>JALXJV020000021.1:17670542-18040542 GCA_024633595.2 Lepomis macrochirus | reverse complement strand
AATGCTGCTTTTTCAAAGATGTATATGCAAGAACCAAAGCCTTACACATTCAAAAATGTTCAGGCCGGGGGAAGCTCCAGATTACAAGTTGTTAAGTTCCATAGTGGTAACATGCTATATTACAACCATGGACATGGTGAAAGGCTGTGGTATGTTCTTTATTTAAAATTGTGCTATTTTTGTGGTCACTCAACTTCGTACTCTAAATGACAGGCCCCTTAAGATGAGCAGTTATTTAAATGTGATGATGTACACCTACATATCCAGATTAGTTGTACATCCATGAGCACACGTAGTTCCTTGACTTTCTATCATCACCACTCATTTGTTTCAAGTATGCTCTGTCCTCTGCTGCATTCACAAATAGGTTTCTGAAGTGAAAACTTTATCAAGAAAGTGTTTACGGCCATAGCTTTGTCAATAGCAATTGATTAGTTCCAGGATACTTGCACTTCTTACTGCATTACAATAGGATAAAAAAAATCTGCTCTAAAGATTAATGTAAATGTGTTAGGGAGAGAAAGGGGGCTCTGGGACTTTAAAACTGAAATGCTCACATTAATGGGAAGATATTTATCTCCAATTATCGTTTTAATGGCAAAGGGTCATCTTGATGCTAATTAATCACAACACATCACTCCAGCTTCATCTGTGGTGACACTTTAATTTCAGCAGTTATTATCACTACCATAGCGTAGACTTCACTGTGTCAAGTAATAGCTCTGTAATGACCCTCACTAACTGCAGCTCACATGTCTGGCATTTATTAAAGGAACTGAACGTTGTCGGAGTCCAGAATACATATTATCCGTTCCTATCAGGAGAGACATATGCTCCTCTCAACTCTTCCATTGTCCATAATGTGTTGAACGCACCGTCATACATACTGTAGTGATCAGCTGCAATTTGACAGGTATGCATTCGGATCTTTCATCTTCACCAGACTATTTTTCAAAAAGCTGTCGTCAGGTAAGTGGATAAGTGAAAGAAATAGCCCGGAGATGATGAGGGGTGAACTAAAGTGAACTAAAATGAAAGGAGAACATTTTCCGTTCTCATACATTCATGCAGTGGAAAGTCTTTCAACAGGTGTTATTTCATCTATGATCTATTGATATCTATGTGATCATGCATCTTTCTACTGGTCTATTCTTAAACAAACCTTTATGAGAATATATACATACATATGTCTTGAGTGGACAACTCCTTTGAGTTGTGCACAATAGGCCTTTTTCACAGCAGACAGTTTGACTTTGTCATAGCAGGAAAAGCACAGGTGTGCCTAACACAATGAATGGCTGCTCTGTACTATTCAAGTTTCCCAGTAAGCCGTGACAGTGTGAACAATACCAGCACAATACCAGGACCTTGAAACCAGAGCAGCTAATTAATTAATCATTCATGTTATATACACCTGCTTTTCCTAGTGTGACATGTCAAAATGTCTGCTGTCAAAAATGCCCAAACATGTTGGTATGATGTCAACATTGTCAGCTACCACAATTAGTTAGCTGTAATTCTGTTTAGCCCACAATGCAGCCTCCAGATCATTCAATGTGAACTTTAAAACTAAACATCTTCTTTTTGTCTTTATTGCATGTTCAATTGAAGAAAAGTAATAATTATTTAGTCAATATAGCGTCACATCACAAGTGTTTGGTTGTGAATTTAACAGAGGTTCACACTAATTTAATTATATACCAATCTCTGATAACCACAGACCTTTTTCATGACAAGCAGATGACCCACTCGACAGCCCAGTGTGGATGCAAAATGAGATTTCTTACGTAATTTGAGTCAAAGCCATCTCTTACGTCTCCCAGTGGTGGACGAAGTATTCAGATCCTTTACTAACACTATACAGTATTGTACAGTAACTTGCAGGGTGGTGATGGCGCCATGGTTAACACTGTGCCTTTGGTGTGAGAGACCTGTGTTCAATCACCCACTTTCACCAAAGTGAAACCTTTACAATGCTTGTTTTGTCTGACCAGCAGTCCGAACATCAACATGTTTGGACACTACATTCCAATAATTAAAATAATTAGTAGTTAAAGAAAAAGTAGCAGATCTTCACATTTGTGAAGCTGGAACCATGAAATGTTTTTGAAAGGAAATTTACTTAAACAATCAAAATAGTTGGCAATTAATTTTCTGTCAACCGACTTATCATTCCAGCTTTACTTGTATAATCTGTTGGGTAGTTTAATTTATAACAAAACATCATATTTTATATAACTCTTCACATGTTTTGAGTGTAAAAAGGTTTTTTTTTATAAATAAACTACTAAAGCTGTATAAGATAAATGTAATGAAGTAAAAAGTACAATATTTCCCTTTGATATGTAGTGGAGTAGAAGAAGAAAGTGGCATGAAAAGAAAATACTCAAGTAAAGTAAAGTACCCCAAATTTGTACCTATGTAAAGTCCTTGAGTAAATGTACTTACTGTCCACCACTGCTGCATTCTGTGATTTCCATGGTTATCATGGCATCTATGACCACATCCACTGTCCTACAAACAGTGTATTAGTGGAATTAAATAGTGTTATTTAATTCCATATACAGATATTGAGGTTAAGGCTGTTTCTGGTTGTTTGTGACAGATGTCAAAATTCATTTAGTTGATAGTGTCACTTTCAGTGCAGAGTTGGAACTTCCCTGGAGATCTAGGTCATGGCAATTTGATATTAAATAAGGGGACATGCTGTGTACACTGACATGGCAGGCATCATTGTCAGACACAAATGAACCATTACAGGAAACTGTCATATTGAGATGATCTGACCATGGCTGTCAAAGACAACCTCATATCTTATGACAGTGTCATCAATAATTCCCTTGACCTTGAGTACAACAACTGAGTTGTGTTTTTATACTGTCAAATGCGCTTATGGAAGCGTTATGAGCTGTGCTACACAGATTGCAATAGCTCGCACCCAATGCGGACTTTGGAAAGAGCAGATAAGTTGAAAGCAATTTCAGTGTTTAGGCAACAAGTAGGTGAGAATGATCAGGCAAACAAACCACAGAAGACTTGAAGAATATCCTTAGCCTACTGTAATTAAGGCTGAATGAGATGCAAAAAAAATCATATTGCAATTATCTTGACAGATATTGCAGTTGTGATATGAGTCATGATTTTACTGGGAATGGTTTGTAGATTTCAGTTTTGGTGATTTTTGCTGGGGTCTGTGCTGTACGTCTGGAAAATATAATATATAGGCGGGGCATGTCTGTAGCACCACAATGCTTCTTTCATAATGGTTACACTTTTTACCTTCATCAAGAAAGTGCAGCTGCTGCGATTTGAATATTACACTTGACCATACTGCAGTTTCAATAATATTTCAATTAATTGTTCAGCACTTTCTGTAATCTCAAATAACGCACTAGTCAACATCAAGATAAATTTAAAGCTTAACTGCAATGTCTCTCATGAGTGTCACAAAGTTTCTTTGTGGTTCGTTAAATATTGATATTGAAAATTAAAATTAACTCACAAGCATAGAGAAGACGGAATTTGTTGTTGTTGTGCACTATTTGAAAAACACCTAATAAACAGAAGTAATTGACAAACCAGCAGATTTTCTTAATTAGCCTCCTATTTGATAAACACTTTCAAAACAAGCGATGTCACAGATACAGATTTGAACTTTCTGCTTGTTTTTCATGGATGTATCCTTTCATTGTTGCTTATCATTGTTTTACATGGCTGATCAGTACTTGTTTTAACCTTTTTTTTCCGTTTTCCATTGCAGATAATTTTTTTTGTCATCTTTATTGCCAAAAAAAGTTACAACACAGAAGACTTATGAAAATATACACAACAGTATACAAATACATATATAACACACAAATTAGGTTAAGTAAAGAATTGAAAAGGAGGACCATATGTTGACAGTTGTACTTGTTTTAACCAGTTGACGGCAGTAATGTGTCGGTGACGCATGTACACAGCTTCTAATTGTGAAGACGAAGAACAAACGCCCTGACAGAAAATGGCCGACCGGGAGTGTGGAGATAATTTCCTTCGGCTCCAAGCACGGTTTTAAAGGTGTCCTACGTTTGAGCATGTACTGTTGCAATTAGCAGAGAAGCATCATGTTTAAAAAGGCGAAACGAGTTAACTTACGACGGAGGAATGAGTCCGACGAGGATGAACAGGAAGAGAGTCGGCAGCCGTCGCTCTTGCCGACATCGCTCGGGCCTGTCGTGGAGGAAATCCCGTTTATGGAGACTTCCAGTAACGTCGTTACCGGAGCACCTAGCTTCACGGATAACTATCATAGCAACGGCTTTCAGGCTAATATAAACAGTATACGAGCTGTCAAGAAAGAAAAGAAAGGCAAAGATACGCCTACCGTTACGGTGCCTGGGCCCACGAAAGCCAGTTTACTGAGTTTCGATGATGAAGAAGGTAACTTTGTAAAAAGATTAAATGCTAAGTTAGCTAGCCGGTTAATGCTAGCTGAAGAAAACGTGTTGTCCTTGCATGTTTAAGTGATAATGTATTTGTTTGAACCATTATAGCTAGATAACTACATTCCTTAACCGTGAATCATTCGTGTGTCCGTTGACTTCACCTGGATGATGTGCATGGTTAACTTGACTCGCCACTTACTTTTCCGCATGGCCTGTTTGTAAGCAGAAGGGTCCGAGGTGTTCAGAGTGAAGAAGTCCAATCACAGCAAGAAGATCGTCAAACAGCTGAAGAAAGAATACAAGGAGGATTTGGAGAAGTCTGGATGTGTCAAACAAGAAACTAAAGCAGGTGTGGATAGCCTCACTGACCGTGTGATGCCTCTGTCATCTCTGCTGTCACATTAGCAATATGAGAATGCCTGAAACCTACATGGCTGACTTCGCAGCAGCCGCGTTTGTCACCAAATATGAGACAGCGTGAAGCTGAATTGAGGCATCCCATTGTAGTTTTGCTGAAAGGCACTTATGCACTGTGACCATTTCTTAGCAAATATTAAGAAGCCTGAGTGTAAAATATATAGTTGTACCACACAATGGTGGTAGATCTCTGAGGAAAACAGATTGTTGATTTAACATCAACATTAATTTTGATGAAATTTGACTTGATATACCTGTAAGCTTCCATATGTACCGGGGGGTTATCTGAATGGTATTCTGCTTTCACAAACTGTCCTATAACATGAAGCATAATCTCAGTCACCCTGTGGTATCAGCTAAATGGCTATAATTTAAATGTAATGGGAGTTTGTTTTATCTGTTAGTCTCATTGCTCATCTTTTTTCCTAGATGCTCCACCTCAGCCTGTGGTTGCCATCAAGGAGGAGGTTACGAGCCGAGCAGGTAGTGAACAGGGGGAGGAGGAAATGGAGGTAGACAGTGCTGATGAGCAGGAGGAAGAATCGAGAGGTCAAGGAGCCGCGGCACATAGTCAGGTCTCCAAGAGCAACAACACTGGAGCAACGTTCAACACGCTTTCCTCTCTTGGCAGCTTGAGACCAGGTATTATACACACACAAAAATAAATGTTTGGTCAGTGTTTTGAAAATATCAATACTGGCACCAGCAGTCTTGTCGATAGCACCATACTTTTCCAGAGTGGTAGTATTTTGTGAATTGAATCCTGCTGCTAATTAGAGCCTGACCAATTGGATGAATATTGGATTTTAAAATCCATTATTCCAATATATTGGCCAATATTCTTTTTATTTATTCATTTTAGAAACACATCAATAAATATTAGACCTAATGTAGTGCTGCACGACATGGCCAAAAATGTTATCACGATAAACTGTTTCATATCTTTTGATATCGATAATTATCACAATAATTATTATATCGTTATTTCTTTTGAGTTTAAAGGCTTATTTTTGCTCTTGAGTGAAAGTTGAAGAAACCTGATAGTTTAAAATCTTCTTTATAGTCAACACTTGAGGCAAAACAGCTGCTCACTACAAAAGCTTTTTTTCAGTCCTCAACAAAATAAACATCTTTTTTAATAAAAAATTACGTCCTAATTCATATGATTCAAATGAATAAAATCAAACATTTATTATAATGCAATAATTAATGTTATTGTTGTATTGTCCAGCCCCACCCTAACATTAGTTATGTGTAATTATGAGACCTTACCAAGATAGCATGATATAATGCAGTCTAAACTTTTTTTGTACAAAAGTACAACTTATTATGTCAACCGATTGCTTTGTTTTGTGGTGGATTTGTGGCATTCCACTTATAGAGTACCATCTTGTGGAGGAGATGATACGACAACACTCATAACATGATTTAAGGATCCGTCTTGCATCTCTCCATTTCTTTTTTTAATTGGCATTTAACAGCTGTATCAATTTGTCTGCAATGAGCTCATATCGGCTCGTTAGGCTTTACGACTAATCTTAGTATTCACTTTGTGCTCTTCTCTGAATAATAGACACTGTAATTGGTCATTGAAACCCCCTTGAAGTGCTTTCATCTCACTGCATACAACACTATGCCTCCAAACCTGAAAGACGTTTTGATATTTGTGCGCAATTGTCAGTATTTCAATGACAGTAAAGTTCTGTTCTATTCTAATTGAACAAGTGGTTTAATTAAGACCTGTTTCTGTCTCACTCTAGGTGAGATCCCTGATGCGGCATTCATCCATGCTGCCAGAAAGCGCCGGCAGCTGGCGAGAGAGCTCGGGGGTGAGGCCCCTCTGGTAGAGACGGAGGCTCCAAAGAAACGATTGGGAGGAGAAGACCAAGATGCCAGCGATGACGAAGACGAGGAAGAGAAGAGGATCCGCTTCAGCGGAGTCAAGAACAAAAGCCAAAGACAAAAGATAGCTGAGGAGATAGGTACTGTAAAAAATAGTTCAATAAAGTTCATTGACATATACTACTGTTTTCAGTCACTTGTCTCTGAGACTTGAACGTCCCCTTCACATGTACAGGTATTGAGGGCAGTGATGACGAGGCACTGGATACAGGTCAGGATGAGGAGGTGAGCCGTTGGGAGCAGGAGCAGATTAGGAAAGGAATCAGCATACCGCAGGTAAGATGTACAATTTTTTTTTTACCAGCTGTAAAATATTTTGCCTTCCTGGAGAACTCCTGAAAATGGATATGTGTTTCTCCAATTTTCTTATTATTTCAACTTGTGGTGCTATTGTACTATTATTTCATTAAAAGTTGGGATTTAATTTAAGTGCGACAGATTATCATTGTTATGAGCTGATAGACAGAAAATCACTTTTGATAACTGATTAAATGTTATTGCCGTATTATAGACTAAACTAGTAACCCAAAACATTATTGATAGATTAATTAATAATGCAAATAACCATAAGGTGTAACAAATTAGTAGTACAGGGCAGCAGTGCTGGTACTAGTCATAGTAATAAAAGCATTATGTGTTTTCCTTGTCTCTGTTGACCAGGTCCAAAGCAGCCAGCCAGAGGACAACACAGTCTACTACCAGAACAGCTACGAGAGCCAGCCCTATGGCTCATCCTACAGCATACCGTTCACCTACAGCACTGCAGCCCCACAGACTGGCAAGCCAGCTGGCCGAGCAGACAATGGATCTGTTCAATACGGGGCCCCAGTTAAAGATCTAACCCCAGTATCCATTGATCTGGTAAAGAAACGCCTGCGGGATAGGTACGTTCAGTGGAAAAGTGCAACATGCAATATCAATTTTCAGCTCAGCTTCTGCCATTTCTGTGTGCTGTGGTCCTGAAGACCCAGCAAAGCCACCCACAGTTCTAAGGGCCATAGAGGCGATGTGGGTGTGTGTCTGGAGGGGCAGGGGCTAAGTCAGTCCGCCTAATTATTACTCCTGTTTAACCTAGAGTGGACTATTTAGCTCGTTATCTCCTGTTAATCAGTTTTCACGATGTCTCAGTGTTAAATTGGTGCACTTTCCGTTCAGTGTATGTCAGAAATTCAGAGTAGACTAGCTTTGTTCGTCCTCCGCCTCATCAAAGTCCTCCTCACTGTCTTCGCCTGTATGTCATGTGTCTATAGGCTCAGCCAAATGTGTGCAGGCTACAACGCAAATGCCAAGCGCTACAAACAGATCGAAGAAGACCTAGCTGCCTCTGAGAGCACCATACAGCAGCTGGAGGGCTCATCCAATGACAATGCAGATCAATATAAATTCTTGCAAGAGATGCGAGGGTATGTTGGAGACTTGCTTGAGTGTTTCAGTGAAAAGGTAAGGGAGAATTTATCTGCTGTCTGATTAGTTGTTTTCTGTTTTGTGCGTGTGAGTGTGTGTGTGTGTGAGATCTCTGACCACTAAATGTGGATTTTCAAGGGATAGAATCTAATAAACTCTGTATTGTGAAAAATTGAGTCATAATGTTGTAATATTGTTATATTAGTTTAGAAGTTAATTAGAAGTTATTTAGAAGTTAATTTTTTAGATACTATTATTATGCTAGTTACTGCCAACAAGTCAATGTGACTGCAAATTAGTCATCTGGAGCACACTCCATGTGTCTTTCAGTTGCTTCACAACTGCTCTCATTTAAGGGAGAAATATGACTTTGATCTATTATCTCACCAACATACTGTTACAAATGGCTTTTGTATAGAAAGAAAATGCTCTTACTTCATAATGGATCAGATTGTTTAACGTTTTCAGCTACTTCAACAGAATTTATTTGTACTACTCATTACTCATACAATAAGTAAACAAAGTTATCTTAATATGAGTTGTAGCTGTAAGAGCTCTAAGCCCAAAATAGTGGCAAAGACATGTATATTCAAAAGTTTCTAGTCTTAGTCCAGTACGGGCAGACTTATTATAATGATGTCTCTGGCACAAGCTGTATTGTGTACACCTAGAGCTACTTATTAAACGCATGTCTAAACAGAACAATTGAGTCTTGATCCTGCAGCAGCAGTGCAGCAACTACATGGAACAAAGAGAGAACTGGCCTGCCAGCTGCCAACATGGGCTTCCTCTTCCCCGCTAATTTCTGTTTTAACCCTGTTAGGTGACTCAGTGCACAACACACTGATGAAAATGGGACACTAACCAAGCATTATCAATTTCACCTATTGTGAAGTCCTTTTAATGCAGCACAAACATCAAGACTGGAACTGTGTATATTGTCAATGTTGGGTAAAAACCTTTTAGTACAATTTCATGATTTATAATGCATTTACTTCACAAGGCATTTAACTAGCCTTTCTCAGGGTTTGCCAATAATTTGAGGTAAACCACTGGCTGAAGTCCATAGTATTCAAGCTTTTACTTCATGGAAATTTAGAGAGACGTTTTCACCCGACATTAGTGATATTTACGTTCTAGTATTGTCCATCGTGCTCCTCTTGTCCCTCCAGCAAGACATCCCTGTGACTCGGAGTCCAGCCTTTGTTTGTGTCAGAGGTCACAGAAGGCATCATATCTTTCAGGTGCCTGCTGTCCTGGAGCTGGAGGCTGCCATGCACCAGTTACTAAGGCAACGGGCCTCACGACTTGTCCAGAGAAGACAGGATGATATTAAAGATGAATCGTCGGAGTTTGCAAGCCTTTCAAGTCAGTCCATCTTGAAGGTTTTTATGATTTATTTGAACGGCCTCGTTAGTTCTCTGTATGAGTGTGGGTGTGTATGCTATTCACATTCTTGTTTCCCCACTACCCTTGTTATGTTTCCCCTCATGAGTGTGATTAAGGGTGATTGAGGTGTGAATTTGAGTGAGTGGGCATGTACGTACATGGAAAATGTTTTATTGGAGGGGCTGTTTCGGCTACTCTGTAATGGCCGAGTCTCACAGTCAGCTGGGTGGTTGTAACTCCACTCAAGCATTGAGTCACTTAGTAAAAACTTATCTATTAGTGACTTGTCATCATTTTCACTGTAACATGTAGGAAGTGGCAGCCAGGTAAGTTACTAGAAAATGAATGATACTAAAAAAAAAATTAACAAATATGGTGTTGCTGTTGGTACTTTTTTATAGACTAGGAAGTTTACAGTAGAGCCTGACCGATATGGGATTTTTAAAACTGATATTGATATTTGAGGATTTTTTAAAAAACGTGCAGTCTTTTTCTCTTCAGACACACATAACTTAAAGATTATCCCTAACCGTGAACACAGATGATCTCCGTTGTGCCTTCTTGATTGCTGATTGCTGTGTTTTGGGGTGGAATTGTGTTGCCAACAGGGGAGATGCAAAGTGCCCTCTGGTGGAGAAACTATACAACAACAACACTCATAACATGACTGAAGGATCCGTCTGTCCGTTTCTTTTTTAAATTGATACCGATTTATCCTCAATTAGCTCACAACGGTCAATAATACTACCACGCCGATTTATCGGTTGGGCTCTATTTTAGAGCAATATTTAAATTTGTTTCCTAAGTTAATAACAATCCTATGCTTATCGTCTCATCTAATTCATTTGTAAGCATTTTGGATTATTATAAATTTGAGTACTCTTTATGTTGAGTGCCCAGAATAAGAATGAGGTAATGGGTTGTCTCAGCTTGTCTTTACTGATTCTAACATGGCTCCTGTCTCTTGCAGATAAAGCTGTCATGGCTCCTAATCTGGACTCATTTGGTCGAGACCGCGCAGCATACCAAGAGCACGGTCGTCAGAGAAGAATAGCAGAAAGAGAAGCACGACGGTATGAACCTCACTCATACTCAAAGACATGCTTCCAGGAAATATAGGCTAAATTTTTGACATGTTTCTAGGCTTTCATAAAAAGCCCTGAATGTAGCTCGGCTTGTAAAGTATAAGTTTGCCTTGCAAGAGATCCTAAGTTCTGACTTGATTAAGTCCGTACCAAGCTAGTTACTGTTCATCACAAACTACCTGCTTTTGTGCTCGTCTGAGGTGCAGAACTCGTCGGCGACAAGCAAGAGAGCAAAATGGAAAGAGGGCTGAGCATAACGAAGGCTTATCATCTGATGACGAGGAAACCTCTACTGACGTCACCAGCTTCAACATGGAGAAAGGTATTATTAAAGTGCTGCAAAAATGATGTAACACAGACATGACACACATCATTCTGTAGCTCATGCCTAACTAAAGTCGTTTGTTCCATCCAGATCGCATCATCTGGGAATGCAAGAAAGTTTTTGAGGATGCAGTGGAGGACTTTCACTCTCTTGACTGCATCAAATCCCGTTTTGAAGTGTGGAGAAGAGATTATGCCGACTGCTACAGAGATGCTTACATAGGCCTCTGTCTGCCCAAACTCTTCAACCCTTTAGTCCGCCTGCAGCTGATTACATGGAACCCTCTCGAGGTAAGGCATGCTCGTGTCGTTTTAAATCTAACATTTTCCTTTTGGAAATGGGAGGGGTCAATTCTAAGATGCATTTGTCTTTTTCATCTCCAGGCGCAGTGTGCAAATTTCGAGTACATGCTCTGGTTTGAGTCGTTGTTGTTTTACGGCTTTGAAGAGCACAGCACTTTGCAGAGAGGAGACGGGGATATCAGCTTGCTGCCTGCTATTGTGGAGAAGGTCATCCTCTCTAAACTGACAGGTAGAGAAACCTGCACAGCTGCACCTGGCATACTAAGAATTGCTTTACATAAGAAGGCAGGCCAGTACAAAATATGCCATATGTATTAATGTATTTATTTGTGTGTGTGTGTCAGTGTTGGCAGAGCAAGTGTGGGACCCGCTGTCAAGCAGTCAGACAGCCAATCTGGTGGACTTCATTCACAGACTAATGAAAGGTTACCCCACTGTGCTGCATGGAGACAACCGATACACACAGGTACTGTCCACTCTTATACTACCTGCATTAACATGATGTACTTCATCTGCAAAATGAGTAATTACTTTTATTGTCATTGTGATTTATTTTTACCTTTTATCAGGAGCTTTTGAAATCAATTGTCTTAAGGACCAGGCGGACTCTGGATGAAGACGTCTTCCTTCCTCTCTACCCCAAAAAGTATGTTACACAATTAATACCAGTGTAGGTAGCCTGGGTTGAATTTATTCAATATGTGTGATGAAACTTGAAAACTAAGTGTGTTTTTGGTTTTTTATTCAGTGTGTTGGAGAATAAGAATAGCGGCCCCTATTTATTCTACCAAAGGCAGTTTTGGTCCTGTGTGAAGGTATGTGTAAAAGTAGTGTGGATGCATGTTTGTGTGTTTTTACACTAACTGCTGATGGTAACATTTACTTCTATGGCAGCCAACAGAACTACTTATATGTTGACGTTAATCAATTATAATGTGTGTTTCAGTCATGATCTGCGTGAGTACAGTTTAACTCTGTTTCCTCTGTGCGTAGCTGCTGGGCAACATTCTGCAGTTTGAAGGTATCTTATCCAATTCCTGTCTGAGGGATCTCGCTTTGGACAGCACTCTGAATAGATATATCCTCTCTGCGCTCCAGACCACAGATACTGGGGAGGACACTGCTCAGAAGTGCCAGAAGGTAGGAGACGCCCACTAATTGTTTTGTAGTTTCATGCGTCATGTGTAAAGTGCAGACTACACGAATTTCCGCGTCGGCCGATTGCCGTGCCGTTCACGCTACACAACTTGGCGTCTTCTGATGGGAGTCTTGAAGTCGTGGCATTCACACTACGTGACTGATCATTGACAAAGGGTCACACACTACACAAACTGACAGTGACTCACCTGATGCTGCTCTGCAAACCACATTTTTGTCAAGAAAACACATGGAATGTGAAGCAGGAAATGACGCGAACCTACAGACAAAACAGCTGTTTATTATAAAAATAGCAATTATAAATACAAATAATATGAGTGAAAGAATGGATTGGTAGAAGTGATCGTCTGAGCTAAAGAGAGAGCTGGAGGTGAGTAAAAAGTGTTTTGCTGTGGAAAAAGTAGCTGCCATTGGCTGGATGTTGTTGTCGAGTCGGCCGACTCTTTTTGATGCGTCGTTCAGTAATTCACACATAACGATTGGCGACCGCCGATCAACCGCTGATTTACTCCCGATCACAGCCTGACTGTTGCCGAGCGGCAAATCAGGCTACAAATCGTGTAGTGTGAACTAAGCTTAAATACACACATCAGAGCTCATATAGACAGAATGCTCATTCAGATTAACTGACATGTTGTGAAATTACAAATTGATTGATCAGTTTGTCAACAGATAATGACAGATATTAAAGCAAAAGCAGAGGTGTTGTCTGTTTTACTGCTGCCCATTTCCACACATGTTGAGTGTCGATAAACCAAAGTGTCAAATCATAAACTTCACGTCTTGGCATATAAATGAAGTCAGGTTATCATATTTCACTCTATGCGGAATGAGAAGGGTTGACTTCAAAGTTAATGTGTTTTGTTTTTTTTATGCTGGATTATCCAAGCATTGTGAACAAAACTTTACAGCAAATGTTCATCTTAGTAGATGCCATTCTCATTTTAACACATGACACACAGTCTTTGACTCACATGTAACAAACCATGTCAAAAGAGAGCAACAAATATGGACAAGTCTCTTTCCAGAAGGTTAACAGGATTTTGTCTGAGATGAGAGAAAATTAAAATAAAATGTCACTCTTCACAGTAATCTACATTTTCACACTTATTTCTAGGTTTCAGAAATGTTCCTGACATCTTACTTTATTTTATAGCACGTTGACGTTTTTTTTTTGTTGTTGTTGTTGTTTTAAGCTACCTGAGCAATGCAAACCGGCTTCTCTCCTGGCTGTTACAGTTTGATGAGAGGTGCTTGTATTTTACTGTACAAGCCTCTCAGGCCAGGTCATTGTGATTAGCTGCTCCCCAACTCCCTGCATCTATTTACAGCTGGCAGCTTTAACATGACAAACACACCTGCTCAGTTGGGCAAATCTGGCCGTCTGTAACTCACTAAACAGGGTGACACAGAGCTAGTGTTTAACCCCTCCTCGTGTTTTCTTGTACCTTATTCAGGTGGTGGAATGTTTGCCAGTGCAGTGGTTTGCTGGGCTGAAGGGCCAGCAGACTTTGCCTCAGTTGGAGCCATTCTGTCGCTACCTCACCCACCTGGCCAGCTCATTGCACCGCAGCAGTTTGGGCGGATCTGATGTGGAACGGCGCACTGCCAAGTAAGAGGCTCTACTAGGGTCTGCATTTACAGTTTATTTATCTGAATTAGGGAACTTGAATTAAGTTATAGCTCCATCTGCTGGAATATTTTGGAAGGTTGGATTGTTTTTTCCAAATTACACAATTACAGTTTACCAACTGTGTTAAGTGTTCTTAGCTGACTCCCTTGATCATTACCTTTTTGCACAATTGTCATTCTGACAGTTTTTTCCGTACTGCTTCTAATTTCACCCTATATTCCCACAGAGACCAAATCAAAGAGGTAGTGAAGATGTTGGGCCACATGAATGCCCTGGACCACATCATCACTGTGGCAGCAGAACATGGCATTAAAGACATCAAGGCACTTTTGGAAGCCAAGTCGTAGAGACGGACATGGAAACAGCAACTTTTCCTTTTGTTGTGTTGAGCCATGGGATCACTTGAGTTGGATTTCTGGAAATAGTGTGGATAATTAAAATTTAACAGTTGTTACATTTTTACTGAAAAGAGAAGATAAAAAACTCTGTTGTAAATATTGTGAATAATGTATAGAAAAGTGTGTTTGTACACATCAACATGAGACCATTGCTGAAATTTGGCAGTAAATCGCCAGCTCAAAGAGAAAACTCAGTTATTCTACATGCTGGCAATATTTTAAATGCATAATTTATTAAGGGTAAACAATTGTTGACATGAACTTACTGGCATCTGTTAGGAAAAAGTCTGGTCTCCAAATTGACACTATATTAAACCTGGCTGTCTGTAAAAACTGCTTAACCCCCTTTATTTCTTTTGCATACTGTTATTTTCCTTGTGTGCCAAAAGTTGTCTTTTTTTTCTAGTTGGCCAAAAGGTAGGAATTGCACACTGGCAAAGACCAACAACCACCTTGTCTCCCAGTATGCTTTGGGGCAGTTGATGTGGTGGTTGTTCTTTGATTCCTACTTCATCCCACAGTCCTCCTCTGTCACATATGGACTGCCCTGATGACCCTAGCAGCGCTGAGAGATTTGTATTCAGATTTGTAAGACTTTTTTTGTTTTAGTATTTTTAGTTGCCTGTGAATAAAGATTTCATTTAAATTATCACCATCTTGTTGCAATTAAGTGAAAACTCTCCTTATGCATATTATGACCATGAAAGGGACAAACCAAAGTTATTTCTAACGATCCTTAACAACGTTTGTGATAAGGCCTACAGTGAAAAAGATTCATCACTACTTTGAAAGTCTTTCTGGATGCCACTGTTTTTTTTGTTGTTTTTTTTTTACGGAAAAGTCAGCAACTATGACTTGCTCTTAAAGTCACTGATACAAATGTACTAGAATTTCATATAGTATGCTTATAGTACATTCATACTCCTAACATGCTTACGACAAGTATGTTAATTCTGAGCTTTAACATACTTCTCAAAAGTATACTTTACTAATTGGTAATAAATATATACTTAAACTTTTAATAAATATGCTTAAATAAAAGCATTTAAATGCATATTTTTCACAACATTTTAGTTTTTATTAAAATTCTGTTTATTTAACTAGTAAATACAATTCATGTGTACTTTGTGGAAGTACATTGTTAAACAATTGCACTTTTAGTGGGTTAAAATATAAATATATTTATGCCAAACATCCTTAATTGTGTAGGCTACTGCAAAATATTGTAATTATTTATGTAATTACATGTTTCAGCCTGATTTCCACAATTATGATTTTTACAACTTTTAACATTAAAATGTATTTTTCATTTCTTATATTTTTCTATTCATTTCTATATTTTCTTTTTTTAATCAGGTAAATAGCTAGTTAGAGATTAGAGACCTCTTTCCATATTTTATGGAAGAACTGAACACATGTTGGGAGGGGTCCCTTCTGGAAAACCATTTAAACCTGAACCTAAACGGTTAGTATTATTAGACATGATGTCATATTATGTTTCAGCAACTTTAAATAAAACCAAAAATCTGACAATGGTTGTTAATTAATTAGAGTCAATATCGCTGTGAGATAGACCAAATATTTCCTTTTCCCTTCCACAGATAAAGCAGTTTCCAAATCCCATAGTGTCTGCAGTCGCAGAAAATGCAACGAGTCCTACTCAAAGATAACCGACCCTTCACTCCAAGGATAAGGATTGTGACATTTTTCAGTTTCAGTTTGGTTCCACAATTTGTACTGTGACGGGGTACCTTCACTACAGTTGAGTAAGCGCTTGGACTGCCATACCAACGAGCCTGCTCTTTGGCTTTGCTGTCAAAGTTCCGTGTTTGGTACCCTGCAGACCTGTGTTTGAATCTGAGTAGGGTGAGTGCTCTCGCCTTTGGCCGCATATGGTGTCTGAAGTGGGATGGCGTGAGGTCATCTGAGCCGGGCCCAGAGTCCGAACAGTATAAGGGACCCCCATGGGTAACATTAATGATGGGATGTATATAGTGTACTTTTCAGTAATACTGATCATATGTCATGATTTTACTGATTTTATTTTTATTTGAAGGTGTTTTGGTCAAGATGTGATACATGCTGCTGTACCTTTTAATGTATAGGAATTTATTTTTGTAATGCACACAAAATCTTATTTTATTAGTTGTCTGTATGTGTGTTGTAAAATACATTTTTACTGATTTTTATTATGCTAAAAGGACATTTTGCAAGGTATTTTTAATGCATTAATAATGCATTATTCTCATATTGAATTTCATAAAGCAGCTTCCCAAGATATTAATAGTGACTCTTATACTAGTATTAAATTACTAATACCCTGAAAGGATAATTAAAATGTTCAGGCAACACATTTATGAAGTTTAAAATATATTGAAACTGTTCTTCAAGTATAGCACAAAAGGGTATTTTAAGTTAAATTTAAAGAAGTAGATTGGAATTACAGTAAAGGTACTTAAAGTAGGTCCATTTTAATACAACTAAGTATATTAAAATATATCGCAATTATCTTAAAGTTGACTTTAATTATTTCTGAAAGGACAGTTAACATACTGGTGGTTCGGGAGCATGGTTAAGTTGTTCCAAAATAACACATTTAATATTCACTTAGTATGGTACAATTAAAATGTGATAAGTGCATCCAAAAAAAGTGCTACAAAAGTATTTTTAATTTTCACTTGGGTTCTTTAAAGTCCTCCAGTTCTCCAAGCTGTTGACAAAAGTCTTGACAGAGCTGTTCTGATTTTTGATGATTTAATTTGACGTCATCATATTCACAGGTGTGTTGATGGTGATTTCAGCCACTTAATTGCTAAATGTGGCAGTTACTAATATAGTTTAAGCCCTGATGCCTATTGCACAACTGTAGGGGGCGGGGCTGCTTCTTCATCTGCATCCCCTCCTCCATCCGAAAACGTTAAACAGAGCAACCCCAAATCTTCAATACCTTCTCACCACCTGCGAAGGGAGACATAACTTTGGCTGAACACCGTGTGTACGCTGCTTTGCCTTCTTCAACTTGCTATTTTCAGACCTCAAGGAAAGGGTGTCACTACTGGATTAGTGCTTCATGCGCTCCCGCCGGGTATACAAGGTAAAGAACCACTCATACAACAGTTGCATGACGCTACGTTGGCCCCAGCATGTAAATAGTTCTGCAATGTGTAATTCCCAACTTTGTAGTATCTGTACCCCAGGGAAGATTGTTACCAGATTACACACCAGCTAAAACGCAGTGGGGAAACGCGTTTTCGTGCGTAAAGTGGAGTGGGTGCGTGAATCCATGGAGGGGAACGCACCCACGCTGCAAACCACATGTTTTCCTCGGACCCCATTTTAAATCCTCCATAGTAAGTGTTGCCGTTTCCTGCAGCATGCCTGTAGTGTGGATGCGGCTTCTAAAGCCGAAGAAATATCCAACCAAATCACAGCCTTTTCTTTTTCATGCAACTTGCACCTCAGCTATGCACAGCAATATGCATAGTCTGTGATTATGATCATGTAATATGAGAGAGGTGATTCTTGGAGTGTGGTGATACTGTCTTTGACAGTCAGGAGCTGCAGTGTGTACTGCCAAAAGAGGTCTGGATTGAAAGTAGCAAGTGGCCATACACTAGACAAAGACATTTAGAGCTAGCAGCAAGTCAGAAGTGGGAAAAGTACTCACCACAGTAAAGTAACAGTACCATTAAGGAAAAAATGAATCATTTAAGAAAGTGTGAATAATTCCCATTCAGGGTTAAATTATTGTACTATCCTAACATATAAGAAAGTAAAATTATTGTGTATTTTAAAACCTAACAATTTAACATTTCAATAGCCAATGTTTTGCAGGTAAAACAGTTATATAAAGTAGTAGACCTGTGTCATGAAAATGACCATTGTCTGTCTGTGTGAAATGTAGTTGAGCAAAAGTATGACAGATTTGACAGTAATAGAGTAAGTTTGAGCACTTTCCTCTTCAGGGAAAGTGGACAGGTCAAGCTTACTATATCCATGTCATGTTTCAGTAAAACACACACCAAGAACAGTGTAAATCATCATATTGTTTGAAGGCTATAGCCTACAGTGATCCAGTTTGAGGGATAGTTTGATGGAGGTGTGATGCAACCTTATGACTCTCACGTGAGTTGGCCATTTAAACAAAAAAACGCTAGAAAAATCATATAAGTGTCAGCCCGTTAACATTGTTCTGTGAAAGCAGAATCTTTGTGACAAAAAGAGATAAATAATTGCTAAATTAACAACTGACTGTGTTTTTATATCCCACATCTGACCATAACAATGACCTGGTAACTAGAGTTGACCTTTTTAGATCTTGCAGCAACAGTTCAGCCAGTTTGAGTCAGTCTAACTTTAGCCGGTCTGAAAGTGGGTCACTCTCAGGCAAGAGTTGACTGCCAGACCTATACAAACACACACTGAATGGGTGTGTGTGGAAGCTTTCCAGGTTCACTGAGCTTCTGGAGATGGCTTCAGCATGTGAGGGCTTCATGTTTCCTCTCTGCTGCACCTCCCTGCTGAATGATTGGTCACCTGGATACCAACAGAAACTTTATTTTCCTCTGAGCACCGTGTAGCTTTTATTTGCCCTCATTTAGTTAAGATGACACAAGTTGCAGTTGGTGTTTTTGTGACTTTGAATTGTCATTGTCAAACCAGTGTGTGAAACGTACGCTACTGTAGCTGCGGTAAATAGATTGCAGTGTTTGCAAAACATGGATCAGCTAGGGGCTTATTACAATGTTAGGTATTAGTGATACACACACAATGTGTATTTATGCTCACGGAAGTGATTAATCACCGGAATCATGGCCACATGGCACACTTTTGTTGGCTATTAATGCATTGTTTTTGTTGAAGGAGACAAATAAACACAAAATCAGAAATCATTGTGTCCATAAATCATGGCTGGAATAGAAACAGATTGAGATTCTGATAATTAACTTTTGTATTCAGTGACTTGTATTTAGCTTTTGAATTGTTAAATGTACAACTGACTAGCACTGTGCACAACAATGTGACTGGAATTAGGTATAGAAGTGAAACAGTTATAAATCTTTATTTCTAACTTTCAAATAATATGTTAAAATAATCTATACACAGTAAATGTTGATTTCTTTCATGCACTTGTAGGTCTCCAAATAGTTTACTTAAAAAATGAAGAGACTTCAGTGTTTTAGCATTGTTGTTTCTTTTCTTATTTTTTTTTTGGGTGGTCAAAAAAAATCTTCTCCATTCATACAGATGGAGTGCACTTTCAGCCTGGTTCGTGGCAATATAACCGCAAGCAGACATTGTTAAAATCCCTGCCTAGGTGTAGTTCAAGGTGACCCAGTGGAGCGCTCTTAAAACAACCGACATCACACGCGGTCAAACAGCAACACATGAGCACTTTGTTTACAACCTACAGTCTGTATGCTTGCACCTCAAGATTTTTTTTTTTCATTTTGATAATCTCACTGACTATCATCCCTGAAGCAGTGCAATGTAGTGCTATTATAACAGAAGTAAAAAACATTCTCTCACCTGACTGTTTTCTAATATGCTTGCCATGGCCTTTGCTATCAGGACTACGTCAAGAAGAATTATTTGACAGTGCAACAAGAGTTGGTGTGTTAAAGCTCTGTCATGTTGCAGAGTGACTTACAGGGTAATTCTGTCAAACCTCTTTTTGCTCAAATTACTGCCATATAAATCTAGTTATTTTTTAGCAGTATTGACATGGTCACATACATTGGTGTTCTTTCATTGGTTCTAAAGGATCACGGCCCCTTTTTTGTTCATCCAGTCCCTCCCACTGATGGGCACTGCCTCTGCTTTCTTCACATCTCATGTGCTGCCAGAATCAGTTTTCAACTGGCAGCGAGTCATATTTGTGTGTGTATTCTATGATAAGAGGGGGCCATGATCTCTAAAACCTGAATTTTGCAAGGTTTTTGTAACTTTAACCCCTTCACTTTTGAACCTTTTGGTGTTTATTCCTGGGCTAATGCTGGGCAAATAATCATTCCATTACAGTGAATTCAAACAAAGCATGCACGTATTAATGTATGTACCTGCATGCATGAGTTACACCAGTGCAAAGGCTTGAGTCTGCTGAGGTACATTACGAAAAGGTGCTGCTTTTGTAGGTAAACTGGGTTACTGTGACTGTTTGTGACTATGTTTATGTACATCCAGAGATATTACTGTAAAAACACATGTATTAAGGTTTTCACCTTCAGCCAACCACTGATACATTTTGACCGTGCGTGTGTGGGTGTGTGCGTTTGCTGCTTGGAATAGCCAAGCCATGTGATTCCTCCATATTCTATTTCAGAACGGCCGCCGTCAAATTCTCTTTACTCTTCACAGCAACTTGAAGAATATCATGTGCAACTGGACTTGACTCAAGATACCTGAGGATGTTTCGCCCCTTATCCAAGAGTTTTTTTCAGTTCTATTGAAGACAAACTTCAGAACTTCTGTTGAGTGGCAAACATCTTTTAAGTATCTTATACCAAGTCCAGTTGCCCTTGGATAACTGACCTGGATGATCTTGAAGAATAGTAAACAAATACATTGTAGGAAATTATTGGATAGCCTACCTGTGTGCCTACCTGCACATCCACTCACTGCGCATGAAAATGTGTTTTGGGGGGAGTGGCTCTGGCGGGAGGAATGGGAACTGGGTGGGAATTTTTTGGTTGGATACTTCCAGAGTCTAGCTGTCTCTTGCTATCTTCTCTAAAGTTACCTACCCAACCTTTAATCCCTCTATCTGTCAAACCTTCCCACTCATATCAGCAGCTGAGGCGCGTCTGTAGCCGGCTTCAAGTACGTACTCAATGTGTTTTCTTATTCTGGGAACAGGTTATTGCCACTTTGACATTGATCTGCACCATTGACCTTGTGTGTGAAATTAACAGTGTGTGTTTCATCATGCCTCCTGTTTTAAACACAGGTTTGTTTTAAACTGTCAGATTTCTGTCTCCTTTAAGATGTCACTGTTTGGTCTGATGAACTGTACTGACAGAAGATAGTTTTGACTTGATTGCAGTTGCAGTGAGGGGTCATGTGGTTGAGATAGGCTACTTTCTTCTGTTTTTGTATGCATGCATGTGTGTTTGCTTTAATGATTACACTTGGATGTATGAATAGTATTTTCACTGTGTGCTTTTATGAATGAGCTTAGCAGATTTCAGAGTAATGTGGCACATGAGCCGTTATAATAATCAGCTACTTATTTATCTGTGCAGAATAATAATAATATGCATGGGCTCAGCAGTCTTACTGCTGCTGGTATGGTCCAGTAATTTAAAGGATTATTTGTGTAACAGCTGTTTTCATTAGACATTTGCCTAAAATTGCTCTATGTTTGCACGTCGTAAGCATGCAGTTAATTTTCTGAAGATGTGAACTGTACTATTTTTTTAATGTGAAAATGCACAAAACACAAACACGGCCCCTTTTAGTTTTTATTTAGGAGGGATTTTATTGGGGTATTATAATCTCCAACAAATTAATCAATTATCATTATCAATCAATGAATTGACCAGTCATTGTAGCTCTAATTAAAAGGTGCACTGTCACATTGTAGGCTCTGAACAGTGGGCAATACCACAATGCATACAATAAGAGTATCCAGCGATCCCTGCTGCAGTCATGCAACACCATTCATGATCAATGACAATGTGTACACAATAGTGTACAACACTAAATTGCAGCTGCAAGGGGGAGAGGCTGAATTTAATGTCTTCTGGCTTGTGTTGTAATTTCAGCTTGATTGTTGTGGACAATTTGAAGCAACAAGAAACATAGTTGTTTTATCTGTGGCAGTTTTTAAATGTATATGGGAATCTCCATTTTTATAGACTAGATTCAAGTTCAACCACATTATAGAATCATTTTTTGTGACAAAACAAAACCATGTTTTATTTTATAAGATGTAGGAAGACAATAGTTATGTAGAAGTTTGAAAGCTTGCTTGGAAAACTGAAACTTCTAAGAGTAACTTCTCCCTCTGCAAATTTAAGCCTTGTTTGTATGCTAGTGTATATGGTCTAATAAGCCAGCTTGGAAAGTTGTATCTGAGCCTGAATGTTTTCTGTAAAGAAAAAAAAGACTACAAGGTTGTCACCTTAGCTTACCCTTACGTGGTATGTTTCCACGAGGTGTGTCTCTTGCACTGTCCACATGACCTTTCTGGGTTTATGTCCTCATGCTACTGGGTTTCTGGAGAAGTGCAATTAACTGGAAATGGATCACGGTATGTGTGCTCAACACTTGGGAATGTACATGAGATGTTGGACAGACTATTGACCCTAAGAATCTTTTCGGCAAATGCTTACAAAATAAGTTTTACAGCTGTGTTTTTACTCTAGAGGGTAGAGGTAGTTTCAACTGCAGTGGCTGCTCCTTCTTTAGTAATCCTTAGTAGTAGTTTTGTGAGCACACACCACCAGGTATTTTATTTTCTCTCTGTTTACTCATACCACAGACAATAATGATTGTCCTTGTGTACTATATGACCCTAAGCAGAGGTGCTGTAAATAGTCTTGGCAGGTTTTGTTTCTACTGCAATGTGTAGGCATAACACAACGTGATGAGCCTCCACCGCCTGTTTCAAGAAAGTGTTTCTGTGTCGTGAGTTATGATTCTCGTTTGTATTGAACAGTTTGTTCAATGGCCCTGCCTCCTCTCCTGTGAGTTGCATTGTGTTTTGTAGCCACGTATCCAGCAATAAGATGGATTATGCCTATAGGCCCCCTGGTTTTTTGGCTATCAGTCTCACATTGTGGATTTGGGTTGTGTTATGCAACATCCCAGTGTTCTGCTTACAAGTTTGACAAGTGAACCCCCTTAAACCAGTGTGTAACATTCAACCGCTGTGCGACCAATCTTTACTGATGTCATTTTGAATGTGGCCTCTACTAACACAAACACAATCTGCTAATGGACCAGTTGATCGAGCATGCTACACTCTATTTTTGGTGCTTGTTTGTGTTCAAAATAACACTGAATCTGTTTGTACTCGTGCGTTGACGTGTTAATTCAAGAGCCCTTGTTATGTACAGTTTTTACCTACAACTTCACAATTAGAGACTATTAGTTGATTTTCTTATGAACATTTTTCCTACAATGACATTTCAGTACACTAGACCAGTGTTTGGTATTGTTACTTTTTACTTTACTTTTTAAAAGTATGTGCTACAATAGGGGGGAAATGGAATTAGTGCCATAATTTCTTTTTACAACCATGAAAAGCAAGCAGGCTAAATGACGTGTTCTATCTGTCTGTCTATCAATTTTCTCCTCTCTGTTTTAGTACTACGGACAGCGCCCCACCACATGCCCTAATTTAGCCAGAATCATTTCACCATTTCAGAGCACAAACACTTGCTTAGCTGTGAGGCTTGCAGTAATGATATGCCCAGATATTTAGACCAAACCAAAAACAGCATGAAACCACTTGCCAGCATTATGTGCTGTTACCAAAAGACTTTGGACTCCTTAGGATCCGACTGATCTACTGGTTTGAAGAAATTCAAAAAATGTGTCTTTTTGACATTTTGCAGTTTCCTTCTTGTTGCTGCTGGAATCCTAATTTAAATCGGAATAACATTCGCTCAGGTGACATGCACAAAACTCTCACCGCTCAGGCTTCAATGTGTGGCCTGACCTCTCTCTTTTTGAAAAGAATCTGACTTAAAATGCATCCAAATAAGGCAAACAAGTCATTTAGACTAACTAAAACCGGGTATAAAAGAATGACAGAACGAATAGCATTAAAAATTTACACAAACTTTATTTACAGGTTTTGGAAGTGACAAAAGAGGTTCTGGATCCAATCAAATATGTGTCTGTCCCAATCTGGTGCAGAATCCAGCACAAATGAAGCCAACACTGCTCTAGACCAAGCTAGCAAAGCCCCAGATAATACCAGGACTGAAAATAAAAAGTTCTGCACGGATTTTTAAGCACTCAGGAACTCACTGCCCCTCATCTTTTCTTTACTTTGCCTCCCATTAGGGTGTGTGACCTCTCCCTCTCTCCCTGTGACCTCTGAACCCTAGTCGACCTCCTCCCCTCCCCTCCCCTCTCCTCCCTGAGGCCAGACTGATCCATGGCGCTGAAGAAGCTATTGGGTTTTGGAAAGCAGCTTCTTAGGGTGAAGGTGGTGGACTGTAACACAGAGGAATCCCGTCTGTCCCGATGCCTCAACACTTTTGACCTGGTGGCCCTTGGAGTGGGCAGCACGCTGGGCGCTGGCGTCTACATACTATCTGGTGCCGTTGCACGAGAGAATTCAGGTAAGGTAACATTACTATAAACGATTAAAAGATATCCTGTGAGACTTAAATCCTCTAATCCTATGATATCCATTCTCCCACATAGGTCCTGCTATTGTGCTGTCTTTCTTGATAGCAGCCTTAGCCTCAATGTTGGCTGGTCTGTGCTATGCTGAGTTTGGAGCTCGTGTTCCCAAGACAGGCTCAGCTTACCTTTACTCCTATGTGACTGTAGGGGAACTCTGGGCCTTCATCACTGGATGGAACCTCATCCTCTCCTATATCATTGGTAAACATGCCGCATCTCTGTGTTTACTATTACGTTGTTTGCTTGGTGACAAAACTGGAAAAAGTCACAGACACTGCAAAATCTATGTCTACTGTTTTTTCTTAGGTACCTCCAGTGTGGCCCGTGCATGGAGCGCTACCTTCGACGAATTAGTAGGGAAGCACATAGAGCAGTTCTGCAGAGAGTACATGTCCATGAAAGCGCCGGGTGTATTGGCAGAGTACCCTGACATGTTTGCTGTTGTCATCATATTCACTCTCACAGGTAAGAAAACTTCTTTCTTTCTTTCTTTCTTTCTTTCTTTCTTTCTTTCTTTCTTTCTTTCTTTCTTTCTTTCTTTCTTTCTTTCTTTCTTTCTTTCTTTCTTTCTTTCTTTCTTTCTCGTCTCTCCTGCAAAACAAGTTTCCATTTTCTTTTTCCTTTCTGTGTCTTCTCCATTTTCTAAGGTCTGCTGGCATTCGGAGTCAAAGAGTCAGCGATGGTGAACAAGATTTTTACGTGCATCAATGTCCTAGTCTTGTTGTTTATGGTGGCTTCTGGCCTTGTCAAAGGTACTTTGAAGAACTGGCAGATAGACCCTGAAGAGATCTTACATGCCAATTATACCAGTAACTCCAGCCTCAAGTAAGAATGTGGACATACACGCTCACTTCTTATATAGGTTCTCATATCAAATATGTTCCATGACTATTGGATGCTATACTTTTCATCTAAAAGGTTGTCAGTTACTGTTGCTAATCCACAGTGTCACCAACAGATTTTATTGAATTAATTTGTCCTTTTATTTGGGTGACCTGACCCTTTTAAAAATGACAAATTCATCCAATACAGGTTATTTTCTGATTTAAATGATTATTTTCTTCCCTGTTCAGTCTTACAGACGTCCCGCTGACTGCAGAGAGTTTAGGCGTGGGCGGCTTCATGCCGTTTGGTTTCACAGGTGTCCTGTCGGGAGCTGCTACTTGCTTCTATGCCTTTGTTGGATTTGACTGCATCGCCACCACAGGTCAGTGCTGGATGAAACCAGACAACACTCACTCTTTTGGCTCCGTTCCTCTTGTTCCACTCATATCCCTTTCATTGCTTCATGGGTATGTTTAAATTTTTTTTTGTGTGTGTGTGTGTGTGTGTGTGTGTGTGTGTGTGTGTGTGTGTGTGTGTGTGTGTGTGTGTGTGTGTGTGTGTGCGTGTGGGTTGGGGGGGGTGGGGGGGTAACTGAATATGGATTTGGGACCATTTCAAACCTAAGATTGTCTAAACATCCAGGCGTGTTACATAAGAGAGGCACAGCAGAGAGAAAAGATGCTGTTTCGTGCGTTTGACTCTGGCCCCTCGGGTTCTACCACCCCTCTTTTTCCTGAATTCTAATTGGCTAGTGCAAAGTTAACCATGTTTGTAGGGGCATGTCTCTCACACATACTGTCAGCCAGCCCAAAGCCATTATATCTTATAATGTGTGTGTGTGTGTGTGAGAGAGTGTGTTCTGGCTACCTCAAGTTAAGTTGGCATGAAGCCATTATCCCTTCCCCTTCCACACACACTCACACACATTTGCAGACATAAGCACACACACATCCACACAACCGTTCTTCTACCATCTTATAATCTGGGCCAATCAGTAGCTGTCACGTCTCATGGCTAGCGGTCTAGGAGAGGGTCCAGACAGTGTATTACACACTCATTCATCGCCATGTGATTTCAGTGCAGAACAAGATGTGGGTGTTTGCCTGAGGAGCTCTGTTGCATAATCACCTGCAGCTGAATAGTTGGGTGTTTCACTCTTGCGGGTGCACAGAGAAAATAAGCTCCTTGTTCAATTTGTTGCAAAATACCTTGCAAAATGTTTTTTTTAAAATACATCTGTTTGCCCAGTTTCCCATGTTTACTGGAATTCTGCCAATATGACCATAAAAGAACAAATGGTGTACAATTCCGAAGCTTGCATTAAAATATGAATAGCTAGTTACCAACAGTGGTATAGCAGTTAATGGGCCATGCTAGGATGATGTAATAACAGTTACACAAATTAGGAAAGTAAAAGGGATAGCCTCCTGAATTAAATGAGCTGTTCCATTCAAATGATTTACAGGGTCTAAAGTTCAACAAAATGTTATACGTACTTCTCACTGCTCTGTGACACTGGAAAAAATGTAGAATGGTAGCCCAGCTAATCATGACAACTTGATATTATGTACATTCTAAATGCAGTATCAGCCCCTTGGAGTCAAAGTAACAATATGCATGTCTAAGTCGATAGTGGTAAACTCTAAATTGATGCAAAGCCAATTCAAGTATTGAATCACAGAAATATCAGCACCTGGTAAATTATTAGGAATTAAGACCTTTTTGTACTTTTTTGCCCCTTTAACTGTGTCTGTCCACCATCTACGACCTAGGTGAAGAGGTGAAGAACCCCCAGAGAGCCATCCCAATCGGCATCGTATCCTCGCTTCTCATCTGCTTTGTAGCGTACTTTGGCGTTTCTGCTGCCCTCACCCTCATGATGCCGTACTACCTGCTGGACAGCTACAGCCCACTGCCGGCAGCTTTTAAGTATGTTGGCTGGGGAGGTGCCAAATACGCTGTAGCTGTAGGCTCTCTTTGTGCTCTGTCTACTAGGTAAGCAGTTAACACACACATCTACACTGGCCATTAGTTTTAAATGAATGGTCATGTACTCTAGTTCTCTCTCTCAGAGACACACACACACATAGATATTTGTGTGTGTGTGTGTGTGTGTGTGTGTGTGAGAGAGTGTGAGACTATGTGAGTGTATATTTAACTTGAAACGACATTTGATCCCTCAACTAAAGCTGCTACTACCATCAGTGTATGTATGTGATTATGCAACTCTAACTCATGTCACCAAAGGACACCACAAGCTGCATTTCTATAAATATTCTATTTTTATAATGGTAGTATTATTGTTCCTACATACTTTATTATCTATGTGACCATTGCTTTGATAGATTTTTGTAATAGATGATTATGAATTAGATACATTCTTAATTAAATTAAATAAGTGCATAGTATATTTAAGTTCAGCTTAACATATATATATGATGTTCTTTGTACATGTCAGCTACTGTCTCTGTTCATGTATGCGTCACAGTATTGTCATGTGTGTAAGTGTAGAGGATATTATATATCCTGGTCTTCCCCCATGGTAGCCTGTTGGGTGCTATGTTCCCTATGCCCCGAGTGATCTGGGCTATGGCTGATGATGGGCTGCTATTCAAGTTCATGGCCGAGATCAGCCCCCGCACCAAAACGCCGCTAATTGCAACCCTCACCTCTGGCATAGTGGCAGGTGAGACACTAACACGCATGCATACATGCTTCAAAACAGCATCCATATTCTCTGACTTGTTTTTTTTTTCATGCTGCCTGGCTGAGCTGTTGGTCTGGCCTGCCAATTTCAGATTTTGTTTTAACTTTGATTTGAAGAAACCTGCGAGAAATCAACACTCCAGCATGCGAGCTGCTTCACTAACTGTCTATAATCCTGTCTTACCACGGGTCTTTGTAGTTGGTTGAGGCAGTCCAGCTTATACTTTGACATACTTCTAACATCGATAAGTGGCTAGAACTTTTAATGATCTTAAGGAGACTGAACAGAAATATTCTATATGCATCTTGGTGGTATAAGAAGGAATGTAAATGCCACACTTAACTGCATGTTGAAGTACCCAAACAGTTTGACATTGTAATGGAGATTTAACAGCATGTGGATCACCATAGTTGCTATATAAGGAGGAGTAAGTTTGCATGCTGGCATCAAAATATACTTGGTCCAATCTAATGCCCCTACTGCTCTGCAGTGCAGCCAGTCTGGTACCCTGTTACACATTCTCCCACTCCAAATCCACAACTCCTATCTTGCCAACCATATTCATCTTCTTTCTCTAATTCTTCCCCTTTCTCCCTAACTGACCTCTTTAAATTCTTCTTTTCCCTGCTCTACACCCACAACTGTCATCCCAATCTGATGTATTCCTCCCCACATCCCCCCAGTCTGTTGGGTTCCATGTTCCCCCTTCCTCGTATCATCTTTGCCATGGCTCGGGATGGCCTGCTCTTCTCCTTCCTAGCCCGCGTCAGCAAGAGGAAATCCCCCATAACATCCACTGTGACCGCCGGGGTTATGTCTGGTAAGATGAATAGGGAATGTAAAAATAAGGAAGGGATGAGGAAAACATGAGGCTGTAGTACACAGTGGGACAATGATCTAAAGGATATCAGCATGCTAACATGCTCATGCAGATATAATGTTTACCATGTTAACCATGTTAGTTTTGTGTGTTAGCTAACTAGCATAGCTAAACATATTTATAAATACCACACAAAGACCTACACATAAAAACCCCAGACGTGTTTATGGAAAACCAGAAGACCCTCTCGAAAACACATTATGTTCCCTCTATTTTATGAACAAATGTACAAAGGTATTCTTATGTTTCCAACTCTCTTATCTCTTGTCTTTAAAGCTATCATGGCATTTCTTTTTGACCTGAAGGACCTGGTGGACCTGATGTCAATAGGGACTCTGCTGGCCTACACATTAGTGGCTGCCTGTGTCCTGGTGCTCAGGTCAGTGGGGGCACTTAAGCATATAGAGTTTAACCAGGGACAGTGGGTTTGCACCTGCCCATAATTTTCCATGGGTTGTCAAAAGTTCACGCTTGAAGGTGAGGTGGAAATCACACTGGCAAGCAGAGTAATTTTTATGTTGAGCTTGGTCCAGCTTGAGGCAGACGCACTTGACTGTTTGATCACGTCCTTCTTGCTGCTGATTTTTCTCTTTTTAGCATCCAGTGAAACTCAGCTCTGCATTCATTTTGAAAGCAGTTTCATATCCCATTGATTTTGTACTACCAGACAAATTATGACTGGCTTAAACTGCTGTTGATAAAAATGTGGCTGCAGCCGATGCTACAGTATGATTAACTCATAAGCAGGTTCGTTGTGCACTTGTGTTGCTATATGGGTGCCTCATCACTGCTTTACTCCTTTCCCTAGCAACAATTTGAAGTGATGTGACAAAGTAAAGTCACAATGGTAAAATAGCTTAGTGTGTGTATGTTTATTTGTGTCAGGTACCAGCCTGAACAGCCCAGTCTGGTGTATCAGATGGCCAATACCCAGGAAGAGGTGGAGCTGAGTGATGGCATCAGTGTTCCCAGTCTGGGAATGCTGCCTGGTATGGAGGAGAGGTTCAGCTTCACCGCCCTCTTGTTCCCACACAACCCTGAGCCATCCACACTATCTGGCTTCACCGTCAACATCTGTGCCTCTGTCATGGGTAGGTGATAGGCCTACCTTAAGACAGTGATGAAATACAGTAAATACAAATAAAATGAGTAGAGTGATTGTAGTGCTTGGGGAAAGAAGCGGACAATCTTCATTTGCTTTAAATCCAGATATCTTTAATATCCTTAGTGTTAAAGGAAAACTTTTTTTAAAAATTGTACATTTCAACCTGGACCCCATTTCCCCATGTTTTGGGGTCGAAGTGACAAATGGGGATAACAACTTTCAAATTTAGTCCAGTATTGAGAGAGAGAGTGCTGCAGCTGGCAGCCGCAAAACTGTCTGAAGACCATCTCTGATGCTTTCCTTCTGTTATGTGTGGCTATGCTTATTTTTTTCTGTCTGCTGTACTCAGGTCTATTTCACAAAAGAGATTTTGCTCTCAATGAGGTGATCCGATTAATTAAATGTTGTGTATTTAAATGACGTAATATCTTGTGGAGGATGTGTTCATCCCTCCTTAGAGTTTCACAGACTTGGCAAGGAGCACTGAGCTGTTCTGTAGGCTCGTAGTGGCCTGGATCCATACTAACACACTTCATGTTGTTTTTTTTCTTTAATTTGTAACCCATCTGTATGTAATTCTGCAGGGGCGTTGATTCTGATGTTCAGTGTACTGGCAGTGCAGGGAGGCGCTGCAATGTGGAACATCATAGCCCTCAGTGTCATCTTCATGGTGTGTCTCATCCTCACTTTTATCATCTGGAGACAGCCTGAGAGCAAGACAAAACTTTCCTTCAAGGTTTGATTCCAGAAACTCAATCTATGTAGGATAGTAAAGATTAAAATCAGTAATTTTGGAGTAGTTTGGGGTTTCTATCTCTGGACTTTACACTCTTAACACAGGAGGCCTCATTTCCTCTCTATGATCTTTGGCTCTAGGTTCCACTGCTACCCTTCATTCCAGTAATCAGCATGTTTGTCAATGTTTATCTGATGATGCAGCTGGACCGAGGCACTTGGATACGATTTTCTATATGGATGGCTATAGGTAGGTTGTCTCCATTTCTATCATAATTGTCTTTCCAGGATTTTGACACCTTTCACTTAAGTGTCTCATATACTTCACTGCAGACTTATTACACACAACTGTCACTTTGCTTGCATTAGCAGCTTGAAATAGGAAGTCTAAAGTGACCGTTCAGTCAGTAAAGGTTCACAATAGTTTCTTAAAAGCTGACTCTCAAATATCAGAGGTCGGACATTCTTACAATACAGTATCTCACAAAAGTGAGTAGACCCCTCACACCTTTGAAAATATTTGATTATTATCTTTTCATGTGACAACACTGAAGAATTGACACTTTGCTACAAGGTAAAGTAGTGAGTGTACAGCTTGTGAATTTGCTGTCCCCTCAAAATAACACATAACACAGCTATTAATGTCTAAATTGCTGGCAACAAAACTGAGTACACCCCTTATTGAAAATGTCCAAATTGGGCCAAAAGTCTGGCCCTGAACACATCTAGAAAATATTCACTCAACGTCATACCTTCACCCACTGGTAACAGCAACTAAGCTGTTTCTGATTTACAAATCTTTTGATTTACATGCCATTTTCACAGCGGGGTCCACACGTCACCCACTGCTGCACAACAATATAATTAGCGGGTGCGCCAACCAGGGGACACAGGAAGTGATGTTTAAACTCTATGTTACTGCTCCAAAACATGCAACAATTCAGGGCACGTCTCACAACCTCCGGCCGCTGAACAGTTTTGACGGCCTAAAAGTCTCTAAAAACTCACCAAATGTTACACGCACATCAGGGGTGGCAAAAAAATATGTGGCCATGGCAAAATGGCTCCGTAGTGCCACCTACAAAACTGGAAAAAAATAGACCTCGAGCCACATTAAACATGCATGCACAAAATTTTGTGGGGATATGTATCATATCAAGACACAAAACTCAAGAGCACATACCCTAAACTCAACATGAAGTCAGCCATTTTGAATTGATAGTGTGATTTTAACCCATTTCTCACTGTTTACAGGGCGGGTACATTAACAAACTCCTCCTACAGAATTAATCTGATGGACTTCAAATTTCTGTTGTGCCTTCTAAAAGCACTGAGGATGAAAAGTTGTGCTATCTGTGAGTTTTTCTCAATGGGCATGTCCATGTCATGGCATCCAAAATTTGCCATGAAACAGGAATTGTTATAACTTCAGTGTACATGCTCACATCTGCACCAAACTTTATATGTAACGATGACAGTCTTTCCCTGAACACATCCATATGCCAACAAACACTAAATGTCATAGCGCCACCTGCTGGCAACAGGAAGTGTCAGGTTTCACATTGTTGTGTACTACTCCTAACATATTTGCCACACCTGCAACAGTCTCAGAAGAGCGTTAAGACATTGATGATGCTATGTTGTGAATATTGTGAGTTTTTGGATAATGGCATGTCCATGGTGTGGTGTCAAAGTTCAATGCTGTGCCATGGCATAGGAAGTTGTTGTAACTCCTCTGTACATGCTCATATCTCTACCAAATTTTCACACATTTAATAAGGGTCACACCCTACTCCAGGATCACCCTACTCAACACATCTACTGGTCAATACTCACTCAACCTCATAGCGCCACCTGCTAGTATTAGGAAGTGTCCCTTCAACGATACAGCCCCCATGCACTGTATCACCAAGATACACGAAACAGTTGTGGTAAATGCATCATCCCCAAACGCACAAAAAAGCCTCTTAAAGCCATACCTGAAAACAGACAGGAACTCAACTATTTTGATTTGAATGTGCAATATTAGCCCATTTATGACCTTTTACAAAGTCTGAACTTTAACAAACTCCTCCTAGGAAATTAATCGGATCCACTTAAGTTTTCTACTGTGCATTCTAAAGGCATTGACGATGAAAGATTGTGCTATCTGTGAGTTTTTGTCGATGTGCATGTCCGTGGCATGGCATCAAAGATCAACGATTTGCCATAAGACAGGAAGTAATAACTTCAGTGTACATGCTCAGATTTGAACCAAACCTTACATGGTTGATAACAATTCCATCCTCAACACATCTACATGAAAATATTCACTCAATGTCATCCACTGGAAACAGCAAGTATGCTGTTTCTGACAAAAATCATTTGTTTATATGGCATTTTCACAGCCTGGTCCACACTTCACCTACTGCTGCACAACATATAATTAGATGGTGTTGTCTAGCGCCACCCAGGGGACATTGGAAGTGACATTTAAGTACTTCGTGACCGGTCCAAAACGCGCAACAATTCAGGGCGCGTCTCCCGACCTCCATGACGTGACGCCTACATTTTGTGTCCAACTGGATTTTTTTCACAAAAAAAAGAGTGAAAGCATAAAAGCATACCATATAAAAACAGGACCTCTCCCTTATATGTTCTCACCTTTAGATTTAAACAAACATTAGCTTTTTGTAATATTTCTGATAATTGAAGTGTCAAAATGCAGTGCGACCGTCCGGCCATGACTGCTGTTTTGAAAACTTCTTTGAAATTACTTTAAATCTATTCAAAATTGTGTTTTTCCCTATTTGGCATGATTTCCAAAGTGTTTTGTGGTCCACTACAAAATCGCAAAGCATCTATATTTATATTTCCATAATAATACACAAGCAAACTTTGTCTGATGGTGTCCGTTTTATGAAATATCATGTGGTGCGACCATCAACAAACGACCACTTTGGGACTTTTAGATTGAAATCCATTAGAAGATAGATATCATGATAGAAGATTTTGGATATCATGTGGTATGACCTCAGAAAAATGATTAATATAAAGTTATTTCTACCAATATTTGTTTTGATTATACATTTCATGGAGTCATTTTGGAGGAAGCTAGCTTGTTTTGTTTAGGTGGCCTATTCTCTGCCTGCAGATTTTGACTAAAAATATCATGTGGTGCGGCCGTTGAAAAGTGGTTTCCATGATTGATTTTAGTTCTTTTCCTGTTATATTCAATTTATGACTACATATAAAGTACTTTTATTGTAGTATAATTTGGGATAGATTTTTCTGCAATTTGACTCACTTTTTCTTACATTTCAGAAACAACTGATTACTTTAATAATAAATGAAAAATAATAATAAATTATGGTCGCACCACACAACATTTTGTAAGGCCACAAACAGTTTATGTAGCTGAAAAAAAATTGAAACACATAAATTACATTAATTTATGTGTACACAGCATTCTTAATGTTTGAACAACGGCAATAAATGTTTTAATTTTTTGTATTTTAAAAATGGCTTGTTGAAAATCATGTTGTCATTGACCCAAGTCCGCGTCATGCCCCGACTCAGCATTCACATGGTGACTCAGCATTCACAGCCAAATACAAGTTTGACAAAAAAAGCCAACTAAATTGGTTGGTATAACTCAAGATAGCTTCAGGTCTGCTGCCATGAGCTGACACAACAGACTGGAGGTTTTATAGAAAATCCAAAACATAATTTACTTTCAGCAAATATATTACACAAACAATGATGTTGGGTTTTGCTCTGCTTTTTCAGGTTTAGTTATCTACTTCTGCTATGGCATTCATCACAGCACTGAGGCCGCTATGGCCCGCTCGTCTCCAGACACAGAGATGAACGGCTTCAAGCGCGACCACAATTCGGAGGCCATATCACCAGAAAAGGAGGCCTTCCTGCACTATGGGATCAATGCAAGGGAAGAGGATGATGGAGATTTGTAGTAAGCAGTAGAACATGCTGCATACAGTATTTTATAGAGTATTTTTCACTGGACAATTTCCAGTCCCTTAATGGCAGTACTCCCTTTTGGGGAAAGTATTGATAAATAATTGTGACCTCAAATTCACAAATCTGACTTTCCCCCTTCACTGCTGGGTAGAACAGCATGCTTTCTGAAGCCATAATTGAATTTTTTTTATTATTTCAGTATTTTGTAATAAGCTTGCTACCCCTTTTTGCTTGGCCTTGAGCTTCAACTGCTCGTTATCACTTGGCTGTCTGAGGGGTAGGGCTCATGTTGGGGACACGAAACATTTCACTGTTTCAGGGAAGTTCAGAGATATTGGGAGACCATATTTGTTTCTCTTTATGATGGGTTGCAGTTACTGCTTTTGAAGAGTGTCTGGGTTACGTTGCTGGCAGTAGGACTATGTGCACAGGTGGTATTGGCTTTTGTCTAAGTGCCAGAAAATTCAATAGTTATACATTTTTGTCTTTTTTATGTTTAAACATAATAACTACTCTATATATCTACATAATTTTGAATATCATATAACACAGTATTAAATACACATTGGTACCAATAGCTACATTTGCTTAAACCAACCAGCTCTTATGTAGTTTATGTTGAAATGCTGCTTTAACAATCCTCCCTGACAAGTGAGTGCTTACATCAGAAATACACTGCAACACATTAGGCTTGTCAGTGATGTAAATACCCTTGTTCACTAGCAGAAAAGGGTGGTCAGGCCAATGGCGGCATGACTAAGTGGGCCAGCAGGGAGCTATAGCTCACAGTTTCCTTGATTCCAATTTTAAGCCCGAAAGATTGCATAGATACCATCTGATGTACCTGGCTTTTACTTGTATAGGGAAAGCCTGGAGTTTTGTGGTTATCCAGTATGGTATGCCAAGCATATATCTTAACAGGAAGCAGTTATGAACCATGGATATGGCGCTAAATGATAATGGAGAAACTGCTGTAATAAGGCATTAAACAATTATCCTCTTCAACAGTTCCTTACTCACAGATACAGAGATTCCAAGAAAGTGAATGCAGAAAGCCTACCAGGAGCATGTTCCTCAAACCATGTGATAGAAATAGTTTGTTAACAGATACCTGATTTTACTTCCTCTTCACAATAATAATGGTACTTGTTTGATACAATCATATTTGGCATATTTAACATCATTGGTAAATATATTAAATCTAATATGTGAATCCTGATACATGTTGAACATCAGGTGAAGATGCTGCAAGTTACTATATGTCAGTTAATGTCATGTATTGTTGATTTTCACAGTGTGGGCTGTTGTGTCTTTTTACATCTGTAGCTTGTAACATGTAGTTTCGTTTCTCAAAAAATAATACTGGACAACTTATTTTTTACCCTTAAAATATTTGATTTGAATGAAACAATGTTTGTTCTCCCTTTATTTTATGCCATTTCTCATGTTTATGGGTGTCTTTTTATCACCTGCTTCCTAAAACATAATTTCCTGTGTGCTTTTCAGATTATGTATCTGATTCAACTTAACATTTATAATTAAGTAAAAGCCTACAATGAATTTGATCAGGTGAAACGTCCCTACACAGACATTTATGTCCATCATTTTTTGTTGTCATTAAAATATCTAATGATTTTAGATACATTTTCTCTTTTCATAGACTTAAGCGTACTCAATTTAGGATTGCAATCCCATAACATTGTCAGACTCTGAATGGACAGTGAAACTAAAAATCGATGCAACAGAACCATAGATATCCTCCGATGTCAGCTGGGATTGGCTCTGGCCCCCCACAACCCTGAATGCAGGATAAGCGGTTGATGATGGATGGATGGACGGATGGATTCTTCTTTCCTGTCAAATCCTGGCACTTGCATTTTCCCACAATGCAATGCAACTATTGATTGTTTAATTGGAGATTTGGGTGTGTTATGCTTGTAGCAGCTAATGTTGCCTCGAGCTGCTAGTGTGAAGCAGAGATGAGGAGTAGGCTACAGAGGTCTGGTAAGCTTACTATGTTTTTAAATTAAACCCCCCCTTTTTTCCAAACCCAAAGTCTTCGGCTGACTCAAGCGACATTTTAAACAGTAGTACTCATCTGTACAGACCTGTAAACGGGCTTTGGTGTGTAACATCGGTATAGTTCCCTTTTAACGTAAGGTTGATTAATCCTTTCAGTGCAGACCTAAATACATTCATTGTGGTTTTGGGAGTCCTTTACAACAAAGTCTGTCTATAGGTAGAAACATGTGTAATCAAGATTGTGTATATAAGATGTTTATATTTCTTGCAGTAAATTATTTGTAAATTGGAGAAATATTATGTTGCCCTGTTTAGGTCTAGCATTGTGTTCCTTATATTGTGTTTACATTGTCAGTGCAACTGAAACTTAATCCTCAGGGTTGGCAAAATCACTGACTTCACCTTCATTTGTCATGACTTCAACCATTAAAGCCGTATTAACAAAAAGTGCAGTCATAAAACTAAAACTATGGGATATTGGCATCACTGACAGTAATGCAGTCTTCACAGTAAAAGTACAATATTGAGCTGTGTGATTGATCTTGTTTCTACTTAAGTATAATTTTTGATCATCATGACTTTTCTAGGGGTTTTGGTAATTTGTTGGTAACCGTGTTGAATTGTTACACTAAGCAGTAATTATACTTAAATTCAGCAATATCTACTTGTTTGATCATTCTTTACAAACACATTCACGAACTTCCAGTTTCACTGATCAGTCAATGCACATGAAAAACCTCATTGCCCATAATTGTATTTGTTTCAAAGAAATGTATCTATGCACAGTATAACAATAGGACAATAATTCAAAAGATCTATGTTTTATCTTATAGTCTCCTTGTTGGTGTTAATTATTTGTTGTTTTTTAATTCCTCTTGAAAGGTATATTTGACTTTCTGTTGAATCAATACAAAGGGATTCATGTGAATTTGAAAATCTATCTTCTGGCATAATAAGTACTTTATATTCCTTCATGTCATGCCAAACCTCACTGTTTACTTCTGCAATAAAATACTGAAATATGTACACATATAAATAGATATTAAAATTTCTTCTTTCTTTCTCCTTTGACTCTGCTATATATGCACCATACCTTGGATTTTGATGTTTCAAATTTCTTCCTTCTTTCTCCTTTGACTCTGCTATATATGCACCATACCTTGGATTTTGATGTTTCAAATTCACAACCATTGTCGATGACCAGCTGCTTCATGTTTATGTCATTTTGCTGTTATTACTTAACTTCCTCAGACCTTTTCTTTCTGTGAAATTTTGCTTGCCTTTTTCGTGGTTGTTGTTGGCTTCCAGTGTGTTTAAAACTCTGTGTAAATGTTGACAAAGCAAAAGAACACTCATTATCAATAGTTTCTCATTTTGTTTTTCATGACTGTGATTCAGCTTCACCTCAATCAACATTGCCTCACTGAAGACGAGCATTGTTTTCCTCTTGCTGTGGTTACGCACAAAACTGCAACTTTTTTAAGAACATGACTTCAGTGTCATGTCCACGTGGTTGTTAATTAAATGTGTAATTGTATAAGCATGAACAGTCATTCTTGGCTTTGCAAAAACGCAAGGTCCACTTGCTTGCTTTTTAAGGCGCGCTTTCAACCGCATCTCACTTCTTCAACAGATTAAGTTTGCTCAGTTGTCATGAAGATGGTGGTTGTGGTCAGTGGTCAGTGTATTGATGGACTAGGAAGTTCTGTATTTGCAACACATTCTATTTACTGTAGCTTAGGTGATGACAGCAAAGCTATTTCAATGGCAACTAAACAAACTGCATCCTTTCAGGAAGACCGTGAGATGCAGCTGAAAACAACAGAAGAATTTAGTAAGTGAGCTCAGAGTTTAAGATTTTATAGTGTGAGTGTGTTCAGATGTACAATAGCTATATGTAGGTTACTGTGAATTATACATCTGTAGTCTATTGCTGTAATAGGCCAGCATAAAAGGGCCTCTTGGGTCTCTGTTAAAGTGCTAAGCAACGGTGTGTAATGTGATTCTAACAAAGAAAAGGAAGACGATATTGGACTTCTTTGACATATTTCACATTAAAAGTCAGTGTGTGAAATTTAACCTGTCTTTACTTTGGTGCCATCTGCTGGTAGAAAAGAACCGATCCAACCCAGAATCATCATCAGAATCAGCTTTTATTGCCAGGTATGTGTAGCCTACACATACAAGGAATTTGACTCTGGATTGTACATTGCTCACGATGTGCTTACAATAATACAATAATAAAATCAGACACAGACTAAAATCAGACCCAGGGACAGTGATGATGAGGGGCTGAAAAACTAATTATATAATGTATAAAATACCGGTGTCAACATTTAGGCTAAATTGAAGACATTCACTCCTGGTTAAAAATGCCTAAATTGTTTTTACTTTGTTTCACTTTTTGTTAAAAATCAGTATGTGTCATGCATCACTCCTGTAAATAAAACGAGGTTTCCAAAAACCCAGACTCCTCCTTCAAGTCTATGGACAGATTGCACGCTATGCTTCTTACATGATCCAGCAGAGAGCGCAAATGCGTTGTGAGAAAAATGCCAGGGCGCCGAGCATAAAGATGCTCTACCAGGTGTCGGCTCGGCTGCAGCATCAGCACCGCTCCTCCTCCTTCCTCCTTCTCCCTCCTCCTGTCCGCAGCATCTCTCTCTCCCTCTCTCTCCTTGCACTGTTTCTGCCAGTCAGAGAGAGAGAGAGAGAGAGAAGGCGAGAGTGGCAAGACATGCTTGTGTTTCGTTTTGCAACTCCTGCATTTGACCGACATTCTTAAATGAACCAACACAAGAGAAACCTGAAGGTAAGTCGCACAACTGAAAACACCCTGCGGGTATTTTTTTGCAAAGATGCTTCGCAGGCCAGTATCGATTTCTTGAAGAAGTGTCGCACGTCTTTTTTTTTTTTTTTTTGCTTGTAAGATTCTGGTCTCGGTGCTGACTCGGTTCGCTCAGCACTGTCAGCTGAATATGGATCTGATCGTTTGTTTTCCACAGGCCCGATGCAGTGCAGTTTGTGTGGGAATTTCACAGCCTGTTTCTGCAAAAGACTGTAGCATATTATAGAACTTGACCCCGCAGATCGTAGGTACCGTAAGTGGAACAGAGAGTAAAGCAGGGATGGAGAGAGGGAGAGAGAGTGAGGTCAGACAGGGAAGAGCAGGTTGGTGTGATGGATGCAGCAGGTCAAGTCTCTGTGGGTGATGCTAATGATAAGACATAGATTATCCAGGCTTTACACCTGACTCCAGCTATATGATCCACTGTACTGCAAAGTGAAAAGGAAGAGACTTTGAGGGGATGTGTATTTATTTTTGAAAGATTATTATTTGTTCTTGATTCATTTTGTGGTTTCTGATCATTTCTGGCACCAAGTAGGACCCTAACGCTTCCTTATGAGGTTTTTTTTTTTTAACATGCCAATTGTTTGTATAGTTTAGTTGAAATGTTAAAGTGTTGTTATGCTGACTCAGTAAGTGGAAGTGGAGAAGTATGAGCAGTAGTTCTAGGTGATATATGAGATGTTGAATTAAAGATATTCCCATTTTATGACTGACCAAACCTTCAAGGAAATCTTGTTTTTGCACGTTTTACCACAGAAGGTGGTTTCATAAAATGCTTCCATTCTAATTCCGTTTGTCTGTTCTTTTCATCTTCATTTACCAATAAAGGGTATGTGTGAGATTGCCCTGCTCCTGCAGCCGCACACACATAATGATCTCATTTTATAATCTTAACTTCTGTGCAAAGCCCGATGAACCTTAATCAAATCTACAGTATTTTGTATGTGCATAGTTGTTACTGCAACAATTCTCATGTCCTCAGTCTCACTTTGAGGCTACTTAGAGGTGTGGTGAGGATAGGAAAGGCAGGAAGGGATGGATCAAGTAAAGGTGAGCAGATAGAGGGTGTGTCTTTCACACTCAGCTGCCTCTTATCCTGAATGATCGGTGTCTGATGACCAGGTTGCTCTCAGTTTTCCTGTCTTTGTTAAGGTGCATCACTTTGTTTACTTGACTAAAAGATTGTTGTACTTGTTTTTTGTATCTTTTCAGCTTTGAAACTGTGTAATGGCTCACATCATTTAGCATTTGGCTGCAATGCCGAAACACGTGGTCGTACATTCTGCTCTGAGATGTAAAATATAAAATGTATGTGGGAAGTGTGGTTTTTGTGTTTATTATCCATTATTGATCCCAATATCAGATACTCCTCGCACCTATAGATCTTCCAGTCCATTTTGCTAAACCTAAGCCAATCCCTCTTGGTCATGGTAATGGGGAGGTTGCATCAAAGCAGGGCAGCAGAGCCTGTGGCCTTGGCTTGTAACAGCACACTGTCTGCTGTAGCTGCTGTTCCAGATGCTGATGCATGTGTGATTGATTCATTACATCTGACCTCTGCAATGTCTGAACAGAGATCAATTCAGTAGATCTCTGCCGGGAAAGCCACTCACAGCAGTGTATGTGTTTGTGGGCTTATATGTGTGTTAGTGCTTGGGTTCAGGTGCTTATGTATTGTATGTGTGTGTATTTCTGCAGGTAAGACAGTTTGTCACAAACCCCATGAGTGTAGCGCACTGGTGCGACCTTCAAGGTCGTTTTATAGGACGTAACAGAGGAGATGAAGGAGGAGGGAGGGAGAAAATAGAGATGATAAGTGAAGTAATGGAGAGAAGGAGAGAGAGGAGGGAAAGTATGTCAGGATGCCTCTCAATTCTATGTTGATTATGTGTATTTCCAAAGGTTTTTTTAATGTATGCATTGATTCGTTTTCTCTTTTGTTTGGACACAGTTATTTTGTAAGTGTTTATACCACAGTGGTTTCTAAATGTAGTTAATTGTGTTTGTGTTGGTGTGTGCATGTGTGTGTGTGTATGTGTGTGTGTGTAGGGAGAGAAAAGAGAGAATAAAAGAAAAGAAAATAAGAAGAAGCTGCATTTATTTCATTAAACTATTGTGATTACTCATAATTAAACAATTTGGAGGTTTCTCTTTGTTGAGGTGTTATGTGAGTGCATGTGTGTGTGTGTGTGTGTGTGTGTGTGTGTGTGTGTGTGTGTGTGTGTGTGAGTGCGTGTGTGTGTGTGTGTGTGCATGAGAAATCAGTGTGAAATCAGTGTCAATGAATTGTCAACACACATCCAAACACACATTCTCAAATTCACGCTGTCTTTGTCTGGAAGGTGCCAATGAGCTTGCTGTAGCTCCTCCCCTGCAGTCACAGGCAGGACATTAGAGGGTGAACAGAGAGGCACGCCTCCACTGATGATGCACACACAACCATGCACACACACACACACACACACACACACACACACACACAGTCTTCCCTGTCCTGTGGGGAGTAGATGCAAAAGATCCCCCTCCATTTTTAATGTAGTTTTTTGTGTACTAGGTCATTTCAATTGTATTAGTCAGCAAGTTACACCCTTATTAAGCAAAGTAATGCTTCTCTATGAATGAACCGTGAGCATTGTGAGCAGCAGTTTTTATGAGTATAGAACTGGAAAGGCTATACTTGACTGTGTAAAGCCACAGAAACATTCAGTAAGTCCACACCATTCATTTTTTATGATACCTCTCTGTGCCTCTACATTCTTTTTAAGCCTTGTCTATGTTCCTAAAAATAAATTAATCTATCAGAACAATAGCAGCAGATGTCAATCCTTAAAGAATTCCTCTTCAGTTTCCCAAAGGATTCCTTTGCCCTGGCTTGTACTCTCACCTTCCTTTGTCCAATTTTTGTCACACACACAGCCAGTTCAAAACATTACTAGCTTCTTTTTTTTTGCACATCATCACCGCCCCAAAACCCTCTGCTACCTCTATTCTTTCTCACCTCTCACTGATCCTTTGCCAGTTGTCCCTCCCCCACACCCTTGGGGTTCGGCACTTGCACATTACATACGCACTCAAACACATTACAATACAAACTAGAATCCAGCCACATCCCCTTTTCTTTCCAACCTCTCCCCGCTCTCTGCAGCATGATTTGTTTCTTTTATCGTATTTTCCTAAAATAAACAGAAGTGACTCAGCCTGTCTAAGTTGCACTCAGCTTTTCTTTGTCTGTGCTCTCTTTCACCTTGCCAGCTTTATGACTGACTATGTATGTCTGTGTGTGTTTGCATGAGCATATGCAAACTTCACCTACAGCCCCTCGGAGATTTCCACTGTTGTTGAATTCTTTGTCTGCGACTGCTTTGCATTTGAAGTGAACTCTTCTACTCACCTCTCCTCTTTGTCCCCTCATACAGTTTTGCCCACCAGTCATGCAAGAGTTAACATTTTTTTCTGGGTGGTGGGTGGAGGGGCTTTGCTAATAATGCGGTGCAACCAGCAACCAGCAACTAGCGTGGACAGACACCCTTTTCCTCCTCCATGCCACCCCTGTCTGGATCTATGTTAGTCTGTGTTTTAACCACAGGGCTCAATGAACCAATCAACACAATTCTCGCGTCGTCTTCCTCCTCCTCCTAATTCTCTCCTCCAGACTGTAGCAGTTATGCTAATCTCCCTTCCAGTTCCCCTTTGTTTTTTGTTCCCAATTAATCTTATTCCCGTTGTCATTTCTCCTTTCATTTCCTGAACATTTGTCTTCCCTTTATCCCTCTCAACTACAATCCATCCTCACATGCATAGCACAGCAAAACCAGTCTGGGAAGTAGGACCATGTCTGATTAAGAGGTGTTTCATTCCCAGTTCTAGCCAAAAGCGACACAGAAAAAGAACAATTACAAAATTTCATCAGTAAGTGTGTTTTGTGTGACAGACCTCTGTTTTGCAAGCCACATTTTCTGCCAATGAGAAGCTGTCTCTTTGTCTCTGGTCCTGCTGCAGTGATAGTCACTGGCTGAGTGTTTGTGTGAGTAGGTGGTACTCGTGTTGCTATACATGTAACTTGCATGCACGTTTAATTCATGAAGGGCCACTTTTTTGTTTTTGAATGTTCTTTGTGATGATCTGTTTCTTTTTACAGTACAGTTTGTCATCTAATCAGTTAACAAAGAGACAAACCTTGTGTTTGAAAATGTGTTGATGGACGGTGGTGTGAACACGTGCCTTCATTTTATTTTTCATTTCTCAATGGCTAATAAATCCTATTACTGGTGTATTGTGATTTTCCAGTGATTTCCTAGCAGGTAGCAAAGATTGCCTGCCTGTTAGGAAATAAATGAGCTTTTATTGTGTATGATCTTATTTTCTCATTCTCCTTATTCAGTTAGGTATGACCACCCACTCTGACCTGAGATCCTGCAGAAATCCTTTTACAGTTCCCCCCTGCGATATAGAATGACTCCCCTTGGGGTACAAAAAGGTGTCCGGCTGTGTATGTGGGAGTGGAGTGGGAGAGAGAGGCACAAGGGTGAGAGAGAAGGGATTATTTGGGCAGATGTAGTCTTCTGATGTGCCATTTATGAGGATGAAAATGGGATTGATCACTTCACTCTGCCCTCATTAACTCTGTATTATTAAGGTGGAAAAGGGGATGGAGGGCGAGATAGGAGGGGAGGAAAGATAAAGACAGATATAAAAAATATTTTTTGTTGAGAAAGGGATTAAACAGAAAAGAATCACTGAAGGGACAAAGCTTAATTGAATACAGTTAAAATATATATTGTGCTGCAGCCGTAAAGCAAAGATTGTTGATAAGGAGCAGTGCTGTTGTTGTTGTTTTTTTGTTTTTTTTATGCACATCTATACATAAAGTACAGAACAAAAATCAAGCAACCGGATGGATACTATTTCTGGATATTTCCCACTTCTGCTTCACTGTTTTCCTTGATGGTAATCCCTCTACTGTGCATAGTGAGCTATTGCTTGGTTCACACATACAAACACACAGGCACAGTTTAGTGAATCATCGCTTGAAATTCTGTCTACAGGGTGTCTATTGTGTCTTCTGTGGAAATGGAGAGTTTAGCTTATTTCAGGGCTATTCCTGTCTATGTTGTGTCGCTGACAGAGATGGGAGGGGAAGGAATGGATGACTCAAGCTTAGCTTATTTCTGAATAGACTTTCCTCACTAAGATTTATCCTGCTGGATGATTTTATATGTGAAAAGAATACAAAGTACTAGGAGAAAGGACTACTTTTTCCAAAATGGACAAAAGGATGATGGGAGTTTTTTGTGTCCACAACATTTGCCAGCATTTATTTTTGAATGTGCAAAAGACTTAATGTATCCACATGTCTGTTGAGGGTAGATGTTCACAAGTTCACACTCACACACTTGCACACACTTTCACACACACGCACACACACACATTTCTAACACAATCCAGCCTTGGGAAAGTGTACAAGGACATGCAAGGATTTTGTCATTAGAGATTAATTACATGCATGCAAATGCACATCCTGTATTCAGGAATGGAGTTTTCATCTTTAAGGATAACTGCTACACTCCATTTTAATGTAAACTCTGCACTAAATCTAATTATGTCACACGCTAACACTCAAGAGTCATAAATTATGGTTATGCACACGTCAACGCTCTGTCCATTTGTGTCCCCTCCATCTCTTGTGATTCTATTTCAGTGTGCTGGAATTCACATCTCGACAGAACTATGTGTGTGTTTATATGGATGAAAGAGAGATTGCACCGGGGGAATGTGCGTGTGTGTCATTGGGGTCCCCCCTGGGACCAGGGAGCCATAAAACCTGTCTGGTTCTCCAATGGGGGAGGAGAGGAATAAAGCAAAGTGCCAAAGACAAATGGCTTCTGTAATAGCCACATGTGCTGCTGGACCGACAACAAAGAAGCTGAGAGAAAATTATGTGTGCACGTGTTGATGTGTGTGTGCAGGTGAGTGTGTCTGTGTGAGACACAGGGAGCCCCTATGCACATACAGTCTTTGTGTTGTCACATGAATGAGTCGTGTGTTAGACTACCTTCCTGGCTTGATTTTCAGGGGAAAAAATATGTGATTAAGAGAGAGATATAAAATTCTGTGCCGCACTTAACGTTGCTCCACTGAATAAAATTAAGATTCACAATTCTCCCATCTTGATATTTGGAATCTCTGTAGCCTGATAATCATGAGATCAGGTGTGTCACTGTCTCAAAGAATAATGACGTGATGCCTGGCACGTTGTGTTAGGACGTTTCTTCCAGGCAACCACAGTGTTAAATATCAAAATAAATCCTTTTTTTACAATAAAACTCACAAGAGAGAAGGAATCTAGGATGAGAAAATGTTAAAAGAGCTTCCCCTGCTCTCCTTAAAAATTCAAATTTCTTTCCCTTCAGCAAAATAATACAAGCCCTCTCCCTTCATTGACCCCATCTTCCCTACTAATAACTTCCATACAGTCCATAAGAGAGAAACAAGGATAGGACAATCTACTAATACTGCTTCAAATCTGGGCTTTTATTTACTACCTGCAGAAATTTAGAAAATGGAAATATGCTAGTTTCATCAATGGAAGCAATTTAGAGCTCATTAGCATTATATATGGTAAAGGATTTCCAATAATTACTTTACCCTGATCTCTTGGGCTTATATCAGTAAGTCACTTCAGAAACGGGGCTCTATAGCTTGCACTATAGAGGTTTTAAAAAATGATGTATTCCCTTCCATCCTCCTAATTAGAAAGCTGTAGCACTCCTGCGACAACCCTCTTCCTTTCTGTATCCATCTGCACGTCTCATCTCTCCCACCTCATGTCTGTGTGTCTCATTCTTTCACCCACACAGAACTGCTCGCATTCAGAGAGAAAGGAGGATGAGGAAGGCCTTTTCTCTTTTCCAATTCCACTCCGTTCTAGATTTTATTTATCCCTCCATTTCCAGTGAGTCCCTCATTATCTTCTCAGCTCGTCTTTTCCCACCTTCTCCGAGGAGAGCTTTCTGTGGATAAATGCAGCACTTGATAGGTTAGGACCCTGGTGAAAACCACAAATTCCAGTCCTTCTCTGGATTTGATCACTGCTGAGATATCGTCTTATCCTGCATCTACCCACTTGAAGAGAGATGATTGCTCCTAGATGAGTTGTATATACCTGGTGGGGAGAGAAAAACTGTGTGCACTATGTGTTACTGTGGCAGCATATGTCCATGGTTGTGCATGGGTGTGACGTCCCACCTGAAAGTGCTGCACAGCTGAATGTATGTCTGAGCTGTTAGTGTGAAAGCATAAAGCTGACCTTCAGAACAGTCTGTCTCTTTCTGATGCTGACCTTTTTCCCTGATGGAAGCAGGGGTCAGGATATGTATTCTCCAATTCCCAGGGATATGGCATTGTCATGACAACAGAAGCAGGGCAGTTCAATTTTTTCTTTTTTGCCTCATGCTGTTCTTCCAGAGCGGGTCAGACTGTGTACTTACATCAAGTGGGTCTCACCATCAGCTGAAACAAAGCCTGCCTTCATTACATATTCCAGCCATTATCAACTCAGTGTGCTGCTTGTCCTCTTTGGTATGCTCCGAATTCCATCAACAAGTCTAAATTAGTATCATTATCAGGTTATTCACTGTGTATAAATACCTAAGAAATTATGAAAATTATCTACAGTATTTACTTGTATTGGCAGGCATGGCAGGTGTGCATACACAACTCACAAAGCCAAAAATGTTCCTCGTTTATTTCCTCTGCTTAAAGAGAAAGGACTTGCTGATCAAAGTTCCTCATATATCCATTTTGGAATTTTTATGAGATCCTCTTTACTTTTAGCATCTCGTTGGTTTGCCACCAACATGAGGGAGTGCAACAGCAGGGAGAACCTGTCAAGTTTCTTTCCTCAAACGCGTGTCTCCTGAAGCGACCCGAAATACACCTAATTTTTTATGCTTTTTTATCATCACAACAGGTCTTTTTTTATTCACAAACTCAGACAGGTTCTTTTGTTCTAGGTCGTATTATGTTTAGGGTTTTGCCAGATTGGTTTTGTCTGCCTCGCTGTGAGGTGATGTGCAGCTTAATGTGGCTCAGCCACTGTGACCAAGCTTAGCACTCAGCCTCCCAAGACTGCTGTCATCAGCACAACCTCCAGTGCTACATCAGTGCCGTAATCAATGTGCCACCATGTCCTCTCAGAGAATTCTTCTCCCACTCTCTAATATGACTCTCTGTCTCTTGCTCTCCATCTCCCATCCCTCTCCTTTCACTCCTCCTGTGTTTTATAATTAGCTAATTATTTGATTGTGTGCATCAACTAAGGGTAAATATTATCAGTGTGCACAGAGGCAGAGTACAGAAGACAGTGTGTGGATTGTGCTACATGTTGTTTGTCTATTTGTCTATCACAATTGAATTCCCCCCACTGTCTCTCAGCAAAGTCTGATCTGAAACAGAATTGTATTACCAGTATTTTAAATATTACGTATTGTAAATAAATGCTTACATTTTGACCAATTCTGATCATTTTATAAAATAAAATATGATACAGTGGTAAGTGAACATAGAGTTTTAAAGGTTTTGATATTTCAGAATTGCAGTCCTTAAGTAAAACAACCCTTCTTTAAACTTATTCAGCTCGCAGTATTCCCAAAGGTTATGTGAAATGTTCTTTTAACAGACTTTTCAGGAAAATATGATAATTTATCCAAATTAATTTTAAGACAACCTTAAGGAATACAAATCATATCCTTGAATGTTTCCCCTGCCAGTGCATTTGGACAAAAATGTGGCTGCCCCCGACAGAAGCAGCCTCAGATGCCACAGGCATTCAAAGCTGCCATCATCACAGTTGACTCTGTTCACTGATGTCGCTGCCACAGGACACAGGGAGAAGGCACCTGCTAATGAGAAAAGACTCCCCCACTGCACATATAATTAGAGGATGGGAGTTCTGGAAACTACTCAAATAGTCAGTGTGACGGTTTGGTCTAAATAGGCAATATTTACTGCCTACACAGAATGATGACTGGATACATTTACCTGACAGTTTTGATAGCATATGATTGAGATATAACTTTTGGTTTTAAGGGTTTTGTGTATGATATTGGAAATAGACCGTGTTTTACAAGTAAACAAAAGACACTCTACTTGCTGAGCAAATGGAACTGAGTCTATTAATATTCTGTGGTTTTGATGCTTTTGGTTCAAGGCAGAGGGAGAATTCCTCATAGAGCTCTTGCATAATTATGGAGAGGTTGATATGTAAAAAGAGACACAGAAGTCTTTCCTCTGAGAGGAAAAACACAAGAGTCATTTCATGTTGTCAGAGTCACTAAAGTTTTCTTGGTTGTGTTGATCCATTGTTGTGATTTTCCATTTATGTTGCTCTGATTAAACCGCCCTACAACCACCCTGCACTGACATGGTGTGACAAAAGCTCTCAGACATTTGCCCTCTCGGCCATCTGCTCATATTGACTGTACATATTTCAGTGGCACCACATGCAGCCGGCTACTTTGAAATGGTGTCTACTCAGAGCGACCCAACAATTTGAATCTCACTTTTTCCTACCTACTGCAGAAGTTTGCGATTAAATGAAGCAGGATGTGTTGTTGTTGTTGTGTGCGATCAAATCGTGGCATTGACTTAATCAACCATGTGGCATGCAAGAGAACACATGTTGAGAGAAGAGCAGTTAACACCTCTTGTAGCGATCAGATCTACAGTACAGATTTATCCCCTCTGAAGTGGTGTTTTCACTCCTCGCCTATTGCAACACCTGTGCATAATTTCCATGTTTTTCAAGTTGGGAACAAGCATGCATGCCAGCATATTAGAGACTGTTTGCTTGTGCTGTATATTCTATAAAAGCAAAACGGATGGAACATTCTTTTATTGCAGTTTATTGCAATCCCCCCGATTCTCATTCTGCCTTCTATTTTTCAGTGTCTCTTGAGAAAAAAAGCTCATTACAAAATACTTTGCACCCTTCCCTCACTTCCTCCGTCTTGTCTTCAGGAAGCATCCCCAGGGTGATTCTTTCACTTTATTATAAACAGTGTGTTGCTTCAGCTATCCTCTGTTTCTTCTATCTCTTTTCTTTCTGCCCTACAGTGAACCATCATTATTTGATAATTGCATCCATATTATAATTGTTGTGCTACTCTTGCTGGTTGTAATATGAACATTATTATTATTTGAATGTTTGTTGAAGGGCTTTGTTGATATAACAAGGAAAGGTAAGACAGGTCTAGCTTAGAGTAATTTAGCTGTGTTTTCTGACCATTCAGGTCTAGTTTTTTTCTCACGTGTAACTGTCCTTGTTAGGGAGACAACAATAGACTGATAAGGTAGAGACAGTAGCTCAGGTGTCAGGCTAGTATATATCAATGTTCTCTGGGAGTCAAAAGTTGAGTCTTACAAGAATATTTACAAGAACTCAATGGCTCCACAGGTTAGAGTACAACTCACGGACTGTGATAGATTCCAACATGATGAAGCTTTGGAGTCTAAACATCAGTTAGATTAGTTGTTCTAGGTTAAGTATCTCCTCGGCCGGGCTCAATAAATCATGCTGTTAAGTCTTCATCAGTCTTCTTCACACCTGAACCTGGCTCACAATAATTCTACAACACTTTTGACACATCAAATTTTACACTCAAGTTAACATATTTAATGTAAAATGTTTTGATTCAGCAGCAGCTTGAATGAAAGCATGAATGCATTTAAAGTAGAAACATGATAGCTCCAAGACTGTCACCTCCTTGTCCTTGTCCCATGGGCAGCCATTTCTGTTCATTTCATTTCAAATGACCATATATTGATATGAGTGCCACAAATAAAGAGCAAAAGCCTGCGAGCAATGCACAGCTGACTTCTGAAATGTGATGCTACCCAGGTCAGACTAAATATAGAACATCTTAAGTGTTTCTATAGGAAAAAAAGTGGCTGCATTTCAGGCATACAGGCTGCCCTCACTTTAAAGTTTCCTTTGTTGTTTGTTTGTTTCAGATTGAACAGACCTCCATCTCCCTGAAGAGCCATCAAGTACAAGTTGTTAACTCACAATAAATGCAAGATAAGCAAAAAAGATTTCTTGAGATGACATTTCGTCCTTGGAAAAATCAACTAAAGGGCCACCATCACACAGACCCTGAAGAGGAGAGACAGGGAGGGAAGGAACATTTGTAACTAAATAGATGGCCTCTGCACTCTGCAGGTGTCTTTGAGCGAGCCAAAAAAATCAGTTAGACATGAGCATCCCGACTGGTTTCCAGGGACTGAGGGTCAATGTTGACAGAGGAGAAAAGATTGGAAACAAAACCCAGATCCAGTTCCCCCCGTCTGGGGATGATAATGCCAATCAATTATCTACGATTGTTGATCAAGAAGGTAGAAGATTGATGGAGGACACAGCGTACTGCTCAAGCTCCATCCCTCCTTTGGTCTCTCAGAGTGAATCCCCGGACAAGTTAGTGATCTGGGGTTCTGAGCAACAATGCATGGAGCCTGAGTTTGAGCTTTTGGAGTGTCAGGAGATACATACATTCTTGGGAAACAGGGATCAGAGTGAGGAGAATGAGGAGGAAGATGATGGAGGAAGTATGAGAGATGGAAAAGACGAGGTTTCAATGTCCATATCCTCAAGCTCAACTGCCAGCTCTGCTTCGATTGGAGTGAGGAGAAATGACAATGACAGCAACAAAGTGGAGAACAGAAAGGGCAAAGAGGTGCAGAAAAGGATTGCCTGTCATAGCAATGAAGAGCTAGACACATGTGTGACAGGTTCAATGGAGAAAAGAGACACCAGGTCAGGCAGAGCAGGAGACAGGGAGAGACGGAAGGGAGGTCTGAAGGAGTCCAAGTCTGAGACAAATGTTTTTGTCTCTAGTCTGTCGGCCATTTCCCTCAGCGGGAGCCTGTCAAGTGCTCTGGATAGTAGTGGAGAAGCGCAGCCTCTCATTTCTCTGTCCAACTCCAAGACCAACCCTTATCCCAATACAAACAACACTACCTCAGACCAGACCAAAAGACGGGCCGCCCCTGTAGACCAGAACTCCCTACCATCGCATCCTCAGGATCAACATCCTCAATACGACATCCAGGATCAGAGACAGGAGGAGGGAAGTCATCATAGAAATGGAGTGTCCTCTGATGGGGGGCTGAGTCAAAGGAGGAAGGCTGGATTTGAGGAGAGGGTGATGCCACCACGACGGCAACAGCTCGTCAGACCCCTCTGCCAGACAGAGATGGGAAAAGTGAGTTTAGCAGAGCAGAATGCTGATCAAGCTGAGACAGAGCAACCTTCTTCCCACAACCCCTTACAAGATTCACGCATTAACTGGTCAAACAGAAAGTTTACAAAAACATCTTTACGTGAACCATCAAATTTCTCCTCCCTGTACAACACATCTGGAGTCTCACAGCACAGAGAGCCCAACCAGGCAGCCCAAAGGGAGGCTCCACCTGCTGAAAAACAACCAACTACAAAGGCATGGCGTCCTCCCAATCCTTACGCTTTAGAGAGGAGACCTCAGACTCAGCTCACATACAGGAGAAATTGCTCCAGTCCCAACAGGACAGCGGTAGATTCCAGGTCATCTACCCCTCCCCACTCCCCTCTCAGGACACCCCAAGGATCACCGCGCAGGCAACCCTCCATGTACCTCGTTTCCAGGAATGTCTCTGGAGTGGTTAGACACATCCCATCAGGATGCAACCCTGCTGTAACAACATCAGCTCAGGGCTATGGCAACAGTTGCCTGAGAGCACCAGTCAAAACCAATATAAGCACAAGTGGAATCCCCAAAGCGCCTCTTAACAACCAGCAGAGCTCTAACCACAACTCAAGCCCCAAAGAGAGCTCCCCATCACCTAAACTTAAACCTAAAGGAGTTCGACCCAAAATTATTACCTATGTCCGAAAGAATCCTCAGTTTAAGCCTCAGGCTACGGACGGACCTTATCAAGTATCCTCTCTACCGTCCAGGCTCTCAGCATACACACACGGCCAAACACCCACATCTCTCAAAGACCCCTCCAAGCCTGAAGCAGAAACCAGAGGAGCGCCAGTGCTCAGTGCCTCCAATCTGCTTTATGACAAGTACCACCAAGAGATGCAGACAAACATCTTCCCATCAGGAATGCTGAGCAGGAGTATCAGGCCCCCTGGACACACACACACTGTCCCCCCTACACACACACATGCCACTCTACATGCACACACACACAGCCACACGGCACCCCCGAAACTGGGCAGCAAAGCAGACAATTTCTATGGGGCACCATCAGAGGTGAGCATTATGTGCAGTCCTCACTAAGTATGTGAGCTCAAGCTTTTTGTCACAAATATTTCTCAGGAGAATGACGCTTGCATTGTAATTTCTGTTGGAGTTTGATATTTTGCTCATCTTCATTCAACAAAGAACTTTCCATCATGTTGAGATTCAGCACAATTCTCTAACACAGCACATCCACACACAGTGGAGAAAAGACAAAAGCAGGATTTAATTATTATGGTTCCCCTATCAACAAGTAGGAGATAATTGCTTTCTGATATACAATATGTGATATACATTAAGTACAAAAACTTATTCTGTTAAATTAGTTGACTCTGCATATCAGTTTTGCTAGATGATGTCCATAACTTCTATCCCACAGTAAAGCATGTATAATTGATCACAGCTCCCCTTCATTTTATTCCCACTCTCACAAGAACTGCTCGTTATCGCTTTCAAATCATTCCTTATTGATTCTGATTAAATAGCTTCATTTGGAATTCATATTCAGCGTCAAATACAAGCATGTGGAAATAAATAGTTAATGTATTTTGAAGTACAAAGCCCACAGGGACAACACTTTGTATGTCACTGCATGTACATTAGCATTTTGTATAGCACACAGAGTAATGCCATTGAGAGACAACACTTACGCTGGTGATGTTAAACAGTTAACATTTCTGGATCTCAGTTTCTCTGCAGGTCTGTGTTATATTTTCTTTTAGAGCTAATAATGTCAGATTTGCTGTGTTCCACATTTCATCAGACTGTTCGTTACTTCTACCCACAGCCTAAACCAGATCTGTGGAGACGTTGCAGTCATGCAACCAAGATAGTTAAGAGCAGAAGTTCTTCTTATTGCTATCTAGTCACATGATCCTTATCATATTCTAATTATGTGTTTTGTTCATACATAATGTTTAATAACAAGGAGTCTTTATAAATACAATTATTGATTTAAAATGTAATTATTATGTTGGCTAATTAGATTATGGAGAACATCAAATGTTTTCCTGCCCAGCCTGTTCACGATATCCCAGGCAAAATATACAACATTAAACATGTCATGGCTGGCAGACATTGCTGGTAAACACATTAGCATGTAAGCGAACAACAGCAGAAAATCCCAATAGGTTCTTGTGACCTTAATATGACAAACATCATTTACATCTGTAAAAGTTTAACGATGTTTTTACATAGAAAACACACACATGCATTAAAAAATAAGGACCATTCAAAATGAATTTACATGGTCTATGTAAAAATATGTACAGTTCAAAACTCCAAAAATGGAATAAGATAATTACTTGATAGTATATTTTTGTTAACGTGATGTGTAGGTGGGAAGATCTGCCAGTTTTAAAGGGAGTCCTGCTGAGGACCCACTGCAGACCCGGACAACGGCTCAGGCTGGAGGGAGCAGCAGTCTCTTGCGCTCTGGTAGAGGTCTGCGTCTGGGCCTAGGAGCTGTCACCAGGACGACTACGTGCTCGGCCAAGGCCAGGGGACCTGGTCAAGGTCAGAGATCAACGCTCATCTTCAGCCAGCCAGTCCAACCTGTCAGCCCAGCGACCACTCAGAAAAGCCAAGGTAATGCAAGTAAATAATGCATTTCCTTCCGTTGTGTTTTTTGAGAAGGTTTATCTTTAAAAAAAACAACTCCAATGCCAGATGGAGGTGGCCTCTTTTGAGCTACAGTACCAAAATTTGACACACTAGAGAGCTGCACACATACACACACAAACACACCTCCATACCCAAAAAACAAAATTGGCATGAGATGAAGGCAGCTCATTAAAATGTATTCTCTGAGATTAATTTTGGCTGATCTGATTGGAGGGCTTCAAGAAATACTCTGAGGGGACTTTTTCTGCTCCAGAAGGCTGCCATCTACAAAACTAGATAAATAAATTAAAGCTTGCTCACACGTTCTCTCCACACACAGCAAATTTCTAATTCAGATGATTCAGATACCATCTTTGACTGCTGAAGTCAGACTTACATTCCAGCTCCACTGTCGCTGGAATACTGAAGTATGAAATTTGCTCATCATCCTGCACACCACTGGAAGGCTATGCCATTTATCACTCCCATGCATATTTGATCTACTCCCTTCGTGAGTGTGATAACCCAGACACACAGTAAAAATACACGGAGATGCATAAATGTACACTCAAAGATAAAATACACATAAGCCAAAACTGCACACACAGAATTGATCAGCATAGTGTTATGATGTGGCAGGCTTCCTTATCGTAATCCCTATTAATACATATGTATGGTGTCTCAGTGCTGCTTGGCCCTCTGGGAATGACATGCTTTGAAGTGCAAAGCAATTAACGCTTAAGTAACGTCAGTATCTTCCTGCTGAAATCATCTCTCCTCCCTGCACTGCATACGCTGCATGTGTAAACACCAGTAAACTCCAGTAAAAATATATGCTGCATATGTAGCATTGGTCAGCCTTACATGTATCACTGTCTGTGTATTGGCTTTGTCATTAAGTAATTTTTGTTGTTTTTATGGTTGATGTTTCTTGATCCAATCCATGGAGAAATTTGAGCTGTAACCTTTAAAAATGTGCCAGTAAGCACTTTTTAAAAAAAGTTTTCCTCTTCAGAGGAAAATCTCCATCTTGCATACACATATTATAGTATTATACTGTAAAGCTATTGTACAACAATCAAAGTATTCTAATTATACACATAATTACTGTCTAGGTTTTACTCTTCATTGTTAAGGTAATGAGGATCATCCACTTTCAGGACAGGACATTTGTATTGAAGCTACTGTAATTTCTACTTATTCAGACACTCATCCTCTCTTCCTCACAGCAGTGAAGCCCTGTGATTTGCTAAAGTAGTTCTGCAGAGATTGCAATGCACTCAAGTATCACATTTAATAATGTACAATTTAAGTTAAGGACATTGATGTAAGTTGTCAACAGCTCACCTTGGGCTGTAATTAAAATCAGTACGTCATTGTAGTGCTCGTCCCAGCTGCCTGTTCATTTGACTTGTCTGAGACCAATTGACATACTTCATCTTCAATTCAAGGATGCTCTTCCTTTAAGTGAAAGCCAATAGATGTTTAGGTGATGTTTTTGTTTCTCAGGGGCTGTTGAGAAACTGAAGGTAGTGTTTCAGGCCTAAAGGCAAAGTAAAGTGATTTTATTCAAATCTTTGGAACTCCTGAAGGAAGAAAACTGCAACTGCACGGTTTTATGATTTATGATGCATTTTCAAATTCACACTTTCCAACTTTGGTACTTTATGAGAACCACTTTATCAGGTGTATTTTGCAGTGCAATTTTTGGAATAAGAAAGTTGTAAATATATAAGATTTTTTTAAAAACAATGGCGAAAGAGACAAAAAATATTGTGGGACAGAAAGAATAGAATACAGTGAAATACAGAAAGAAAGGACAGCCAAAGTCAGATTAATAAATTCAATTCTTATTCCTTTGTAGTTATGAATAATGTGTGTTTTCATTTAGCAGGTGCCTAGGCTCATCATATCCACATGCCCTAATGTGGATGTGCATCAGGTTCACTTCTCTCCCTCATCTTTCAGAGGGAATAAATGGAAGGGCATGAAGATATTTATTAGGATCTATAATGATCTTGGCCTTCCCACTCAAGAGGAGCGAGAACCAATCTAATAAACAGGCCTCGTGGCACACAGGCAGATATTGAGGAAGGAGAAAAGAGGTGATAAGTATGAACTCTGATGAAGCTGGAGGGGAGTCACACTGGAGACGTTTCTCCTTCTTTCTGCCCTACATTTCCACAAACAGAGCTCGTGTTCTCCCTCTCAGAGGTTTTTCCCCCCTCTTGTATTGATGTGGTGGTTACCCTGTAGCATATACTGGAGCACCCAGCTGTGCTAAATAGAGGGAAAGGAGGGCTTCCTACCTTATCTCTGCAGCCAGCAGGGGATAATACTCTTCTTATGCCCGGGATCTAAACCTTGTACTGCAGGCTGGGGTAGCCAAGATGCAGGCTTCTATCCAAGGCCTGTGGATTTGCCCACTGCCCACTGTGTGATTCTGTGTGTGCAGACTTGGTTGTTCATGCCGGCACATTTCATCTGTTTTTGCTGTTACAAACCATGAATTCCTTAGAGGGAGGATTTCTTTCCATTGCTCATTGACAATAGTTGTTAGTATGGAGCCATGATTACTTTTATATACTCCCTTTCTGTCCTTGATTCCCTGTTTTTTATTTCTTTTCCTCAGTGAAGATGTTTTCACTGAGTCACTTGCTTCTCTCTTTTAATCCATCTTTCATTTTAGACTTATTTTCTGGTTTAAAGTCCATAGATGGTGGTAGACCCACAGCTTCTATGCAGTTTACATAACTGCAGTTAAAATTACTGCCATACCTATAATAATGAGGAATTACTGATCATGTAATGAACTATAAACAAGGAAAACACAGTGTACGTATTGGAAAGATATATCATAATGATATCTCCTAAATTGTGGGCGTCATATCGAAGGCCATAACAGTGTTGGCATTAGAAAAACTGCTGGCCACCAGCCCAGTCTGCAAGCATGGCCAGAGCCAAAAGCAGCTGTTAGTAGGTTGTTGTATATATAGTTATTATATTTGCTTGCTAGCAGTCTGAGTCATAACACAGAAAACTTCCTGGAGCCCACTGAGAGCTTAGTCAACACAGGATGATGAATGATTCACAGGGGAAATAAACATCAAGGCTATGCTGGAGCCCCTTGCATTTTGTTGTTATGTGAGTGGTGGTTAATGAGTTTACAGGAGTCACTCAAACACAAACAAAACAAAATTTTGCTTCCTGTTCTGGCCATGCTGATTGTCCAGCACCACATGCTACAGCTTAAACAAACTGAGCATAAATGCACCTAATTACCACTTAAATTGAAATGCAGGGAATGTTGAGTTGCTTTGTTAACCATTGTCTGCACAGTGTCTGTCTGGATCAGTTCAGCTAATGACACCACATGTAGACTTAACAGATGCTACTTCAAATCAAATTACAAAATTCTTCATTTTGTACTTTTGTAACAGATGACCAGGTCTTTACCCATCATGCTCCCGCTGCCGCTCCGGCGACAGCAGCAGCACAGCCTCAGGCCGCCTCTAGGTCTCTGCTTCCCAAAGCCAGCCAGTCAGGCCTGCGACCCCCAGGCTTCAGCTCCAGTCGTCTCCCTGCAGGCCGCCTGGCAGCCTTTGGCTTTGTCCGGAGCTCCAGCGTGTCCTCTGTCTCCTCAGCCCACTCTGCTGACAGCACACAGAGTGACCCATGCAGGACAGCTCACCGTGAGTCCACTCATTACAAATCTGTTGACACCGGTGCTGCCATTGGTGAGATTTAATTCTTACTGTGCTTTTCTTTTCTTCTTCTTTTTTCTTTTACAATGCAATCTGTTTGTTAATCCCTAATGGTACTGTCGTAAACACCCACTCTATCACTACATCATAAGTACATGTTAATTATCACCACACTATCTTTAACCCCATTCTTCTATGTGTTCCTCTCTTGAATTTAGTTTGCATAAACAACTCCATCCCACATTCATTATGTTACAGTTTGCTTTCTCTTCCTGATCTCCACCCCACATACAATTTATTCTCCCCTCAAGCTTGTACACAAGCTCCAGGTCAGTAACAACTATCGAGCTGCAGTTTGGCAAAGCACATTATCTATGACATATGAGGACACAATATAAGGGATGTTTCAAGCAATAGATATTGCCTGTACATGTCTTAATGTTAATAGTTGGGTATTATGATTGCAATTCATTTTCGCTGTGTGTTCAATCAGTAATTTGTTTGTGCCACACACCCAAATAGGGGCAATAATATTTGTCAATTAAAATCATTATCATTTAGACTAGAGGTTGAAACATTGTGACATTGATACTAATTGCTTAATCTGAATGAGAATCTAGTAGGATTATTAAGATGCAGATAGAGTATTGGGTGACAACATAGAGAGATGTTGATGTGAAAGGCAAGAATGCAGGAGGACTGTGATATGAATTTCTACAATGTACTGCAAAAGTGATAATTAACTGATTCATACACCGAACAAAGCACAAAACATCCCCATTTGACAGCTAAGCTTGTAGCTAGCTTTTTTGTCTTGGGTGAATGTGTGCAAACATAACAGAGCCCATGTGCCATTCCACTCATCAGTAACAGTAATAGGCTCTGTGCTGCAGATTCACTCGGCATTAGCAGATACAGCAGTATGGTTTGGACACTATAACTTTTTGTTTCGCAGTGAACGGGAGGTGCACTCACAGTTGTGATTTCAATACTGCTTGGCAGGCTGGTTGGTTAGTTGGCTGGATTTCTGGTAGCTGCATGTGTTTTTAATGTGACCTACATAGGGAATGCTTGTTCTTCCTCTCCCAGTTACAGTTGACGTAAGCACCTCCACTCTAGCACACGTCAGACCCCCTGTTATGTCATTGCTCCTTTCCCTCGTTCTCCCTGTTTGTACTTGTACTTTTTTCCATCGTTCTTTTCTGTCTCCCATTGCTCGAAAATGAATACAAACTGTGCAGTAATGTGGGGGATGCCCCCTGACAGCTACTGTGGAACGGGGAGAAGAGGACTCCCTTGGGTCTCCAGAGCAGAACATGTTCATTTAAAAAAAATAGCAAAAAAAAAACAGCAGTGGCATAATTGAGGAAGTTTTCATTTTTGAGAAGCTTGTCATGTGCTTCATAAAGCCACAGACACTGATTTTATCATTCTTTTTTATAAAAGATTGATAAAAATGTTGTAGAAGAAAGGACCCGATCAATGAGTAGTGCTCTAATTACATTGTGAGAATTGATTAAGTGTGCTGGCGTGTGTGTGCAATAGTGCTTAAATTATCTTATCAATTAGCAGAAACTTTATCTTTCTTCTTCTTCTTCTTCTTCTTCTTCTTCTTCTTCTTCTTCTTCTTATTATTATTATTATTATTATTATTATTATTATTATTATTATTATTATTATTATTATTATTATTATTATTATTATTATTATTTTGACAATCAACTCATTGTTAAAGTAATTTTTAAGCAAAAAATCCCAAACATATATTAGTTCCAGCTTCTTAAATGTCAATATTGTGTATTATATATTGTATATCAAAGTATATCAGTATATCTATCTAAAATGTAAAACCAGCATTACAATGCTCTGAAAAACATGGCACTTGGTTGTTTGTGTGGCACAAACTGCTGCTTGCAGCTGTATATTTTGATTTTTCTATTTCTATTTTAGTTTGTTGTTAGAGACCAGTGCAACACAATCAAGAGTATTGAATTTACCCCTCCCCTTTTCCTCTAGATAATGGCTTCATTCCAAGCTACTTTTCCAAATAAATTACCTTGCAAATATCAACATCATGAATCAATGAAATTAGATTTAAGCCAAGAGAAAGGTCTCTTTTGCATTGTTCTGGCCAAAGTTCATTCTCAGCAACTTACATCAGACCTATGTGACTTAGGTTTGTATTGTGACTCCGCTATGATACACAATATAACATTGACCTGATGTCTTGCTTGTTAGTATATTGTCTATTCAAGCAGCTGCCAAAATTGATGTGCAGATTCACTCCAATAGTAGTAGTTCAATTATACCTTTCAACACTTACTCACAAAACACAGGAACACCTTCCAGCACAAAAGACTAGAAGTTTTAAAAGTAGGGCCTGCAGCGCAGTGTTCCTCTTCCTGCTGGTGAACTGCTGCTGCTCAAAGCACGGTGAGACCAAAATGGAATCACGGATGATAGACATGAGAGGCAAAAGATTAAGGCCCTTTGATGTTCATTTTTTGTGAGTGTGTGTGCGTGCGTGTGTGTGTGTGTGTGTGTGAGAGAGAGAGAGAGAGAGAGAGAGAGAGACTGTGAGACAGTGAAAGAGACAGGAGAGAAGAAACATTTACTTCCACTTTTGACTCTGTATGGTGCATGTGACCTTTAACTGTGAGGCATTTGAACTCTTCACTATATTTGAACCTTCCAAAATAAACTGGGTTTGACTGCAGATCCCACTCTGTCTCTCCCAGTATGTCTGACCTTTCTTTGGGACACTGAGGAAACATTTAAAGATTTTCTTAAAAGTCTTATTATGGTTTATTTTGTCTTTAGTCATGAAATAAAGTGTGTCTGTGTGTGTGTGTGTGTGTGGGGGGGGGGGTTCTTCAGAAAAGCTGAATAAAATAGGGGTGACATTTCATTCACAGTTAAGCCCTTCTCTGATTTGAATTTCAGATGATGTCAATCTTATCCAAAGATAATTGCATTTTTAAGTGTATGTAGCCCAAGGCAGAATATGAAATATTAGGGTGACTGTGCACACCTTTTATAGACTGATGTTGTGATTCACAGCAAGATGGTGAAATATCAATGGGGACAGAAAAGTTAAGTAGCAGTCTTGGGAGTTGGTAAACAATCTTCAGTTTCTAATATCTAAAGTTTAATCTATGTTTATTTGTGCATGCATGCACATGGGTGAGTCTACGGAATTACAGAAAGTGTGCAAGTGGTGATTGTTCACGATACCTGATATTCCCTGGACCCCCCCCCCCCCCCCCCATCTCACTGCGTTCCTTCTCAGATCAAAGAACAGACAGATTGGCAGATGAGTTCTTACACATCCTTCCATCAAAAATGTTAGGGGAGCCGCTGCAGCCCACTACCTCCTTCTATAACGGAGAGAAGAAAGACCAGGCTCAGTTGCACATTTTCCCCATTGATCAGAAAAGCAAAGCGGACTCTATTAGGACTCTGGGTGATACGGATAGGAGAAATCATTAAGGAACAGAGCGATGGGGAGGAAAGGACTGCTGCGCTCCAGTAAAGTGGGTTAGAGTTTAAACTCCCTACTGTCGTAGCTCTTCAACCTGCTCTGATGAATGTGTAATGTGCGGATGCGTGTACATGTGCGCATGTGCAATTGTTTGTATGTGGAGAAGAGACTGGAGAGGCAGAAGAATAATAACACTTGGCTTAAGGAAAATATCCAAATGCACAGGTATTAGTTCATGATCAAAATGTTAAAGGATTGGGTCACCGAAATGAAATGCTGAAAACATATTTTTTCATTCACTCCTTGTAAGCCACGCTCTTAGCCATGGTTTCCGTTCAATCTTTGAGATTTCTGCCTGTGCCCCATAACATGGCATTGAATGGAATTTTGTTTGTGGGGCTCACAGCATTGGGAAATTACATTAAAATAAATTCAACAACATAATCTCTTCTCAGAAACAATGTCTTGTTTACTCTGGAAAATCTACTGAAGACTTTGTCAATGGTTCATTTTTCTTAGAGAAAGTAGTTCAAATAAAATCTGTTGACAGCTTGTTCTGTTGATTTTTGATGCTGTGAACACCACAAGCAAAATTACATTCAAAATTACATTAGCACTGTATTGGGATGCAGGAAAATAACTGGTGAAATTAAACCAAAACTATCTGCACTTGCGCTAAGTAAGAATATACTTTGTATATTGGGTGTACTTACCTTCTCATATCGCTGGAGTATTTTATTGTTCAGTGAAAACAACTAGCCTTCAGGAAATGCTGTAGGTTATTTGGAATGGAACAAAACACAGATACAGAGTCTAAAATGGAAACACACAATTACTCACACACCCTCACATGAAGGTAACCAAAGTGACATTGAGCTAAACTGGTACGGCCTTGATTGATTCTAATTGCCTGTTTGCATATAAGCATGCATGCAAGAATGTGTGTGTTTGTCTAGGATCTGGGGGCCTATCAGTTACTCTATATGACATTGATTAGCCATTAACCCAATCCTCCCTTTAGCCCAGTCGCTGACATCTCCTAAGGTGTTTCAGGCATGTGTGCATGTGTATGTGTGTGGACAGCATCCATACATGTAAGAAACCAAGAGGATACGATGTAAATTCCACTGTGATTGACAGACTCCATTACATAGCGGAGAGGATAATCCAGCAGGAGGAGGCTGGTGAAGCCTGGACCTTTGAGCCACGCTGACGCCATGATGGAAACTCAATTGCCAAAGCAAACTTTGTATTATCACCTCTATCCGTCTTCTCTGTAGGTGATAATGAAATAATGGTGGGAATCAAATGAATGAATGGGAAAACGGAGCGGACATCTAAGGTGAGGTGCTGCAATAAAAGCAAATTCAGTGAGTCAAAATGAGCAGAGAGGAGGGAGGAAGGCAGAATGTAGAAGAAAAAAGAGCGGAAAGAGAGAAGAAAAGAGGGATTGGCTCGGGGAGGTGAGTGGATACCATACCCCAGATGCCATGGCTCAGATCTGGTCTGTGACTCATGCTAGCTCACTGTGAACAGATGGTTTCTATGGTGCATGTGCGTACACAGATATTCGCAAACGTTTCTATACACACACACAAACACACACTAGTGGAGCAGCAAATTAGATGGGCCAATTAGATATGGCTGCCATTCTGTGGCTGAGGAGAGAAAAACTAACATGGCAGAGGCTTACTGAAGCAGCAGAGCTGTGACAGTGAGGATGGGCTCAATTGGTCTGTCCATTAATTGATAAACTCCCAGTGTATTTTTATCCAGCCCCATGTTAATGACTGTTTATGAGCTTAACTGATCATCCAGACTGATGATAAATATTGGGAATGTGAAAACATCAAAATCAGATAAACATGGAAACCTGCTCTTCTACTCACAGAGACCTTAAGATACTGGTTCTAGTGTACTCATAACTGTTGTGTTGTGAAAATAAGTAAAAGTGAATTATAAAAATAGTCAAGCACTGTCTTTGACAAATATTTTATATCATAATCTGTGATTCCACTTTATGCTGAAAAGAGAGCCTAGTGTTCCTCCAATAATTTACACTGCAGCATCCTCATCCTCCTTCTCCTGCTGAGCAACCCTCATTTCAGTCTACATTGCCAATAAATCAACTTCACATGTTCTACAGCATGTGTAGGCGTTTCACTCTAGCTGTGGTTTTCCCTACTAAAACGCAAAAAAATGTATTGATACTGTGAACATTTACCTTTAACATTTAATTCTTTGATGTCTCTTTCAAAACAAACAAATAACTTCTCTAAGTGTTGTTTTCATGGTAGAATTGTGACAGATCTTCATCAATAAAGCTGTCCAAAGGATTTTCAAATACTATGATAAACAATGAGGATTTAACTAAACCGTTTTGTCAAGACTGTTGACAAAACGGTTTAGTTGTTGCTACAGTGAGCCAATCATTTTACTCAGATTGTGACCACAAAAAAAGAACGACAAAGCAATAAACTGAGCTATTAGCCTCCTGTATGTATAACTGGCCCTCGTTGTTCAAGGACGCTTCAGCAGGAATGATTCTGTCAGAGGAGTTTGAACCCAGGCTGTCTGGTTGAAAGACGGTCATCGTTATCCATAAACCCCTCTGCTGCTCTCTCTTTCAATCCCATAACTTAAACTAATTGTACGTTTCTCATTCTTTCCTGATCCGGCTTAATCCTTTCATAACTTTTGTTCTTCTCCTAAGACTTTCCTTGTTAGAGATACTTTGTACTGAGTAGATTCTATGCAACACTCTTGGATCTTCAGCCAACGATCTAATCTCCAGGCATGCTTTTGAGATCATACTATGAGTCCTAAAATAGCACCTCAGGGTGAAAAAGTTAGTGATTTATTAACATGTCATATATTTACGATGCCATTTGACCTGTCTCTACCAAATGTAGCTCTCTTGTTGACCATAAGAGGATAAATATTTCACATGTCCTTCTGGCTGAACCTTTAATCTCCTGACATCTGGGTCCTGACAGAGGACAGGAGGCCTGTGGATGCTACTGTCAGCTCCAGTGTTATCATCTAATCTATCTCTGTCTGCAGCCCAGGTCTTGTCTCTGCAGGGCCATTGCTTTGTGCTTTATGTATGCAACTTTAACCTTGACTTTCACACACATTGCAGCAGATGCTTTTTTTTGTTGCCAGGAGGAGTTGATTGGTTGAAACACATGTACACACTCCACAGTTAACTCCAAAACCATGAATTTAATTTACCTGTCACACACATCATGTTATCCTCACAAACACTGACAATGGTTTGCATGTAAGTAAAGCTCAAAATATCATGCTCAGTGTATAGCATTATATTTTTGCAAAACTTGAACGTGTCATGTTTTTTGGCATATGTTCTGACACTGATTAAACTGATGAAGTCACTAAAGGTCACAGTCACCTACACTAAGTCTAGTTGCTACAGCTATCCATACATGATGCACTGGAGTGCTTAAGGGCTGCTACTGTAGCTGAAATCCAATATCAAGTCTAAATTTGATTAAATCAGTGTGGATGAATCAGCTTGTTTCTATTGTTTGTTTCCAGCTTCATATGGAGACCCAATGTTTCATGTTGCTTAAGACAGATTTCCACATTTTTCTCGTGACAGCATTAACATAATGCAGACAATATGGTGTGTGCATATACTGAGAGCACAGCAACAGGATAAAAGATCACAGGAAATGTGATTAATAGAGAATGAAGTGCCCTGTACTTCATGATGGAAGGATGAAGAGTGACAGACATTTAAAACCAGCTTCAAACCACTGACAGGAAGCAACGGTTAATTAGCACGGCAGATTATGGGCTTTGATGAATACAATCTTGAGGCTTAATTACACACTTCTTCAGTCTTCTGTATTGAACTATGCCAAATGAATCTGACATCTGTCTGTGAGAACATGTCGTCCAATTAAACAGGCACAATTAAGGTTACATTTCAAAATCAACCAAACTTACATCAAACATACTCAAATGCAGTAACTCAAGCACTGAACTGAACTGTACTTTTTTAAAGGTATTTGTACTTTTCTTGAGCGTTTCTATTATATGCTAGTTTATACTTAATACTTAATAATGCATTTCTGTCAGCCAAACTACCCGGTACATAATCATAAAGTAATGTAACCTCCACCTACAATATTAAATAATGATTAAATAGTGTGATATATAATGTTATCACTCTTAAAGAGGTCAATTTCTGTAATGCTTTTACTTCAAGTGCATTTACATGATAATACTTTTGTACTGTTACTTAAGTGCAATTTTGAATGCAGGACTTCTAATGTTTTACAGTGTGGAATTGCGGCTTTATTAAAATGCTTACAAAACATCAATAAAATAAATCAGTTAAGAACTATATAACTTCCCCATCTCGCTACATCAAACCCACCGACCAGCTGTCTCCTACATATCCCAATGATTCCATTCATAACTGTTGCTGCTGGTTTTTTTAAGCATACAAAACAATTTAAAGTATTGACGTATTTCCATGGGGCAACACATTTCTGAAGAATAAGAGCTATTTCTTTGGCATGTCAGCACTGCAAGCTGTGCACCTGGATGTATGCTACTTGCTCTGTAATCAACCTGGATGGACTACACCAAGATCAATTCCTTCAGGACAGCAGGCGAGTTTCTTTTGCAGAATGTGAATGTGCTGATTTAGCTGACAAGCACAGAACCGTTCATGCCGCAGTGAAATGAAACACCTCCGAGGTCTGAATTTTTACAATGAAATTAAAACTGGCAATCATGCAAGTGACATACTGCTACATTGCCATTTTAGATATATGCATTTTCACCGCTCTGAGAATACGCAGGGTATCGTTCAATATCCTCCTCCTGTTCAGTCGGTGTAAAGGACTGAGATTTAAGAGTCAGCATTATTCTACTGGCATTAGTTTTGCTATGAGGTGCAAGCTGCTCCAATAAAATTGCCTCCCACTGTGCTGGAAAAACCTGCTGTCTTTTGTTCTCAGCCGTTTGTATTTGCTCACGGCCCCTTTTTAATATCTTCTAAATTTTCATCCATCATCATAAGCTTGCCCACTGGCTCCACTGCAGCACCATGCTTTTATTCCTCTTTGTCGATCTTTTAACATCCTTTTGTTTGCTTCATCTTGATCCCGCACAGCAAACCTCTTCCTTCCTTCTTCCTATCTTCCTCACACTCTGCTATCCATCATCGGCTGCCACTTTGCCAATTAGTGATGCATATCAGCTTGCTTTTACCGTTAATGAAATTCATCCCTTTTTCTCTCTTTCTCTAAGCCCTGAATTCCACCCTGCTTTTAATCATTCACAGCATTCCTCAATATTGTATCTCTGACTACGCGACGACATAATTTACCCATCCTCTCTCTGTTCTGTGCTCTGGGAATTTGCTCGTACATACTCGACCTATGATTAATAAGCACCACTTGGTTCATATCAAGTAGTTCATTGATCTGTGCCAAACCAGAAAAGTCGAGGCATTTAAGGTTAATGCAGACGATATTGTTTCATTTAAAAGAAAATCATTTTATCTGTTATTTAAAAATGTAGTTTTTAAAGACACTAATCTGTGGACATCCTCACATAGAGGATGTTGACAGCAGTAATTGTAACAGCACTGCAGTGCTCTGTCCAAGATCAGATCTGGCCTGGATACACTGCCCATGCCCTTGACTGGTTAATGAGGAGGAAATATGGTAACAGCCTCACTAATCAACTCCTGGAGGAGCTCTGGGATGACGAATGAAGCTTTGGGAGTTGAACATGCATCACTAGTATATGGTGAAATGACTTCCTCCAAAATAATCGGTCTTCTCACTCCCAACCTGCCAGCCCTCATTGACACTGTCTACCATAATACAAAATCCCAGCCACCCTCTCAACTCATGCTTCACCCTTATCCCCTCTGGCTGTAGACAGCTGCTCTACAAAAAAGCATGCCTCATAGTTTTGTATCTTGCTCACAGACAAGTTCATGATGCCACTCTGTGTAATATATAATATAATATGTGATATATAATATGTGATATGTGTCCATTGTGTCTATATGTGTACGAATGGGTAGTTTGTGTATCATTTATGTTGAAGGTGCTCTTGGTACAGACTGTGAAAATGAATTTCTTCTACTGAGAACAATAAAGAATGAATCTGATCTGGTGTAATAATGTGAGGAACAGCACATGAGTACATGCAGTGAGAAATTATACATGAAGGCATCTTCATACTGTATGTACTTCTGAGCATTTTTATTTATATGTGTATTTTTCCATTTTTATCAGTCAAATGTGAGCAAATTTAATTTCCATTCTATTCATTTTTGTTTCAAAGTCTATCTAAAGCAACCACTCTAAGGTTTTTGTGAACTTTTCAAAATATAGCACAGACAATAATAACCCAATGTAGTTTTCATTTCATTTTCATTAAAAAAATGTATTTTCAGGATTATTTATTTATAAATTCATGTACCCTGTTGGTACAGTAGTGTATTGTGTTACACACATTCTGTATATATTATATTATTAGTAACACAACACTACTATGTCAACCTCCGGTCTCTTATGATCCTATAAACATTTCAGATACAACAGAAAAACACATTACTGTTAACAATAGTGACTCTTTGACACTATAAAAACCCCAAATAGGACGATAAATAGAGGAGCAGAACGAACTTGAGGGCTCAACTGAATAAAATGAATGGACTAGGTGTGTATGCATAATTTACTCCCCAGTTTCTAATGACCCATGGTATGGGTTTATAGGTATACATACTGTATATGTATGTATGTGTTGCAATACTATATCTGGTCTGTCATTTTGGGAGCACTGATTAGGGTATGTTTATATGTTTTCTTAAAATAGAAAATATATTCTCAGAAGAAATGTATATGTTATATCAATTCTGCTCAGTTCTGCGGTGGTTGCAACTCCTCCTTTTAAGCAACCTAATGAGTTAGTGTCAGACCAACTCCCCACTTACTATTTACATCAACACTGGTACAGTGCAGCAAATGTTGAAGTGTGTTTATAAGTAGTTCAGTGTGTGTGTGTGTGTGTGTGTGTGTGTGTGTGTGTGTGTGTGTGTGTGTGTGCATGCGTGTGTGTTCTGTGTTTGTGCACTTTTTTGTATAGTCACAGTGAGGCAGAAGACTTTGGTCACCAAAATAATCTACACCAGTGGCAATGTTGCTCTTCTGAATGGATAAGGTTCCCTGCAGTGAGCTATTCTAATCCAGAGAGGGGTTGGTCTCTAACATAAGACAGTGCAGACAAAAAGAAACTGATATTGATATCTATATTTTCACATCACTGTATTTTGTTGTTGTTGCTTGTTTGTTTGTTTTGTTTTTTGCATCACATTTCCTAAAATGTACTGATCTCCGAGGATCCGAGTTGTGCTGGGTTTCTTGCAGTACGAGTAGCTTTACATTAAATTGTTTATCCCCGCTTGTCACATGAAGAAGCATTATGATTATTGATTGGGAATGGGGAGATGAGCAGGATATATGCAGTGTGTGAGACAGTTTGATTGCAAGTGTGTAAACTATCCTCTAGTAATTTGATCGATTATAACTGGACTATAGGCCAGGATTAGCCATAACCATTGTGCTAATATGTGAGTATGCATTTAATCCTCCAGTCTATGCATGTGCTCATGTGGAAGCTTTGAAGCTGCTAAGTGTGTGTGTGTGTGTGTGTGTGTGTGTGTGTGTGTGTGTGTGTGTAGGTGTAGGTGTGTGTGCACATGTGTGTGTGTGAATGGGATAAGTGCGCCACTCCAGGTCAACAAAAAGGTGATTGAGAGGGGCAGCAGCCAAAGCCATTTCTCAGTCCAGTGAACCTAAATTCAGCCCTATCAGAGTAGAAAAACCAATATGTCATAAGAAAAAAGGAGTGAGTAGCAAATCAGGAAGCGAACTCTCAACATAAATCCTAACTACTATAAATTAAAAAGCATATAAACAAAATGTAATTCTGTATTTTACAGGTCTAAGTGTGAGTGAGGAGCCTCCTCTTCACAGAGTGACCACTGGCCCTCCATCAACAGATCCCCAAAGAGGGCCACCATGTCGCACCAACAGCCTCCAGCCGCCCTCTACCCCAGCCCTGCCCCGGCGATATCTGCCTGCCCAGCCAAGAAGCTCTCCTGGGGGTCAGTCAAATTTTTTGTAGGAGAACAGAGATTGATTTTTGGTTCCATTACAGAAAAGATGAGTTTTAGAGTTTTCAAGAGTTTGCAGTAAGACTAACACTATGCCAAATACTGAATGTCAAAAGAATGCTTTTCCAAAAAAAGAAAAAAAGAAAATACTATGAAAATTTCTATACGTACTATATTCAGTCAAAAACCAGCAAACTGAAAGATTCAAATCTACCAGAAAATGTGAATGAACAGATTGTGTTCTATATGTCACATATGTGGTAAAGATTTTAATTACCATACATACACGATGTATAATATTGTGTATGTACGGGTGTTCAGAAGAAGGAATATTTAGCATTCTAAAATGTCAATAGTAACAGGATTTATAGACGAGAATCAAAGAGCGACACTGTTAAGTACTCTGCACAAATGTTAAATATTTGTATGGCGTGAAACCCATGGTAGAAGTGGCATAAAGTGTTCTCACTGTAACAATGTATCTTTTTACCAGATTTTCTCTGCCTCCATATAATACAGTGTAGCACCTACCTAGGCACAAGCTCCTGCTTTCAGGGGCTGTTGAAAGTCATTTTAGGAAATACTGGAAGCCACTAACTTCACACTTCTCCACTTCACTTCACTTACAAGATCACTCACAGAATGTTTTGAGCTGTATTAGAGATATCCAAGGGTAAAATTGCCTTTCAAGTGTTCCTTTCATCCATTTATTCCAGTGTACTCTTGTTCATGATGACAGCATTTTCTCATGTCCTAGAAAACGTTAAAATACCAAGACCAAATAGCCTTTTAGCTCTTAAAGCTATGGTGAAATACCACAAAGCACAAACACCACACATTTAACATGTTCACAGCTAATAAAGGAACTTGTTAGGTCACACCTGTCCTGGTTGACAGTGCTAATACGGTCTGCTCAGAAGCGAAGAAACGCACCGGTAGCGATGCTTTTCACACACTGTATTTTTCACACATGGAAATAAACACCAGAATTCTTGTAGTATCACACTTCTCTCACTCTCACGTTGCATGTCTTTAAACTTTTACAGTGGTTGAGTGAATAAAAGACACAGCACTCTGACATCTTTGCTATAGTGTGAACAGCCTATCTCAAAACCAAACACAACTTACTGGGGTAAAATGCATTTTACACAGCAAAACAGTGTAGACATAAATGTAGTATTTTTTTCCCCAGCCAGGTCTGTGTGCTAAGAATGCAGACAGTGTAGTGGCTGTGAGAAAATGTCTCTCACCCTGTGTTTCTGTGGGCCTGAGCTGATTTTAAATGTGTTGTAAATTATTAATGAAGAAATACCTGAAGAGCCCCTGTCAAACTGCACGTCATTAACAGACAGTAATTTTTAAATTATTTTTGTGCAGACTGTGAAGCTCCTTGAGCTGGAAAAACATGATTATACATTTGCTTCTACTAGTCAGTGTTTGGCAACATTTGAATCAAAACGCGATGACAGTTGTTGTGTTGTTTGCTTGTGTTATCGGCACTAGTCAATCAAATCTGATCACACCACACCCACACAGTCCTGATGAAACAGATACATTTTTTAATGGGGTCAACTTTTAGGCTTAAATACTCAACACACTTTGCAGCAAAATGTACACATACAAAACTGCACAGAGAAAAGCTGTCAATGGAAACTGCAGCTGTGTGTATCCTAAACAGTTGCGCAACTGACCCCTTGATTATTGACAAGCCCTTGCACATCTAAGGGCTCATTTACCTATTTTGTGCCTCCTCGATCATCATCTGTGACCCGCTTTGGCCATGCCAATGGTGATGTTGGTCTGTCGGTTGGCAGTATCAAATGTATCTCTTGGCCCAGAGTGAAATATCACATTAACAATTGGATGACTGACAACTACTGACTTTTTGTCTCTTGTTTTGCCTTTACAAGTCACAACTGAGATGAATTGCCATCAAATTTTGTACATGGCATTCTTATCAGCCTCAGCTGTAGCCTGCTGTGTTTGGTACTAATTAGCAAGTATAAACATGCTAACAGAATGAACTAAGATGGCAAACATTTTAAATATTTTACCTGCCTAACATCATCATGTTAGCATTGTCACTGTGGGCATGTTAGCATGCTGTTGTTCATGGTGATGTTAACATTTAGCTCAAGGCACGACTGTATATAGCCTCTACTAGCATTGCTGTAGCCTCTTTGTATTCTTACATTATCCAGCACTTGCTGTTTTGACTACTTTGAATCTGCATTATATAAAAATGTTGTTTGTTCACAATTTTCTACTATAGAGGGTATGCACATGATGTCACAGAATGTCGTCACTCTCACTGAGTGGCAAAAAGACAAGCAGCAGTGTTAGCTTAAATCAGCTAAAACACAACCAACACATCTAAAATGGGAAAGAGCTGGACCACTGGTTCTTTGGTAAGCAGTTAGGATCACTGTCAAGTCCGACTGCCTTTAATTTGAGAAAATAATCACTTGTTTTACTCCCAGTTTGCTAAACGCAGCCATGGTAACAGATGTTTTGCCACTCAGTCCAGCGTGTTTCGGAAGGAGAAGTGACATCAATGCATGCCCTCTGTAGTCCAGTAATTGTGAGCAAAATAGTTTTAGAGTTGCAGGAAGGCGTGTTAATTAAGGTATTACTTCTGGTAGAGGATATACTGCTTCCCCATGCTTTGTTTTAGTTTTCAGCTAGGCTAAACACATCACAGCTAGATAGAAATGGATGGAAATGGATATTGATGTTCTCACCTAACTCCTACTTGGAGTATTTGGGAGTGTGTTTGTTTAAAGTAGACTTTACATTCCAACTTCAAGTACAAGTTCTAGACAGTCTTACTGGGTTTTAGAAACAATGCATTGGTGTGTGTGCGTGTGTGCACACACACACGCACACACACATACGCACTCACACACACAGTCTCTGCAGGCCTGAAGTATCTCTTCACGGTTTTTGGGGGATTTGTTCAGGATCAGAGGCTTCTCTCCCATTACAGGTCTAATTAGTTTCTTTTCGAGGCCTCTCTCCGCTTCACAGTAGATTTCTTGCTAACCTCCTGAAACCTACTTCCTTATTCACTATCATCTGCTTTGTTTCCCTACAGTTTCTTTTCTCCCCAATTTTAACCATTTTGAGCTCCTGGTTAAAGCGCCTCACATTCACTGTTTCAAATCCAACTACTTTCTTCACTTATACACACCTCGCAGACTCTGTGACGGAGTTTACTGATTGTTGTCTGTCTTGGCTGCATAGTGTGCAATGTCACAGAGAGCAGTGAGGTGATATGCACATCTCCCCTCATACGCTCTGCTTCACTTTGACCCAGAGTCCCGTGGGGCATAGTTATACCACGCAGCAGGGGGGAGGTAGCTGGAGATGAAAGCAGGAGGGTAACAGAAAGATAGAAAAAAGTTAGGAGAGGGGGAAAATCTGAAAATAAATGGAAAACAGAAAAAAAACGGAGAGAGTGACGTGTTGATAGGAAAGGATGGTTGGATTGTTGCTTGTGTGTGTATGTGTGAGGAAGTTTGACAGAAAGCCATAAAGTTGCTGCATTTACTTTGTCATTTATTTTCTAGGCCTAAAAGTCACTGTGTGCTATTCTGATTAAAGTAAGCCAAACAATGACCACCAATTGGTTGTATTGTTGACTGACAGTTGGCAGGAAGGAGTTTCAGCGGAGTTCAGAGGTCACCCGTTCTCTCCCATCCTCCCCAAAGAGGCTGGCAGTGGTTCCTCCCAAGCCTCAGTCCCCAGGTGAGTCTTTTCCTTTATTACCAAACACAAAATAGACATTATTAAGTTAATTGTCTTTATGGTGAGTAAAGACAACTGTCACCCAAAGACAATGCAAAGTTCATCAATAGGGCAGAACAATCTAATCTCATTCACGCGGGACCAATGTCACAAAAATATGCCTTTATCACAGCAGACATTTTGACTTGTCAAAGAAGCTGTTACTTATTACATGAATTATGACACCGTTCTATTCAAGTGTCTTAGTATGTCAGCATGTACATTCGCAGAGCCCTAGAGCTAGAATAACTGAAGAGGAAGCAGTTGTAACATATGTTATTACGCCTGTGCTTTTTCCACAGTGACAACTTACAAGTCAACATATCAGCTGTGAAAAGGCCTACTTCTTTCAGTCACAAGGACTGTCCATTAGGCCTCACCTAATTTTGTTGTCATGGCTCTCTGTGGTTCCCTAATCCTCCTCTTGAGCCAACCTGACAGTCTACCTTCCCAAACATTTTCCAGAAACACTCCTCACCTCTTTTTAATCCCCTCACACCCACAAGTGGCTTGCATCCATTTCAAATATCCTGTGCTGGTCGGACACATCTTGAAAGGGATTCACAATGCTTAGCACTTTCTTCTATGTTGTGATTTGATTTGATCCATGCAGTTGGGACTTTTCTTCCTCTTGGCTCTGCAGTGGTAAAATAATTTTCCTACAGGATTGCAGAAGGCCTCCTCATCATTCCTTGCAGAGTTGACATGTATCTCCTCAGGCTAAACCTTTCTCTTCGCTCTATTCACTATTTTCACTAAAGTACTACTGTTACTGTACACCGTTCTTTTTACAACATCACCTCCCACACAGTCACAAAATAAGAAAAAAATCTTCTCTCTGATTCTCAGCACTGTAGCTTTTATGTTGTTTACTAGGATTTTGCAAATACTGTCAGTTTGTTGCTCCTACTTGAAGCTGCTCTGGACAGTGTGCCATCAAAATGAGTTGAAATGTGTCATGTGTTGAAATGAAAATGCAATTTTCCTCATGAATAACCTGACCTCACCACCTTTAACCAAACCTTAGCAGGAACATACCCACACAGACACAGACACATACACAAGTTGCTGCACCCCACAAGGTCTGCCATTACTGTTTCTCATTGTTTCTTGCATTCATTATTCCTCTTCTATCAACCCCTTTTGCTATCATCTGCATGCTACCTCCACACTAAGCCACATAAATTCATTTAGTATTCACTCAACTCTCCCTAACCTTTTCAGGTACAACCTACAGTGCTACAGTGCTACAGTGTGTGTGTGTGTGTGTGTGTGTGTGTGTGTGTGTGTGTGTGTGTGTGTGTGTGTGTGTGTGTGCCTGCAAAAGAGGAATACATCATTTACATAAGACTTCTAGTCGTTTTCAAAGTGTGGAATCTTAATGTGCCTTCAAGGCAAAGAGACTGATGAAAATGTAATATTGAAATTGCGTTGCATTAGCAGATTTGCACAGTTTTAGAAACAAAGCCAAGATTTCCATGAAAACACACTCTTTACATACACTTTTTACATTTTGATGTTTAGTTCCCTATTCAATGATGTATTTGCTCACATACATTTGCAAGTTTAGATATGTTTAATTTATAGTTTTAGCTCTTCACACCATATCTAAATTGGTATATTATTATTATAACCATTCAGCGCCTTTAGGTACCTCCCCCGTCCCCCTATTGAATTATTTGTCTCTCCACCCTCTTCTCTCGTTTACCTGTGGCCAAGAGCACTCCCCTCATTTCATTCCCCTCCCTTTCTCTAACCGATCTTTTACTCATTACCTGGGACCCTGCACCCCAAGCTCAGGCTCTCGTTGTCATGGAGACCACTTCTTACGCTTCAGTGGGCCTGAATGATATGGTTGAGACAGGTGATGTGGAGCTGCAGTGATTTCGTTATTGTGCGTGTGTGTATGTATGTGTGTGTGTGTGTGTGTGTGTGTGTGTGTGTGTGTGTGTGTGTGTGTGTGTGTGTGTGTGTGTGTGTGTGTGTGTGTGTGTGTGTGTGTGCGTGTGTGAGTAGACATTCACACAAACAGGCCCGTCTGTCAGTCTGTGTGAGTAAATTTAAAAAATGATTTCCTCTATCTGAGTCACACTGCGTTCTGATGCTATGTATTTTCACAGGCTAATATGTGTTCACATTACATTACAAGGTGACTCACACAGACGCTAATCTGACTGTGTATACGTCAGTTGAAGCTTATTGCTTGTGCCCCAAGAAAAAAATGGTCACGTGTTTGTCTGGCCTTTAAAATTGCCTTCATCATTAATGGATCAAAACCTTTATTTAAATGTGCCATATGTTTAAACACAAACACATTACAAACAATGCATTTATGCCAGAATAACAGTATATATAATTGCATGCTGCAGCTCAATCATTCCTTCATACTAATCACATTCATTATAGGGTTAGGTGGCCCATTATGAGGAGCACCAAACTGGGAATCATCTCAAAGCTTCCTCTGTAGAAGACATTCAATTATAGCTTGCTATAATTTATCATGTGAACACAGTCATTAGGAATAGTTCAGGTCAAATCTCCTCTGATTTAATACTTATCAACATCATTATAATAGATAGATGTGTCCTTGTTAGATTTAAGAATCGGTACATGACTAATTAATGACATAAGTAAGGTATACTGTATATATCTTTAGGATATTTATAAATGTACAGTACAGTGTTTTCCACATGCTCATGCAGACTCATTTCCAACTTAATTTGATTTTCTATATCTGTTTTTGTTCTCTCTCACTACAGTACAGTCTGGGCAGCGGCCCGCAGCAGCAGTGCGAGGGTCAGCTCCCCCGGGATCCCCTCGCCGTGTGGCCCCCCTGAGGCTGCAGCAGGAACAGCAGGAGAGCCTGCAGAGAGAGAAAGAGGAGGCTCAACAAAGAGAGAGGGAGAGGCAAGCAAAGGAAAGGGAAAAAGAAGAACAAAGGGAGGAGGTGAGTTGTTGAGGGAGATACGTTGCAACCACATGGAATTTGCACTATTCTGTTGTAATTTATTCTTTGTCACTTAGGTTCAGAGGCTGCAGGGATGCTGTGAGCAGCAGGAAAGACAGTTGCGAGCTCTCAGAGAAGAACTGAAGAAGACTTCCTTGGGTCTGGAAGCCTTCATCATCACCACTCAGCATTACTGCCTCAAGGTGGCCAGCTTTTAAATACAATAAATACATCAAATAAAATTAAAATTGTCTTACGCCATAATAATGCTATCCCGCAGTATATACATACAGAGTCTATATAAAATGCCTAAACTGGCAAATTAATCAGTGGTGAACAACATCATGTCTATTTCCCCCACAATCCAACAGGAATAATGTGTGATCCAATGTAGCAGGACAACAGAGCCCAGATTGTAAAAAACACATGCTCCCACACACGTGAACCCAAGAACACATACAGTATTTAACACCATGAGGTGAGATTCACAGCATGGTCCATGAGCAGCACGATGAGCAAGCGTGATTGCGACTGTGGGAAGGGTCCTCCAGAGTTCAGTGTGTCACTGAGCTGGTTTCATCCAGCTCTCTGTGTCTGATGGAATGATTTAGCCTCTGGGGTGCTATGGCTGTAATACCTATGACTGTTGGGGGACTGTCTGACTTCTTTATGATCATTGTCTGAGTGCTGCAATCACTGGCCCACAGTGCAGATACCGAAGAAGACAGGAATGATTGGGCTATTTGAGTAGGTTTGAGCTCCCTCTACTGGCAGCAGTCCTACACAATAGCTACAGTATAGCCTTGGGACAACAGCGTCAAGCTCTAAACATGTATGCAAGTGTGTACATGTTTAGAATTTAGAATCTTGAATTGTGAATGTTTATTCATATCAATAAGCTTCATCTGAAGTAGAGGTTTTCCCAAGCAGCTCGTGGAGGTTAAATTCAGTTTAAGCAGCATGTCCAGGATAATGTGCAGCAGGCTTAGGTCTACAGATATCATACACCTCTGGTTTTTGGATTTTCTTTTTCAAGGCCACTAGTGACTAGCTTATAGTGTTAGTGAGAGATAAACATTAATTCACGGAGTCATTGTGAACAAGATGAAAGAAAAGGCATAACGTTACTTGTTTCTCTAACTGGCTACCTGTTTTTAGCCACACTAGCACTAAAAGTTTGTACTTTTTTAATGACTAAGAAACTGCTAAACTAATACATTCTTCCTCAGCCTCCCTCAACTTTACTTTATGTTTAGTGCAAATGATCAAATGTTAGAATGCTAACACACTTAACTAAGATGATGAACATGATAAACATCAACATGTTAGCATTTGCCGCATTGTGAACTTGCAAGCATGCTGACATTAGCATTTAGCTCAAAGCAAAACTCTGCCTAAGCATGAACTTTACATAGCTGCAAGAATGCCTGTAGGAATTAATTGTATACATTGTACTTGTAACCTGCATTGTCAAAATATTAATATTTGAATATATTTAAAATTTTCAGAATAAAATTACGGAAGAAAATCAAAGGAAATTGGCATTGGAAATGCAGAAGATCAGAGAGGAAATGGGTGAGTGACAACCAATATTTTATGAAAACAAAAATAAATCAGGGAACAGATAGGACTTGTTCACAGCAGACATTTTGACTAGTAACTATAGGAAAAGCACAGGTGTTACTATTAACTTTACCAGTAAGCCATGAGACGGCATGCACATTAGCAGGACGCTGAAACCAAAGCAGCTAAATCCAATTCAGACATCTTTATTTTATTATTTACACCTCTTTTGTCCTGATATGTCAAAAAGTCTTCTGTGAAAGAGGCCTATTTATTCTGAAAAAGTCTGAAAGATTGAGGGTAATACCTTTTCATTCTGTTGTTTATCTTAAAGAGATTAGTAAATCATACTTTGAATGAAAAACAGTAAATAAATGCCATGTAATTTTCCCCACATTGAAGTTAGGAAAAGTGAACTTAAATGTTTACATTTTATATGGCTAAAATGAAAGACAATTAACCCTGACCCCAGTTTATATAGTCAGAAATGTATTCTGCACTCTCTGACAAGAAAATATCATACGATACACACTGTTTCATCTACAGCATCGAACTCAACCCGATGGGATAGACTCCAGCGGGAAAAGACAGCGCTGGAGGTGGCGTTTGAACGGGAGCTCCAGGAACTGCAGCTGCAGCAGGAGGCGGAGTTAGCTGCTGTGGAGGAGGGGCTTAGGAAGTGTCACTCAGCAGAGGCAGAACACCTGAAGGCGGAGCATCGGTCAGAGATGGAGGAGCTGAGGACTCAGCAACAGGAACAGGTGATCGAAAGGCATTGTGGGAGATGTGTCTGTTTCATGTCAGCTTTGATGAGATCTCATCTCTCACATGAAATCTGATGAGTCATTAAAGTGTGTGTATGGGTGTGTGTGTGTGTGTGTGTGTGTGTTAGGTGGAAGAAATGACAGTCAACCACCAGGCAGCCATTCAGGAGCTCAGAGACATGCATAACATCACCATGGCAACACTGCACGAGGAGCACGCCCGGACCATGAGAGGTATGATTTTAGACCTTATTTAAAAAATACAATACGACACCAGTACTGCTATAAACAACCTCATCTGTCTTTTTTTATCGTGTCTCTGAACCTGTGTGTAGACTTAAGGAAAGCTCATGAGCAGCAGAAGATACTTCTAGAGGAGGATTTTGAGAGACTCAGGCTTTCTCTGCAGGTATGAATCCATGAATTGGTTGCTGCACACTAATATGTACTGAGGCAATGTATGTCATTGTGTTGGTGTGTGTGGATTCTGGTTCAGGATCAAGTGGATACTCTGACATTTCAAAACCAGACACTGAGGGACAAAGCCAAACGCTTTGAGGACGCTTTAAGGAGGGGTACAGAGGAACAGATAGTTGTGAGTTTTAACGCTCAAGCAAATAATAGCTATGAGTCAATGGAAATACATGTGCCATCTTTCAAAAGCTCATCAGTCTCACTCTCTGTCTTGCTTTTGTTTGTGAATTTGCACACGTGTCTTGTAACAGGACGCTTTGGCTCCGTACCAGCACATTGAGCAAGATCTGAAGAGCTTGAAGGAGGTTGTGGAAATGAAGAACCAGCAGATACACCAGCAGGAGAAGAAGATCTCTGATCTGGAGAAAGTGGTAGGCTCAAATAAGCCATCTCAACCCCGACTCCACCACCACTACACAAATATACCGAAATGCCCACTGGCCTGGAAACACATGATGTGTCTGGTGAATGAAAAATTTCGCTGTGGTTGTGTTCTACTTTTGAGCAGGCCCAAAAGAACGTGTTCCTTGAGGAGAGGGTCCAGGTTCTGCAGCAGCAGAATGAAGATCTGAAGGCTCGTATTCAAATGAACCTAGCCCTGTCCAGGTGAGACACATTCTGTCATCATCATCAATAATGCCGTTATTTTTGTCATTGACAGCATATCTCTACTTTATACTCACTGCTCATGTAGTATGTACTGAAGTTAGCTTCCTCTGTACGGCAGGCAACTATCCGAGGAGAACGCCAACCTCCATGAGTCCGTTGAGAAGGAGAGCACTGAGAAGCAGCGGCTGAGTCGGAACAACGAGGAGCTTCTGTGGCGCCTCCAGACCAGCCCCCTCATGTCTCCAGCCTCCTCCCCACTGCACCGCTCCTTCTCCACCTCCCCGGTCCCCTCATCCCAATTCTTCTCCTCCTCACCTGTAGCAGGGTGTGACTCCCCCACTCACTACCACGGCTGTACACAGCAGGCTCAATACTCCTCCCCTTCCCATAGAGCAGCCACCAATCAAAATCTCTCCCCGGGACCAGCCACACCCACTCACAGGGTGGCGAGCAATCAGAATTACTCACCTGGCCCGGCCACACCCACACACAGAGTGTCAGCCAATCGCTGTAACTCAGCCGCTTGTCTCAGCTCTTTGCAGAGATAAATTGACACCTTTCTCTTTTTCTCACTCTTCATTTTCTGGCTCACCCTGTTACTTTTCCTTCATTCTCCTCCCTTCTCCTCTCTTTTTGAATGTGAATGGCACTGAAGTACATGTTGGAGAAAAACAAGGGCTGTGGTCTCCATCACTGGACAAAGTGGACAGACAGAGGTTACAGAGTCTTGAAGTCAAGCGTCTACAGATGGTGGTGTCCATCATGTGAAACACAACACATAAAATAACATACTGCAGTGGGAAATGGATGCAGATGACTGACGCTCAGCTTGTACAAATACAGAGTCTTGAAATGCAGACTGTATATACTGTATGATAGTAGCACAGATAGTGTCGACATGTAGTGAACACTCCCTGCATGGGTAGTCATGAGTCCCACACAGACAGAAACAGTACAGATGGAAAGTAGCACACGCTTGTCACCAGAACACAATACTCTGGTGTGTTAAAAACACGGCCATGCCCTTGATAAAATAAGCTATATCTACTCTCATTGGGATAAGTTTCTCATAGTCCATTCAGTTTTAAAATTTGAGTTGCAATTCTTAGTCATGAACTGAATCAGCTTTCAACTGAAATGTTTTTTTATCTGGAAAAATCCCTAACAAAGCGCCTTATACTCTGTCCTGCCGTCTCACCAGCAGAGACCAACCAACATTTTATTTCATAAAGAACTTTGGATAAAAAAATTAGTTGTTAATGTTTTTTCAGCCTCCTCAATGTGTATTTAACATGCTGTAATTAGTCCAATGCTGATAGTTTTACTTGTGTGGGACAAGCCTACCTGGAACCCCAGCCATTTTACCTGCAACATACAGAGAACATAATGTTCAAACCTTGCCAGGTCTTCCTACAGCACCTCCCCACATGAGCTACTCTTCACTTTCGGGATCCCTCAGGTCAACTTGCAAAAACTGTTTCTGCCATTTTGTATTTACCTCAGCGGGAATGTGCAGTCTGTTGTGTCTGTAGCTCAACAGCAGCAGCAGCAACAACAACAACAACAACAACAACAACACACAGCTACCAGGGAGCTCAAAGCTATGGGGGAAGCTCAACACAGGATTAGCTGTTTTAAATGTTGTGGATTTCTTTCAAATGTGATGCTTTTATCTAATTCATTTGTTACATGTATATTGCTACTTAAGCAAGCATGTACTGTGGAAGTCTTCCAGTCTTAATGTGAAACTTTATTATTGCTGTGATCTGTCTATTTATTGAGCTTGAGGTATGAAGGAAATGAATGATGTTAACTTGTGGAATGTGTGATGCACCCCCAGGAGAAAGGAGAAATACTGCAGATCCCTTGATCTGTTATCATCACACATACTGTACATGGGTGGTGTTCAGGGGACTTATTATATGATATGGGTCTATAAGCTATGTAGGTTATTAAAAAAACACAGGTTATCCCTCTGTTTACCCCTTTGTGAGTGACCTGTGTCACACGTGTAACCCTGTCTGAACCTGTGTTAACCTCTTCATAACCTCTTCTGATGTTTTTTGGGTTGTTTATCTGAATGACACTTTTTATCCTTCAAGTATTATGTTTAATCTTTTGCAAGCTACACTGAATTCTCAGTGCACAAGAATATATTATTCAGGGAATTATTTTCTAAATTTTGATTAGAAATACTTTCAATTTTCTTTTGTATAGCTTATCTACAGAACATTATACACTGTTAAGATATTTCCCAAGATAATTTTCCACTTATATAAAATACCACATAGAAACCAATCTTTAGTATATAAAACGGAGAATTATTTTATAGCATAGGTAAGTCATAGCTTCCTCGTGTACTGTACTCTACTGACTGACTCACCCTCAGGGTCCCAATCTTTCATCTGGCTTTGAACAAGTCAACACTGAAAACCACAGTATTATTCAGTGTAATCTCAGTGATGAACTCGCACAATAACAAACAAAGCTACAGCTGTTCAGACCACACACGTAAAAATAAGCCGCTGTACATAAACAAGGCCAGAGAGAAGGGTGTGAGCTGCATTGTCTGTTGACAGTTACAGCAACATTGCTAAAGGACTAATGTAATATTGTTAAATTTAAGTAGATGCATGGGGTTAGGGGGTAATATCGGGGGCCTTGAAATTCAGCGCCCTCTGATCACGTCTTTCAGTTAAATTACAGGTTGAGTAAATGTAACCTTTTACCAGCATGTAAAGGATAACATTTCTGGGTTGCCAGTTTTTTTCGTAATAGACTTTTAAGTATATCTTTAATTGCGATACCAGCACTTTTGATGGTCGTGAAAAAGTAAAAATGATTCTTTTGTGGATCTTCAACATGTTTTGTATGATACATTCACAGGGTTAAATGCTCTTAAACAAAAGAATGTCAAGTGCAGCAAAGGATTTGAGAAGTGTATCTCAGTTCTCACTTATTTTATACATACACTGATGATTTTGAGAATGTCTTTGCATAACGATCAAGAATATACCAGTCAGAAAGTCACTGTGTTTTCAAATGTTTAGGATCACGGTTCACCTACGTCATTGGATGATTCTTCAGGGTCCTCCTAAAGGTCACTTCAGGTGCAAACAAAAAATAGTCTACAAGGATGCAACCAAAGCTATTGTTTACAAATGACAGCGTAAAGTTACAGATTTCATCTTAAATTAATATTTCACCTTTGAACAGTCCATGATTTCTAAACAATGAACTGGCATTGTAATGACCCTTCAATGTGTCCTGTGGACATCTGTGTCTCACGCGCTGAATGTCAAAAATGTAATGACTGCATTTTATACCAGTCATGTGATTTTGTTTAATATAGGACCTATTGTCTGACCACTATGTAGCAGCCATTCAATATGTAGCACTTGGTTGAGCCTCCCCACAACAAACATGGATAATTGATTTAATTCGTTAGGGATTGAAACGTCCATGTCAATGTTTATATGCTGTTGTAGCAAATGTTTTCATGGCTTGTCAACTTTCAACGTTAGAATTTGAATTTTTGGAGGTAAGCTATACAATTACTCCTTATGGATTTGGTCCAGAGACAAAGATTACAGAGTTTGTTTGTTCTGGCACTGATTGTATGTTTGAATGTAAATACATTTACAACATGAGTTGTGTCTTAGTGCACCATAAAAAAAAGTAATAGAAGCATGTTTTTTCTGTCTTTGCTGTTTCTCGCTCTCCTTTTCTCTTCTTTTATCTCTCTGCGTCTGTGATGGTCAAAATGTAACTGTAGAGTAGGAGGCCAAGAGGACAAGGAATGAGATAGTTCAACATGTAATGTATACACAGTATGTTGATGGTTTTATTTGTACTTTTTGGGGGAGAACACACTATTAAAAAAACATCTAAGAAATGTCACGTGCATGTCCATGTTTCATTTAAGGATAAGTCCTGCTCTCCATTAACTTTAAGAGTGTATAACTGACACGTTTTCTGGATACAAGTGGATACCTACTGTAGTTAATGGCATCCTGTGGATATTCAGGACTGGTTGCGATTACAAGTATCAAAGTATACTTGGACAAAATGACCAGGTTTAGAGGTTGCTGATATTGGTCTATCTGATATCAGATATCCTGCTGCATGTTAAACCTTTGGTCTTTCTCTCTTGCCTTTCACTCATGTCCTACAACAACAAAAAGCACAATAAATCTTAGTAGATGGAATATGTTTGATTTCTGCCCTTTTGCCAGAGAGCCTGTGTATTTCAAAAGCGTGACCTAAGTTGAAGAGATAAAATCACTAACATGTTCTATTACATGACATAAACTAATAGCTAACAGAAGCTTTGCAAAAGGTATGACTTACATTAAAACCTCACCAGTCAGTTTGAAAAATTTGAAATTTAATGTAATAAAATATGCAACTGATCAACATTACATCATATAATTCTGTGAATGAGGCACTTTATTATATAATTTTAATGACAAATGACAGAAGTTACATAAGACATTTTGTCAAAGACATGTAAACGATGGGGACTTCGCTGAACTTCATCCCCATCACATTGGTTAGCAGGTCTGGCCTGATCACAGCTTGGATATATATAAACCATATAAGCGTTTTAGACTGTCAGTCTGAAAGAAACGTCAACCATACATCAATAGCATCATCTTACATGCTGAAGGAGCCACAGAAATTTGACCCTGCTCCCATCCAATTTCTGTTCCATTCAACAGGGACTTTAGAGGATCAGCAAACTGAGCTATCACTTCCGTATGAAGTGAGATATGATATCCATGGGCAGGGGGAAGATGATGGTAGAGTTCTTCTCCACTGCAATGGTGTTGAGAGTCTGCAGGTAACGAAGCTGCAGGGCCGACGGAGACTCTGCGATCACGAGGGATGCCTCCTTCAGGGCGCGAGATGCATTCATCTCACCCTCTGCTGCAATCACCTGCACGTAGGTCAACAAAGAGAGATTAAGGTAGCCCACAATAACTGGCCTAAAATTAAACACCTGAAAATAATGCAAATGTTCTTGCATTATTACTATTCAATGCTTGTGTGTGCACAGGTTTATGGATGCATTGTATGCGTTGTGCTACATGTCCTGACCTTGGCTCTGGCTTCCCGTGCAGCCTCTGCTTCGGCCGCCATGGCTCTCTGCAGCTGATGTGGCAGCTTCACATCTTTAATCTCCACACGCTCCACCTTGATACCCCAGTTGTCTGTGGCTTCATCCAGGTTGCTCTGGAAAAAGACAGATAGAGAAAGAATTTATATCCCTGAAATAGATTATTCAATACTGTCCACAGAGGAAAATCCCTCATAAAGCTGTCCATAGAGATGAAAAATCAAGGAAACCAAGCCAAACCAGTTATCTTTCACAATTCTCGCAAATGTGATTGACAGATGGGGCCGTGCTTTAAGAGACATGTTTCAGCAAACAGCAAAACACCTATGAACAAGCTTTTTTTGGTGGCCAGAGATGTCTCAGATCCCAGTGGTGTAGGATACACTTCTTTGCCAAAAATAAAATATATCATGCCACCCAGTCAGTAGTAATTATCTAAAAACAAATTCTATCAAAAAATCTATTTAAACCACATCACAACTTTCTAACAGCACTGAATGGTATATGCATTTTATTTTGCTGGTGCATTCAAGTGTCAAATGAAATATGCTCTAGTTTCAAAAGTTTTTTTTTGCTTTAAATGTTCTTTAAATTCTGTACCTGCATGCTGTGAGCGATGCCCTCACGGTCAGACAAGAGCTCAGACAGGTTCTTGGTCCCCAGGACATTTCTGAGGGTGGTCTGAGCCAGCAGACGGGTGGAGAAGTCAGCATTAGACACGTTGGCCACGGAGGCGATGGGGTCACTGACCCGGAAGTACACCACTCCGTCCACACAAACTGTAACTGAGTCCTTGGTCAGGATCTAGAAATACATGGCAGATTATGTGTGTGTGTTTGTGTGTGAGCACACATATTGACTGTAATTGATTTATAATGCTGCAAAAAACATTTTCTAGTTTTGTGTTGCTCTACCTCTTGTGGTGGAATGTCAAATGAAACTGTTCGCAGATCCACTTTCACAAAGGAGTCAGTGCACGGCAGGATAAAGAAAATCCCTGTGGACAAACAAGAAAAAGCATGGATTTTCAATAAAAGAAATGACATTGTTGTCTTGCATGAATCTGATATTAACCTTTTCCTTTCAACCACAAATGATATCGCCAATCCAAGATTATTTTTTTTCAAACTGAAATTGTTAGTGTTGCTACCTGGTCCTTTAGCCTTCCTGTCTGTAATGCGTCCCAGTCTGAAGATGACAGTACGCTCGTACTCCTGAACAATCTGCAAAACCGGCAGGAAGACCACAAGCTCAATTCACATTCACATTTGCTATGAAGGAAATAGGGCTTTCTGCTCTTTAACCAACTGTGCTGACTTGTTGAGTTCACTCACCTTCAGACAAAACCAGATGGTGATGGGGAAGAGGAAAACTGTGAAGATGCCAGAGACTATGACAATGAACCAACCAATGCATCCCAAAGACCCTGTCCGTTCAGCTAGAGAGACAGAGAGAGAGAGAAAGAGATGAGGAACAGGTTTGCATCAAGAAAAAACAATGATCTGAACACACCAGCTCAGCCTTGGATAAATAAAAGTGTAATTAATACAGTCCTTAAATTCATGAGAGAATATTAATTTTAACTGCTGATAATGGATTGTAACTTCACAAGTTCACACATTTCCTGTCCTGTCCTGCTATCATTAAAAGCAACATTACTCTCCCTTTTGTGGTAAAACCACAGGCAACAGTTTCCTGTTGTGTAACGAATGGATTTCACCGATTTCACCACACAATATGTACACATAATGTTCCATTGTTGTGCATTACAAAACGTTGGAAATTCTCTTCCACTGTTTCCCAAGATCTATGATAGATACCAGGAATGGGAATGCGTACGTTTATGCAGATAATATAATCGTAACTTACACTGTGCCAATTTTCATTGAAAGAGAAAGTCTAACTGGGACGGTGCACAAATAATCTCTTTGTGACCCAATTCATTATTTATTCATTTGTGCTGTATCATCAACAAATATGACTGAAAATGGAAGCATGCACATTGTGTGTACACAGCTGACTGTCACATGATCCCATACCACAAGTTGGTGACAACAAAAACCTGAAAAAACGATTATGCTGTAACACCTCTGATATTCAAACAACCCGTTATCGGCAAGCAAATTCAGGAACATTTACACACAAGCCAAACCTGGCTGTGTAACATGACCTTTCCTTGTTCACTTGACTCCACAGAGCATGGTTATAGAAACACACTCAAATGAAGGGAGACACTCACGGTCACATGCTTTAACGACTCTTTATCTCACTGACGTGTGAGTTCTGTCTCTATGACAATGGGAGTTCTACTTTGCCCTAGCCTCTGTGGCTGTTTTCTACCTGCACAGGTGTGCTCCTACATATATGGCATGTGCTCAAAACAACACGAACAATATAATGACGATGCAAATTTAACATGGAACTCGTGGTTCAGGGAAAAGTAAACAACAGTGTTGATTTAAGCCTTAAACCAAGTCTGGTAATATTTTACTTTTTATAACCACAACCACTTATTTAATATTAAAGCTCAGAAAAAAAGACAGTTAAGGAAATTTGGTTTATCTTACATATTAAATCTTCTTTACTCATTCCTCTTCTCTTCTGGCTTTCAATTTGGTCCTCCATTTCCATGTGCTGGTTGAAACTGAAGTGTGTTGAGAGGGTTTGTTGAAGTGAATCTTCTCAAGAGGGAGTGACCCAGCCTTTTAAAGCGGTAATCCTGCAATAGCATTTAGCTCAGAGATAGTGTAGGTGTGACTCAGACTCTGAGTTGATCATCAACAGAGTACAGTTATAACGGTAACAAGTAACAATACTAGTAATTAAATACTAGTCACTAAGCAATGGCCAACAGAGGCCTTTATACAGTGAATCTTAACAGTCCCAACACAATTAAACATACCTTAAAAGGTAGGTATCGTGTGACTGTAAAACTTGATTCAGTGAGAATCTATTATAGATATTCATGTTTTATTGTGTGTGTAGACATTAGTAAAATGTCATACTTTACAAGTCCTATTTCAAGACCATAGAAAGAATAAAGAAAAGAAAAGAAAGAAAGAATGTAAAGACCAGATGAGGGAAATTCAACATTTCTTTAAAATAGGCAGGCTTTAGGGAGGCCATCATTTGCTGGCACCTTTAGAATAAATAGCAACCTAAGGGATTCAATAGTAAAATAATTTTTAACTTAACTGCTTACTGATATTATATAAATTAAATGAATGTAGTGTCAATTCTTGAAAAAAGCAAATCTAGATAAAATCAGACTAGAAGTGCCTTCAAATGAAATGTATCACATTTTAAGAAACTTCAGACACTTGTTCTCATATGCATAATTATTCAGTGTTTAGTGTATCACAGACGTTTATTTAAGGTTTGGTTAAGCAGATAATGGTAATTAAATGACTAGTATCGGAAAATGGAAATTGCCTTACTGAAATTCCATGACCAAGTCTCATGAGTAATTGACACATGACTCATGATAAGCGCAGTGTAGAGCTCTAATTGGACTGTTATCAGGCTGTAAAACCTTAGTAATAGTGAGGGATGGATAAAATAACAAAATAAATTAATAATTGCACTTCAATTCAGGTTACATTGTAAGCACAATCTTCAGTACAAATTCAAAGATCTGGTAACATTTAGGTTGCAATTTTTAATATAACTATCCTGTTAGTCTTTCTCTGACAGCTGTACTTTTAACCTTTTCTTTGCTGATACAATTAAATATGTATTAATATTATAGGTGGTGATGGCGCAATGGATAAGACTTTGCCTTTGGTGTGAGAGACCCGGGTTCAATCCCCCATTGTGACCCATCCACCATTGTGTCCCTGAGCAAGACACTTAACCCCTACTTGCTCCAGAGGCGTGCGACCTCTGACATGTAGCAATTGTAAGTCGCTTTGGATAAAAGCGTCAGCTAAATGAATAAATGTAATGTAATGTAAATATGTGCATGACAATGTCTTTCTGCCCCATTAATAACCTTTTTATTAACCTAAAGCACAAAGTAGGTGATGACTGTTAAGTTTATAATTTTCATGTCTACCAATCTTTGTAATTGTGAGTGAGTTGCTTTAAAGTTATTTCCCATGCAGTACTTCCATTATTTTTGACCTTCAATTAATTCATTTAAGGGGCTTTCCTGATAGCCATGGCATCGCACAGAATAGAGATACAACAACTACAGCAACCAGCAGTTTACTGACAAAATAATCAAACAAATACAAAAAAGGGCAAAACAGAAATAACAGCGTAACAAATGTGTCTATTACTCTCAACTGTCTCTGGGTGTACTGAGGTGTATAGCAAATTACAGTTTTCACTAATGTTGCACAGCATTACTGAAGAATACAGACATTTTACATCTCAAGGTCACATATCAATCAATTAATGCTTCAGGTTGTTTTCACAAACATCTGCATACAGTACATTTTTGTCAAATACTGTAATAACAGTACAAGAAGGGGGACACACAATGTAAGTTACAGTAAACTGCCAACTGAGTCAGGTGTGTGTTCACTAAAAATAACACAAACATGAGTCTAACTGCCATATCCAAGTGTGTGCAACACTCCCACCCTTGAGACAGCACAAGCATTTAAAATATCCATGGTGTGCCATAAAACTCAACATACCATAAGTCACCTGAAAATTTCATTTCATAATACAATATTCAATTCAGGACAAGCAATATGTATCAAAAGCATGTCCTTTCCACTGAGACTGGACATGAAATACTACATGAGGACATTGTCAAGTCATTACATGGTATCATGTACATTTTTCAATTTCTCTATAATTCATTATTCACTAATAAATGTTAATAAACTTGATTAAAAACAGCTAAGTTCAGCTATAGTTTAAACCCAATCACAGTCTACTTGTAAAACCTAACAACTTTGACAACTGATATTTACATCTGTAATTTACACTATGAATAATATAAGAAATATTCCATCTCCCACACACTATTTCAACTGTTTTCACGATAGTGTTCCTCACAGTAGTAAGCAATTCTGTCTGTAACATACACATAATTGAAACTCCCAACCTATAATGTGCTCTTCAGGGTTAAAGGCCATAAAATAAGCTGCTAAGGGGTAGGGCAGGGGGTACGATAAGAGTAGCATGTAAGTTTACTCAGTGTTTCAATGTGTATTGTGGGTTTCACTGCCAACCCAGCTGGGGGTGCAGGCCTGGCTGGAGGGGGAAGGGGTTTCCTGGTCCTGGTGGATAGTTGGTGAAACTGTTGGGCGGAGGAGTAAAGCTCTCCAAAGCAGATGTGGGATGAGCCTGAAATAATAACAAAGCAGTGAGGCTAAATCAAATTGACATTCAAATGCTTTTATTCTGCCAGAGGATTGTGTGTGTGTGTGTGTGTGTGTGTGTGTGTGTGTACCTGCAGCAGGGCAGACTGTATGGCTTGGTTGTGGAGGCCACCAAGGGCAGCAGGGGAAGTAGAGGGAGAGAAGCCTGGCACCCCAGGGAAAGAGAGCAAGCTGGGGAACCCGCTGCTTCCCGGAGCCTGGAGTCCACTGCCCAACCTGTAACACGCAGAAAACAATTTCAAACAATTGGAATATTCCACATCATTCTGTATCTACAGGGTTTTCCAACAAAATGCTGATAACAGTGCTTACAGATCTCATTTTTAATGTGATAAAATATAACTTTGTCCAAGTGTGTTTAGGATTTGAGTTATTTTTTATTTATTTTTTTATTTAATTCTGTGTGTAAGGCAACCAGCAGAGACACTGGGAAGTTACTGTATGCTATGTCATTTATCTTATGAGGACATGTTTAAAATTGTGTATTACTTTACTACACAATTTTGCCACTCCCCATGTATAAACTGGGTACATTTTGCTCATTTTGTCGCTCTAAGGACGCCACCTGCCTCTTGTGTGCATGACATGTCAATAAAAGGTGAGGCTTGGAATTGCAACACTTGTTCATTGACAAGATAACATGCTTAATATATGGCTGACAATGAACAACTTGTAGAGTTGGCAAGTAACTTAACAAAACAAACCTAAGTCTAGGCATGACACTGAATAGGAGTGCAAGTGCACTTTGCACTTTGAAGGTAGTGTTTTCACTTAGCACATAAAACCCAAAGTGGAAAAATCGATGGACAGGATTTATAATGCTTTATCAAGCTATTTAGCACGCAAGTGCCAATAAATGCTGCATGTCATTTTTAACTGCTTACTTGAAATGGAGTTCAAGATAGGTTTCATTTATACTAACTAAATAATATTAAAAAATCAATGTGAAATCATTAGGGTTAATTCAGATTATCCATGTGAAATGGCTTCTGTATACTGGGCAGTAAAAATGTTTAAAGCTCACATACCCAGGTTGGAAGTTGGAGCTAAAAGCAGACGCAAAGCCTGGTAAAACTGCAGATGATGATGGAACTCCAGCTGCGGCCGCTGCTGCAGCTGCTGCTGCCTGCAGTGGTGCCACCGACGCTACTGAAGATGGAGTGGCCCCAGGTAGTCCAATGAATGAGGACAACACAGGGCTCCCGGCACCGTGCCCTCCTGAAACCCCCAATCCTGGGAAGGATTGACCAGGCGGAAGGCCTGGGAATATAGAGGGTGCAGAGGTGAGGCCCAGACCGAAAGCAGAGGCTGCACTGGGGGCAGCAGTGGGAGCCAGGCCTGGATATATGGAGGTTGGTGGATGGTTAGAAATGTTGGTAGAGGGAGGTATTGAAGGCATGGAGGAAGGGATGGTGGAAGGAGAAAGGGAAGGAAAGTGGGACAGGCCAGGATAATGAGAGGATGCTGGGCTGGAGGATAGAGCTTGAAGGCCGGTGATCGTAACAGGACTAGAGAGAGAGACTTGAGGAGAACCTGAGGGGTGTGACAGACCAAAGGAACGTGCCAGGGCAGCCTGAGCAGAACCTGGTATCACCAGAGAGCTAACAGATGGTGTGCCTGAGCGGGAGGTGCCCTTGAAAGCAGAGGGCACAGGGCTGTTACTGCCACTGTTAGTACCCCCCGTGTGTCTGTTCATGACTCCAGCTGCAACCATCGCAGCCTGAACCTGAGCAGAATGAGCTGGGGAGGGTTTTGGACTGGGGCCTGGGGTGGAACAGTTCGGAATAACTGGAGTGGATGATCCAGGAGTGAGAGATAGTGGTCCAGAGGGGGTGTAACTTCGGATCACAGAAGGGTTACCTGCTTGTGGGTGTATGCCAGGGAGGGTGGGTCCTGACTGGTGATCTGTGGAATAAACCTTCTGCTGAGCTGAGCCCATGGAGGTCGTCTGAGATAAGGGGTCTGGGCCACTGCGGGAGGTGGCAGGGGTGCCTGGTCGGGAAATGACATGGAAGGAGGAAGGGGAGAACCCCCCGCTACTGGGGACGGGAGTTCCACAAGGGGTGCCTGAAGGGGTGTGGGCTTTAATGACAGACGAGGGTGTAGGTGTAGCATGGCCACTGGGGGTCTGCGGACCTGCTCTGATCACAGATGGAGATGGAGCAGGGGAGGGAGAGGGGGCATTAGGGTTGTGAGAGGGCACCATGCCGGGGAAAACTGGTGTGATAGGGGTTGTGGGAGTCGGCTGAGCAGCTGAAGTCTGGGGTTGGACAGGGGTAGAAGGCGTGGACCCATGAGGAATGAGGAGGGGCCCGCTGTTGACTCCAGGTGTGGTGTTTTGCGGGTTGCCTGGTTTGGCATAAGCTGGAAGGAGAAAAAGATTAAAGTTGGTGAAAATGGTAATGGCATGTTGTTTGAATCAACTAAGAAAAAAGAAGGGAAAAAAACATTTAAATAGGAGCATATGGTTACATTAAAAGGACAGATTATTTTGTTTTCTGAACAGTAGTGTTATTGTTCAAAACAAATTCTAGGACACAAACAACATAATTTACAAACCAACAAGCTATTGTTGAAGAAGCAATCCACTCACATCTTTAAAAAAAGAGAGAGGAGAGACGCAGCAAGGAGGAATAGCCGGAGAGCATCCCTGCGTGCAACTTATTATATGGAAATTCCAACAATTTTCAAGATTGGAATATGTCTTCTTCTTACCTTTGGGGAAACGTTTAAATAACTGATTTGGTCTGGTAACCTCGAATTAACTTTCATCACACTGTTCTTATTTAAAACGCCGCTTTGGACATTTTGTCAATTTAATGAAACTGGAGACATCTTGTTGCTTGTGACCACACATCTCCCCAAAGGCCCTAAAAGATGTATTTCAACTGTGAAAACTGATGAGACAGTGCGTTCAAAAAAAAAAAAAAAATACAAGTTATTCCCCAAGCGATGCATGTTAAATGCCAGCACACAGCATAATTCCAGAAAGAAAAAGATTAATGACATTAGTTTGAAGCTATTACCAGTCCAGGCAATCAAAGACCCGCCCTCAAAATTCACAAAAACATACTTCTACAATGACTGACCAGAAAACAGAAGTACCAGCACGTTGTACTGCCATACAGTACAACAGCCTGGCAAAAACATTGGCTTCTGAATACTTTTTCAACATTGTTTTGTTAGATTTTTGTATTCATAACATGTTGTGGTGTTGGACTATATTATATTGAAAAGTATTTCAATGGAATGTTCCATTTTGTCAGGTGTATTTTGTAGAAATAGTATGTGAAAATGTGGTTTCAGTTGATATGATGCTAAATCTAAAGCTACACTCCCCTTCATTATGATAGAACTGAATCGACATCTCTCAGCTGTTCTAAATTAAAAGAATCCAATACACAGCTGTGTTGGATTAAAATATACAGGGGGGTGTATTTTTCTGGTCAATCAGTGTACTCCAACAGTAGTAAGAAGCACATTCTTCACCCGATAATAGGCATCAAACTTGAGAAGCGCAGGTAAGCAGCATGCCAGATAGTTAGGCAGCAAGCTTCAAGGAGTGCCTATTTGCTGTCACACATATGCGCGAACACTAGAATCATACCTGCTACTTTGTGGGTGGAGTTGTAGGGGGGAAGGGGCACGTTGGCAGTTATAACCCCTCCCATAGAAACAAGGCCTGCGTTGTTGTACGCACCTGCATAGCAGTTGCAAATATTAGCATTGTCTACCATACATTCATTTATACACACAAATGTAAGTATCACCCTACTACTAACTATACCTCAACCAAATCCAGATTGCAATAAGAAAATATGCCAAACTACAGGCACTCAAACAGCAATATTTATTCCTAAATTGTCTGAGAGCTCTATGTGTTCCATATATTTTGATATCATTGGCAAGTGGATTAAATGTGTGTACTGTAAGTGGGTTGTTTCTCACTTGGTGCAATGGTGGCATGGGGTCGGCATGGTGGTATAGGGTAGGGCACAGGCCGATGAGGGTTGTAGGTTGAAGGGAACTACAAAAGGAAAAAACAAAAACACATAACTGATCAGTCAGTTCTGTCTAATTATAATCCGTAATGTAAGTTTTCAAAGCTGATAAAAGGTAATTAACACTGTAACTATTTTGAGGATAACACTGAGTGAAAACCAAAAAGAAAAATATATAAAAGGTCAAATTACTGTCTGTATGGACATTTAAAAACAAATGAACCATTTTTATACAGTAGATGATGCAAAAATGTTTTTTTGTTTTTTTGTTACCATTTCAGGACTATTATGCTTACATTTCAGAAAAAACCCCAAAAGATTTCCGTTATACAGAAATAGCAGGTGTACAATGTGCAATGTCGATTTCCATATATATATATATATATATATATATATAGATAGAGAGAGAGAGAGAGAGATACCGTATATATATTAATTAACATGTATAGATATATATGTTCATATATAGATATATATGTTCATAATACACCTGCTACTGTACAGTCCTCACTCCATTCCACTTATCACTTTCACAATGGTCTGTCATTAGCTTATATAACATGGGTTGACACGAGTCATTTTGTCACTTAGTCATGTGATTTCTCCAGGGCACTATCACATCACTTCAGTCAGTGATTCTCACTCAAGTGCTTACAGGTTTGAATGGTCCAATAATCCGAGAAGCAATTCCTTTCCCCTCCATACTGTTAGAATTGTCCTCTTTCTTCTCGCCTTCTTTCTTCACTGGAGGGATTCCCTATGATCAAAAAATAAAACAATGTTTTGGTGGACATGGTCAGGCTTATTTTAAGCAGACAAAAAGAATCCTGAAAAACCTCTAGGTGCTGAAGCACGAGTGCCACTTTTTTTTTGCTGTCTTAATTTAAAATAAAGACGCCAATAAAATATATTCAGTACTATTGGAATTATTTTGTATGCCACAGTTCTTGTTGAAGTTTTCACATGTATTTTATTTAATTGTTGTTTACATAACTTTCGAAATTTGTAAATGACAAAAACCCTCTGTTTCTAGTATTCAAATGTAAAACACCATTTTATGAAGATCTTCCCCTTAAACTCTTCATATTTTGTCTGTAGACAGTGCGGAAGGTCTGAATAGATGCTGACCTCTGTTTTGTTCACTAATATCCGAAAACATGCAGGTACAACAGGTTAAACTATAGGGACGTACATACCAAAGACAATTAAATCTACATCTTTATTTTTATCATTAGTTGGTAGTGGTTAGCTTGTGGTCAGACTACATAAAATCCTTTTACTGATGACTCATTAGCCTTCAGTAAAGCCCAGACTACAGCCCTGCACATACTTACAGGGAATGTGCCACTGACCAGGCTGGGCCTGCCTTTAGGGTATGGATTTCCTGGTATCATACCACAGGAGGAGATCATGGCCACAGGAGCTTTGCAGCCAACCTTACACACCTAGGGATACATAAGTAGTATTATTTCAGAAACTGTGTGTGTGTTTGCTTGTGTGTACAGCACGCATTACAACATTACAATTTTTAGGGTCAAAGATAATGCATTAACCATAGACTCTATAAAATAAGGCATTAATACATGACAACCGATATTTTGGATTATTTTTCTATTTTTTCATTGCATAAATCGTGTGTCCCTGTACAAGACATTCACATGAGATTAGCAAATAGATTTTCTATGTTAATCTACATATAACACAACCAACACCATAAAGTTAAATTTGTAAAAGGGAACTTACTTGCTCCAGTATCCTCCGAGCCCGCTTCTTCTCAGACAAGTGTATGCGAAACAGATCCTCCACAGGGCGATAATTTTGAGCATCTGAAATGTTCCTGTATGGCAACAGAAATCTGATTTAACAATTTCACGACCAAACAGGCTAATATCACGATCAAGATCTGGCTTACAGTGTGTTAAAATCTGTCCAGGTTTCTTAAATACATTTTCGAAATTTACTCACAAAGCTATATATTCCAGAACGATCAGTCTGTCCTTTGAGAAGGTGAAGCAATTCAGGATATTTGCAACTTTGGTTGTAGGGATTGCAACCATTTTCTAAAGGCAACAGAGGGAGAAACATATTTAACTAACACTTTAAAACATACCAATGACATGTAGATGTTTCTACACACTTCCACTGCATATATATATTTAGCAAAATAGTATTGGATAAAAATATTTACCAATGCAAACAAACAACTTTGGTGTCCCAATCACATAAAACACCTGTTACTCACATGCTGCAGAGCTTTAACTGCTTTGATCTGTGGCTCTGCCCATGAGAAGTACTTCAGTATCTCCATCACCTGCAGATGTTCAAGCCACTGTTACAACTTAAAATAAAACTAAAGCTGCACTGCTCTAGGATGAAGTGGTGTAAAAAAAAAAAAAAAAAAAAACATGACAATTTTGCCTAGCATTGACAAAAAGATACTTCAACTAGGGCTGGGCAATAAAACAATAATGATCATTATCACAATATAATTTTTCAATAACAATATAACAAATGTTCTATAAATGTTTGATTTAATTCTAAGACTCACAAATGTATTAGCACTTCATTTTTCTATTAAAATTTTTATTTTGTTGAGGAAAAGGGACTGAAAAAAGATTTTACTTATTTTCGCATGCATATTTGTTGAAAAAAGATTTCATCATAATTGTTTTGAATGTTCCACCTCAGATTTGTGAAGTGATCCACTGTTTGGCATCAAGTGTTTGCCATGTTCTAACCATTAAGACTAGTTTAAAACCACAAATAACCATCTGTTGTCTTCAATTTTCACTCAGAAGCGAAAATCTGTTTTGAAAGAAATAACGATTTTACGTTGATCGTGATAATTATCAATATCAAATGATATATCATTTTTTAATGTGATGACATTTTTGGCGATATCGCCCTGCCTAACTTCAATGCTATGTGAGATTTCCTATATTAAGTTGTAGCCATACCCTTATTCTGCACAAAAAACAATTGCAGATACATATTATTCCTAAGAATGCATTTTGGGATTACATTTTTATTTCATTATGGCATGCACAAACTGTGAAGGACTTTGCAAATTTGTGGGAAACCTATCTATCCAGTGTGGTAAAACAGTGGTAAGCGGGAGGATCTTACTGCGCATAAACTGAAAGGTATAACACGACAACACGACAGTACAGCTGTTTGGACAGTTACCTGCTCACTTGAGAAATATCCATGCACCTGCTCTATGGCTTTGATCCGCTGATCAGTCAGGACGCACTGAAACACAGGATAAAGAATAATCGAACCCAGAAGTTGAGACGATTTGAGATATTCAATCGGACTATGGGATTAGACACTGTTTACCTTTTTTATCTCGTCCAAGACAATATCAAACGATTTCTTATCCATGTTTGTAGATTCAAACAAACGTTCGCCTCTTTGTCAATGAACAGTTATTACACCACACAACTCATAAACAGACAACAGATGAGGTAATTCAAGATAAAATGCATTCGGGTGACTCTACGTCTAAATATAATGTTAGAGCTCCAACGTTACTGATTTAAATTTAAAATGCAGCGAATGCATAATTTAAAGCAATGGCTATTGGCAGTAAATTATCTCCGTAATAAAGCTGCATGATCCTTATATACCATACAACTTTTCGGCCGTGAACAATGACTTCAAAACAAGAGAAGCTGTGTGTGCAGTGTAAAACCTGTCTGCACCAGATTTGTCCGCAGCTAACAACAAGCTAGCCAGCTAGCCAGCTACAGCGACCTTACTACTGAGCACAGCTTCACAAAAATACACTAGAAAACGCGACAAATTATTAGTTCAGTCTTAGTTTGAATTCAGTGTTGTCGATAATTACGACAGAAACTGCAAAATATAAAAATTCATTATAGAATTCTAAATATATCACGCCGAGAAAGATAGCACGGATGCTAGCTTGCACTGACAGCTGGCGCTAGTAACGTCAACACCGAAAAGGACCCCTCTGAGGCAGCCTGTCAGAAACGACACCCTGTAGCAAATTATATAAAATAAAATAAAAATTAATTTACATTGGGTTATATTATCAGTACAGAGACGGGATGTATAGTCAACGCTCTTTGTAATTCAATTAATTTTAACTCAGATCATTTTTATGGTCTAGTTTGGTGTTTCACTGAAGTTATTGCCAGGCCAATTTTGGACAGCGTACAGGAAGTAAACATGGAATGGGTCGCGGCAGCGGAATAGAAATTGTTTTTGTAATTGTAAAAATGGACCGGTTTTCGTGGTCAAATGGGCTCTTGGAAATAAACGAAACTTTAGTGATCCAACAACGAGGTGTTAGAATGTATGACGGCGATGATAAGGTAACTGTATAGTTTTGCTTTCTAATAGCTAAGTTGACGGCCTAGAGTTGACAGTTGAATAAGGCAGTGATAACTTAACTTAATGGCGGTCCATGTAAGCTGCCTATGAAGTTTAGGTATATAGGATTTTTTTGTGCGAAAATAATAACGCGATATCCTTTCTTGTCATTGCACCAGGCTAAGCTGGATGTTGGAGTTGTCTTGTTGAGCACTCATCGGTTGATATGGAGGGACGTTAAAAATCATGTAAGACAACAGTGAACAGGACAGCACACTGATTGCATTGATTGTGTGTTCATAGATAGGTCCATTGTGCTGACTATCATGATGACTTCTGCATTTCTCATGCCATATGTAGGACTGCTGCATAGCCATGCCCCTATCACAGATCATCTTCTTTGAGGAGCAGGCTGCAGGAATAGGAAAGAGGTGAGTGTCGATAACCTGCATCTTTTGGTTTCTAAAACCAGAAAGGAGCTAGGATTATTACTTGAAAAATGAGCAAACAACCAAATGTTGTGTTTTTATACCTAAATGTAGCCTATAGTTGACCAGATAACTTAAATCAAGGTCTACTTACTAGCATTGTCTTGAGCATGCAGCTGAATCTAGTGGATGGAGTATGCTCAGTTATTGTATTTGGGGAAAAGATCATAGCCCCCTTGTCATCAAAGGCTCTGGGGAAAAAACTAGTGGGTGGAGCTTGAGTTAAGATGTTTTTTTTTCTGTCAAACCAGTATTTCCACAGTCAAGAATTAACTCACTTGTTCTCTTGTTGATAACAACACTAATTTCTATTTACAAGAAGAAAATGGCAAATTAATTATTGTCATTTATCCTGTAGTGCAAAAATAGTTATCCACCTGCATCCGACACCTGCCAACAAGGAGCCTGGACCCTACCAACACAGCAAGTACTCCTTCATCAAGCTGTCCTTCAAAGAACATGGGCAGATTGAGGTAGTCCCAAGTATATAAACAGCTAAAATAATGTTTTGTTTTCACTTTTTTTTGTGCATATTGTTCATCCTACAATGACCTTTCTTAAGAGAGACTGTATTTGATTCTTTGGTAGCTGGAACTGACATGGTGTCGTTTGCTTCCAGTTTCACAGGAGGCTAACGGAGGAAATGATTCAGAAGAGATGGGAGAATACACCAGTTTCGCAACCCATCTCCACCGGAACCAGCTCTCAGGTTAGAACCTGAACAGAAGTTCCTCCTCACTCGACTAGAATCTCTTCCTTACCGCTGTCTTATATAGCTAGAATATTCCTGATTGAGATGCCAGGGGGTTATGTGATCTGTTTCCACACCACAGGACTGTAACTGTGTCAGCCAAAATTGCCATTCAATATGTGATGTACATGGAAATGACACTCCTGTCAATTCAAATAATGTTCCACACGGTGGCAGTCTTGTGACTATAAGTATGAAAGTTAAAATAGTCAGAATTATGGCCAATATGTTGCACATTCCAGTCTCTTTGTCTTCAAACACTGTACAGATCTTTTCAGTTTACAGTTAACAGATATATTTCACATATTTTCTAAAATATATTTTTCATATTTGTAATTATAAATTTCTATTTTATATGAACAATTCTTAACTTTTGCAGTACTTGTTGTTATGCAAGGCAAATTCCTTGCATGTAAAAACCTACTTATCAATAAACCTGATTCTAACGTGTAGCTCAGTTGGTAGAAATTGGCATTAACTTTCAGATTACATTCGCCTTTTATTTTTTTTATAAACTGTATAAAATCATAGTTACAAAATTAATTTAGGTTCTGTTAACAGTAGTTGGCCACAGTTTGTAGCCTCCTCCATTTTTGTTTTTCCTTGTCCTTTGAGGGTAGTCAACCACTTTTAAATTGCTTATATGTTTCACTCTGTGTGCCTTTTTTTCCTTTGCTGCCATGTAGGCAGGAAGGACACGTGCAGTGGGGATCGTTGGCATTGAGAGAAAGATAGAGGAGAAGAGGAAAGAAACAGACAAAAACATTTCTGAGGTACTGTAAAGCGAAAATAATGAAATACTGAGAAATGTGTTAGAATGGGAATTGTGGTGGTGTCTCTTTAATATAGTGTTACAGATTTTATTAGACTTAAAGAGATAAATAAAGAGCCATCAGCCTTCTCCAAACTGAAGTGTTGTATTTAGCTGTATGTTGATGAACATGGCTGTGAAGACACTGAGAACACAGTGGTTTGGTTTTAAAAAGTTTCCATGAATGTTTTGATCTGTTTGTTTGTTTTTTTTCTGCCATAAAATGTCACCATCGGAATTTATTGTAACTGACATGAATTCAAGCTGACCACAGCCGCTGTGACACCATGAAGTTATGCGTTTATACAACCACAGTTGGACATACCGTGTGCATGTCTTGAATATGAATTAAATTAAAATTACATATATTTAGCTTTATGAAAGGTATGACATTGAAACAAATGTGAGTTCAGGGCTAGGGGGAATGTTCAGTTCGTCAGCTAGAGGAGAGGCGGGGTTGCTGTGGAATGATTATATCTGTAGCCATGAAGTTTTGAGGTTTATTTAATTGAACATTTTTGTTCAATTAAATAAATCTCATTTTCTCTTTTTTTCCAGGCCTTTGAAGACCTCAGTAAGTTGATGGTGAAGGTAAAGAATGCTTTCCTTTATGCTTTTGTATGTTTACATTTCCCTGTAGTTACAATAAGTGCATTTCAAGCATGTGGATACAATCCAAAAATTGCAAGAATCATACAAGTGCATCAGCTTCATCAAATACGCTGACCAGCTTCAAATGCTACATATAGAACAATAAGAGAATATACTGCATATACTGGAAGTTGATAAATGATTTTCTACTATAATTAACAGGCAAAAGAGATGGTGGAGCTGTCCAGATCTATAGCCAGCAAGATTAAAGACAAGCAGGGAGACATAACAGAAGACGAGGTGAGGACTTAACCAGCACTATTACAGAAGCAGGAGGACAATGCATGTTATTTCAAATTACTGTACATTCAGGAGTAGTTCCCCTCTAAGTAATACTTTCCTGGACCAATATACACAAAAGTTTCTTATATGATGCCTGATGCACATATGCGTTATTATGATGCTGCATTTTATTTAGAGCTATGTTCTGCTTTATAGACCATCCGGTTTAAGTCCTACCTGCTGAGCATGGGTATTGCCAACCCTGTTACCAGGGAAACACATGGTTCAGGTACACATTACCATTTGCAGCTGGCTAAGCAACTGGGAGATATGCTACTGGCCCCTCTAGAGGTAGGTGTTAATTTTTGTGTGCATTTTACATCTGCACAGGCTAATATAAAACACTAATTTCAATCATCTCCTTCGATTCTGAATCTACTTCTCATACTTTCTTTCCACCACTCCCTACTGTCTTAGGAGCGTGGGGGTATGATGGCTCTCACTGAGGTGTACTGTCTCGTCAACCGTGCTAGAGGGATGGAGGTAATGCTCACATAAATGAACAAACAAAACCGCTGAATAATTCCATAGATCACACTTGAGTGGACAACATGTATGTTTATTCTAGCTTAATTGATGGTATAACACAACTTTGCTATCTATACATTCACACACAGATGTCTTTGGTGGCCTGTCAGATACTGAGGTTATTTTTTCCTCCTTTTCCACAGCTTTTATCTCCAGAAGATTTATTAAACGCGTGCAAGTTGTTTGAGTCGTTGAAGCTCCCCCTGAAGTGAGTTTGAGTTTTGTTTGTCTTTATATTGTATTGTTTATTTATTATTTAATGCAATCCGTGTGCACTTTCATGCATTCATTTGTCTATAGACCAGACTAAGAGGGTTGGTGCCTGCTTCACAGGGGCCAGGCTCTTCCTGCCTGGCTTCCTGTTGTTGGAAGTGGTGGCCAGCCCTCTGACTGTCATTTCCTGTCACTTCCTGGGCTTTCAAAAGAAACACTGGCGTATTTCCCTACCATGCTGGTCCTAGTAGCTTCAAGCTGGTGGCTGCTTTAGCTAGCTCCCTATTGGAGCTTGATAAAAGATCACTTCGGCATTAATGTTGACACAATGACTCTCTCTTTCTCTCTGTGTCACACACACACACACACACACACACACACACACACACACACACACACACTTTACTTCATCTGTCTTGTCCTGTTTGTAGGCTGCGTGTGTTTGACAGTGGTGTGATGGTGGTCCAGCTGAAGTCTCACAGCGAAGAGGAAATGATAGCCTCAGCATTGGACAATGTAAGCTGTACTGTAAGAAACATTATACTGACATTGACATGGTTTAGACAATTAGATGTGCTATCTTTGAAAAATGTCCAGAGATAAGTCACAGTCAAACCCTTAGGTTCTCATTTTTTTTATTCCTTGCCTTATCTCTGTATATCATCACCTTCTTCTCCTGCAGGTGACAGACAAAGGCTCTTTGACAGCAGAGGAGTTTGCAAAGCTCTTGGGACTCTCTGTTCTTCTTTCTAAAGAGCGGTAAGTTAACTCATAGATACAGCTGAACAAGATTTAAACACTCCGCTACTGTATATTGATGGGCATTATTCACCAGAAGAGCCTTCACTTTGCTTTAAGCAAAAAGGCTGTACTTTACCAAGACCCAGTCAATCTACACATTGCTGTTATAAACAATGATAATATTCACAATTGTCTTCGTTTCTCATTTTATTGTTCTTTTTTGCTGCATTTTGTTACACGTGTCCTCTTTTGCATTTCTTTGTGTCCTCTTCTCTCTTCCTTCCTCCGCTCTAGGTTGTTGCTGGCTGAGAAGATGGGCCACTTGTGTAGAGATGACTCTGTTGAGGGTTTGAGATTCTACCCGAACCGATTTTGACCTGTTTAGAGTCATTATTGTTGAGAAAATAAACAAAGAAAAATAACTTAAACTGGGCTGCACTGTCTCTGGTGATAGACTGATGCATTAAAACAATCTACAACTGTTTGTACATACTAATGTACAGCAGCAGAGTGCTTGCTGTACTGGACTGCCTGGTTATGATTATTGAACAGTTAGTGTTTTGTTTGTGGTAATTATCTGCAAATCCACTGTGGGTACTACCAGCTATTTTCTATTTAGGTCTAAGAGCTTGACTATATCTTTCAAAAGTTTTTATCAAAAAGATACTGTTGCAAAGTGTTCGCAGATTTGCTTGTTTGGTGAAGTGATCATCATGTGTATTTGGTAATAAATAAACTGATTTATGATGGGATATGCAGTGTAAATTTCTTTGCTCTGATTTTGAATTTTATTGATGACGCATACTTGTGTCACACAGTTTATACCTTTTTGCAAGTAGTGTGAACTGTTCTGAAAAGCCCCAACGCCACTGATCACTTTTTCCTATGTGAAAAATAAATTTATGTAATAAATGATTAAAGAATAAAACCTGTCATGCTGTCTTATCTTCTAAGGAGGTAGAGAACATGCGCAAATGTCCAGATTTCAAAGAGTCTAAATACCATGATTCACCTTCCATCGTGTTTTGGTCTTTCACTCATCAAAACGTGATTCTTGTCTCTTCTTCAGTCAGACTGTCTTTTAATGTAATACCCTTCATCTAGTATACATTCAAGATAAAATAGGATGCCTGATCTGCTGGCAGTTTGGTTCACAGCGTATAAAATAAAGGGCACATTGCCAAATGTCATTCTTCAGGTAATCCATCCCTTCTTTGCAGAGGTTGTGTTATAGAAATTCCAGTTGTGACTGTTTTGAAGCCAAAGTGAAACCCTATTAACTGGTACAGTTAAGCTTTCCTGACAGGTGCTTGTAAGTTTCACTTGACTGTAGAAGAAGTATTAATGAATGCGTGAGAATATTGTAATGAATTGCACCTGGTCTAAGTAGGTTCATGTCTAAATGTGTATACTTGCTGATGGGAGTGTTACAGCTGTACTTTTATTTTTAATCTTAGTATGTCCCTGTAGGGCTTTTTGCACACAGACTAGAAAAGTTCTTTGTTCCCATTGTGAACTGAGTGGAGCAGTAAAGGCTGTTTCATCTCCAGAGAAGCTTCCTGTTTTCTGCTCACTCTCTCTGGAGGAAAAATGAAGGTCTGCAGAGCTCTACAGCTGATTAGATTACCCTACCATGTGGCTCACCTATTGATAGTAGATGAACTCATTTGGTTCAGGGAAAGAAAGGAGAGCCAAACTGATGCAGGTCTGATCGTAGTAATTAGGGGTGAAAGTGAACTTTGGGTGAATGTTTTTCTACACAAAATAGGTCCTGTTCTTGCATGTTGAGATAGACTGATTTTACTCACTTTAAATTAATCCATATCCTGAATGTGTGAAGTTACCTGATTGTGTGAGATGAATAGTTCTGCAGTTTATTAAAGCGACTGCATTGTATAAAACATTTTATTGTGTGAAGTCTTTTGATGACCCAGGTGCCAGTTTTTTAAACTGGTAATCTCTTGAATGATTCACTATTAACATTGCATTATACTGTATAACCTGCCAGGAGGGGAAATGGTCTTTCATTGGTGCTTTTGTTTTCTGGTCTTTACCTGTCAGCCTATATAAACATAATCATCTGCACAAAGTAACCTGATTTACAGCATGAGTCTCAATTTTATCACATAACTTCAGAACCCAACCAGTGAATAGTTTTGCTTAATTTTGCATGTTAATCCTCCCAGGCAGGAATGTACCAAGCAAAACTCAGTTTAAAAGGCAGACAAGGGCTTTTGAGATGACGTGAGAACAGGCAATGCTTCTATGAAACATATTTGATAGAGAAATGTGTATTTTTTTCTAATATTTTACTTAATTGTAGGCTAATAATATTTTTTATGAAAAAAGTACCCTATTGGTTTGTTTACCAAGTCACACTACGTTGTCTTTAATATTGCACATGACATTCAGTACGCCCTGCTGCTGACCATGAAGTGACTGTGAGCGGATCTCTTTCACGCGCTCTCAACGCCGCGGCGCGCGCCCTCCGGAGAACCCTGTTTGGTCTGTGAAGCTTGCCCCGCTGACTGTCACTGAAACTACTAGCAGTTTATCAATCCGAGGAAATGTGTTACCAGCACGTGGAGGGGCCGTTATTGCGCTTGCTGTGTTGGAAAACGGGAGCATCAACAAAAGATGTGAGTAGCCTACAACAGCTTTATTTTCCAACTAGACAAAACAATGAAGGTTGACCACTGTGTCCCAAACGCGCGAGGAAATTTAGGTTTAAGCACTATGTATGCTAATTGCAGATAAACAGGATTATAATTACTTTAAAAACAGATTTCAGAAGAAGCGACGTGGCAATTAAATAGCCTATTCAGTCTTCATTCACTTTGGCCCCCTAATAGCTAAGCACAGATTTTTAGTTGAGCAGCCAATTGGAGAAAAACTAATAACCATAGCCTATTATATAATTTGGTTGGGAGCTGACTCTGTATAAAAACTAACACCTAAGGATAGCCCTACATATTTACTTTTAAAAAGTAATTGCTACCTTATGATTAGTTCATGACTATAGTGCAAAATAGTCCGAATTTGAATGGGTGTATAAAAGTCTCAGCAGTCTGGTGTCCAAAATTCCAGGTTTTGGGATTTGTTGAGAAGTTCAGGAGTCTATTGTTTTTCTAAGGAAACAAGAGAAAAAGAATCAATGAAAACGTTTGCAAGCATCCAAACAACAAGAATTTGGCTCTACAGTGTCTCATAAATATTTGCATGGACCAAGCCCTTATATAGCTACTGTGCTGAAGGCAGCCCTCCACACCCATTGTGAAGATGGAAGGAAGTGGAAGACGCCACAGTAAATCCAGAACACTCATGGTCACGGCCTCATGCTGTAGCCTTCCTGTTTTTCATACCTCAGATCAGTTCACTACTTCTTCCATGTCTTCTGCTATCTGATGACACCTACAAGTGCAATTGGCTGTTGCCCACTGCCTTCTTGTGGGTTATAAGTTTATTTTCTGGTTTGCCTCTGACTTCGTAGAGATCAGGGGTGGTGGAAGAGGACGGTCATGTGGTGTAGGAGAAAACAGAGACATCGGAATGCCACAGGCTGTCTCACTGCTGCCCTTCCTGCTGGTGCTCATAGGATATGGTGAGTGTCAGCAAACCATCTTAATAACATTAATTACATGTTTGAAAAGGCTGGCAGGATCATCAGTTTACAATTCATATGATCATATGAACATGATAACGTAAACGGGACGTACCATCCTGTATTCATTCAAATGGTACAGGGACAGGGGTAGCGGAGGGTCAGCTTCTTTCTCTTCCCACATCCTCTTTGCTTTGTGAGGATGTGAACAGGACAGGATTTACACACTACACTGCACAATAGCTCTTAAAATAATATGCTTCTGTGCTGCAACATTTATATATTTTCCCCGGGTACTGATATTGTACTAACATACTGCTAAGCAGCTAACTACTAATTGTTGAACTTAATGTGTGTATGAATAATGTTGCTCACAATTACTGATGCTTATCAATTACTTGTGGATCCACTTTGTCTGTGCTGAAAACTGAGCTTATTATTTAGTTGTACTGAGCAAATTCCACAGTCCATTTGTTGCTGTGTGATCAATAAAATTGAACTTGATATCACTTGGACAAAATATATTATTATATTAATATATCATTTATTGTTTTTTATGTATCATGAATTATGATGAACAACTATTTTGTCAAAGTCAAAAGTGACACTGCAGAGCTGTTTCCTCCCAAATTGATTTCTAAAATTTGTGTCGTCTAAAAATAACAGTTCCCATTTGACTTCCACTTTCCATAAAATCCAAACATTAATTAGATAACTGTACATGTTATCCACACCTAAACCATTGTACCATTGGGATATATCAGTTCCATAAAATGTCATGTTATTGAATCACTGCAGTAAATTGAACCAGAAACACACGCAATGGGCACAGTAACAGACAATTTGCAAAGTCAATTCAAGAAAATGTAATGAGCAGATATACAAAAAGGAATTATATAAAATAAGCAAAGAAACAATGATGGAAAAATCTGTGAGACAATGTGTTCCGCATAGTGGACGTACTCGGAAACATTGTGAAACATGCATTGACAATAGGTATAATGTTCTTTCTTTTTGCCCTATCTTGTTTCTGTGCATCCTGTCCTTTAGCTTTTGCAGGGCTCAATATCTGGCCTTCCTTACATGTTGCCCTTAGCAACGCCAGTGTATTTGTGGACTTCAGCACAAAATCCAACAGCAGCACCGTCCGCTCCGCGAGCCTCTCTCTGGTCAACACGGAAACCAATACCACCCTCCTGAACAGGACACTTCCCAACAACCAATTGACCGGTAGGGTGGAGTTCAACTGCTCTTGCTTCCTGTATGCAGGAACTTTCCGGTTCCTCCTAAGGCAGACCATCATCTCTGCTGTGTCTCATGCTAATGGCACGGACGAAAGTAGCACAGAGACCACTACCTGGTGGTGGAGTTCCGAACTGCAGGTGCAGTGGCCCACTTTTCACATCGCTGTGGAGAGGGCTGGAAACCACTCAGGATCTTTTCAGGCAAGATGATCAAGATCTCAAACTTTTTACGCAAAGTTGGTTTATATTGCTGCAGAATAATGACCAGAGTGATTACCATAATTCCCATCTTCTGTCTCTCTCCAGGTTGGGATAGCCACTAGTGAACACTTTCAAGCTTGCTCCAGCGGTATTGACTCTGCTCTCTTCCTAGAAGTCAGTTACATGGAGTACAACCAGATAGGGCGAAACAGCATCGACAAGGTCCGAGCCCGCACACGGCACCCAGTCAAACCCCTCCGTTCCCAGAGTGTTGAGCTGGCCTGCGCTTTCCCCTTCACGGAAAGAGACTTCATACGAGTGGCTCTACGTTCTCCTCATTTAGCACAGGATGTGAAGAGTTCTGGGCCTCTTTACCTGTCCCGTATCTTTTCCTACAAGCTGTTGGTGGAAAACGCCAATACTTACTGGAGTGGTTGTGAAGGGACTATGACTGTTAAACTGATAAGCCCACCATGTGCTCACATCAATGGGAAAGTATTGCTGTATAAGGAGGCAGGCAGTGGAAGAGTGGTTACCGTTTCCTCTGGGATGGGAGCAAGCGGAACAGCCATAATGGGGTTTGGACCAGAGGAGCCTTCTTCCCCTCCGTTGGCTTTTAACTGGCTGACTCAGGGAGAGAATGAGACAGAATTCAACTGTTCTGTGTTTGACCCAGGAAGGAACAAGTACTGCTTTCGTTTTGTTTTCAACTTCAGTCGCTCCCCTAGTCCTGCACAGACCTGTTTAGTGGTTCACAGGAGTGCAGGTGAGGTCAACACTTTCATATTTGGCAGCTGCCAAGAATACGTTACAACTTATTCAGCCATGTCAGTGAAACAGGGGTGTAATGGTTTGCTCAATAAGACCTGAATTTTGAGGGAGGGACAGAGTTGCTTTGCTTTAGTGATCCAGATTTTTCCCAGATTGATAAATTCCAGAGGTGGATAAAACTCTAGTCACTAGTCAGTGAGGAATGGACTTATTAAAGTGAAGGAAAGAGGCCTTTTACACAGAAGACATTTGACTTGTCACAGAATGAAAAACACCTGTGGTAAAAGGAAAATGAATGATGGCTAAATTCTATTTAGGTTCTTCAGTTTCAGGGACCTGGTACATGTTCACACTGTCATGACTTGAATCGCTATTTTAGGGCACGCAATACTGAAATACTTTTTTTCTTTTGTAGTAGTGAAGTGGAGATTGACCTATATGTCTCTGAAATTGTTGTAGTATGTTGTGAAAAATGCAGTGTGAACTGTGAATTTAGCATCATGAAAGCAACCATTAAATCAGTGCCTGAACAGAATATCACAACAAAAAAGAAACAGGCACTGTAACCTGCAGCTCACAGGCCATGTCAATATATCAAACCTTGTACACTGGATCGCACATTCCAGTGTTAAGGCACAGTAAATAATGTCACATTAAAATGAAGTATCAACCTTAGCATATAACCAATTATTCTGTTATTTTGTATACAGATATATGTATACAGACAATTGATATTCAACCCCATTAAATATACTGTACATGGGCCACACAATATTTAATGCCATTTACCAGATTAAAAGGAAATGCACTGAATAAGGTGCCTCAACGTCTGTTGACAAATTAAGCATAGTCAGTTATAATTATTCAAACAAGGACTAAATCAGCCACCAGCTGTCACATTCTCATTATAGAAAGTTGCCGTAGCTGTGTCCTTACTTTGTCTATTTTGTGGATAAAGCATTAACGTCTGGATGACATGTGATATGATGCAGGTGGGTGCGATGTGTTACTGGCTTTTAAATCCCTCATCCCAGAATTCCATGGAACAGACACTATGAAAACCTTAGTCTTTACTGATAATATGGATAAAGAAAGCAGAGTAGGCTTATCTGCAACTGAACATTTTCCCTGATTTTCTGCAGAGTCATGGGGCCCATGGCTGCCGTGGAGTGTGTGCAGTGTGAGCTGTGGAGACGGGGTGAGGGAACGAGTGCGCGAGTGTTTGCTGCCCTCAGGTGTGGGAGGGATGCAGTGCACTGGCATGGTGAAGGAACAGTCCCTCTGCTCCCTGGAGGACTGTGCTGGTCAGTCTCTTCACCTCTTATCTCCTTATTTTCTGTTTCACCATCTCTGTCCGTTGATTTTCTGTGGAATTTCACTCATCTCATGCTATTTCATTTTCCATAGTAGGGTGTTATTTTGTCCTATAACTAGGGTAGTTATTGAAGGTACAAGGTACATTTATTTATCATATTACAACAGGGTTGTAAAATGAGAGGATATTTTTATTATATTATAATATGTTGCAGATAAGAATCTTGCATATTTCTTTTGTGCAACAAATAAGAATGTAACTTAGGCAGTGACCAACAAAAGTGGTTCAAAATGAAGAGCTGTTTGGGAGCCAAAAGAGGCGGCTCTCGGAGCTGTAATTCCCATCATTACGTACTTAACATATGAACATAATTGTCTCCCCTTCTTTTTCTGCAGTGATGCCTGCACCTTCTCCATCCCTCCCCCCTGTATCTCTCGGAGTTGTACCCCTAGGTGGTAACATAGTCGTGGTAGCTGGTATTTCCCTTTGCCTGGCCGTGATTCTGGCTACAGTTGTGGTAACTGTGTGGAGAAAGCTTTGCCACACCCCTCCGTGCAGCTCCGTCCGTAGAGGCTCCATGCATTCCCCTGGAGGACGCAAGCTCTCTGATGAGGCCTCCATTTGTGGCCACAGCCTCCAGAGACCCAGCCTGTCCGACGCCCACGGCCCACCAGGGGGCATGGGTGTGGCTGTAGCCCAGAAAGACACTCCTTTCCTGGGCAGCCATCCTCTCCCACAGACACTGGTGATACCTGTCTCACAGGACGCAGAAAGGCTTTCTCCCACAGGTCAGAAGTTGTTGCCACCAATATTTGGGTATGTTTGGAATATAGTTCACTTTAATCACTCATAGAACATTGTTGTCAAATACATTCTACCACTCCCCAGTCTTCAAAATTAAAATATAATTGTCTCTCTAGGTACCGATTGGCTCAGCAGCAGTTGAAAGAAATGAAGAAGAAGGGGTTAAAGGAGGCCACACAATTGTACCATGTCTCCTCAAGCCCAGTCCAGGACACCTTGCTAGAGACGTCTGCTTCACCCACCAACTCTCCAATCCCTACACCAACTGGATTTGCTCATTCTGCACTCCCTTTGAGCCTCCAGGACGGCACCAACCATAACAATTTTTGTATTGCAGCTCCCTTTTCTGAGCCCCCATCGCAGACTTCTAGGGTCACCCCAGACAGACTGAGTCCCAGAGTGGAGGTGGTCTTAGGTCCTCTTGTCTCTTCTCATGCAAGTGGGGGCAGCTCAAAATGGCGTGACCGCACAGCTGACTGGGTGGAGATGGTAGAGAGGAGTGCTTTAGCAGGTCTCAGAGGAGGAGGGGAAGATGCAGGAATGGTAAACTATCATAAGAATCCAAATTTCCGCCGGACCTCCAGTTTTAATGAAACCAAACCGCAGCCTCGACCCTCTGCACACTCCAGACAGTTCAGAGAAAGGAGCATGACCCAGGTCACCTATTCAGCATCATTTGTGTATTTATTTATCTATTGTAGGTCAGATTTGTGTAGTTCTCTTTATTCCTTCTGAAATAACAAAGATCATACGTTGTCCTTTTCAGGTGGGATCTCGGACCCTCCCTGAAGGAAGCTGTTGGACTAAAGAAGGAAGGGAAAGGCATCCATACCGCTCTTACCCCATTCCAGAGCATGAGGTCTCAGAGTGGGTTAAATCCAGACCCCGTAGAAATGACCAGAGGAAACCCTGGATAGAGACAGCTGTTCCTTCTCATAGCAATGAGCTCAAACACACAGGAACCAACACAAACAGCATTTCAGCATCAGAGAAACATGCTAAAACAGACCTCAGTGGCATTGGGCAAAGGATTGTTGAGACAGGAGGTGGAGGGGGAATCTCAGGGATTGGGGGTCCAGCAGCAGGACCTGTCGGCCTGAGTGTGGATCGCGCAGAGCGGGCTGAGCAGAACTGGAACCGTCGTGGCCCATCACCTATCCAGAGGAACATCCTGGCCCGTAAATTAAAGGAGGCTCAGTCCTGCTCTGGGGTTAAAGGGCGGCAGCGCAGCTCCACCTTTAGTATATCGTCCTTGGAGCAGAGGAAAGGTCTCTGCCGCTCTTTGCCAATGTCTGGAGACTACAGCAGCAGTGGTGGCTCGCCCTATAGGCTGAGTGAGGCAGAGCAGAGGATGTTGGATGTAGATCTGTCCTCATATGCAGGGGAGGAATAGTAGATCACATGTTTGTGGTTCTGTACTACACCCGGAAGGAATTGCATGGCAACTTACATTTATTCCTAACCTAAATCATCTCTGCTACATCTGTGACTTTAACTACATCTTTCCAAAGACACTCATATCAGTGAAGAATAAATTTTGTGAGAGATTTACTGTAGGGAGTTTGCTCATCTATGACAAGGAAAGCAAAAACTTTCTTAGAACATAGTTCCAGAAGTTACTGTTTCAAAGATAATGTTTTTCTTTTGCATTTTAAATTGGAATTGTTTTAAAAATTCAAATGTTGATAGTCATTATAACTGAACATATTTCTGTCTTGAGTATGACTGTGTTCGGAACATCTCTTTGTAAGTTTTTTTGTATGTCAACCACTGGTATGTAACAGTATGTACCACAATAAGTCATTTATTTAACATGGCCTTGTCTGTATGCACTGTTAAACACAAGCCCAATCCAATGACAGTATTCAGAACTCAACACAGAACACAGAAGACAGGTGAGTTTCATTGTTCTACACTGCTGAATGTGCTGTTTTTATCATACTGTGAAGTCCCACTGTACATTACTGTTTAGGGACAATTTGTATGTGATATAAGCAATGTCATGCATAATGCAAAATGCACAAGTTAGCGTGGTAGTATACAGTTTTAACTGTGTTTGAGACAGTCAAAAATGAAAGTCAGGCATTGCTGAGATGCTGTTTGTTTTATTGTTTGAGTAATATAATAATACACTTAACCAATCCAGTCAGCACACGAAAGTAATGCTTACTGGAAAATAGAAGATGCTGTACTATTGCCATTTGATAATATTTTCAAATAATAAAGCAAAGGGAGAAATTAAAATACATATAATGTAAACATGAAGTCAGGATTTGCTGTCATTTATTTTAACCTTATTCTGTATCACACATGGGAATATGATGCCTGGTGTTTTTAAATTTCCCCTGCTCCACTGCCCATGGTATCCAAGAAAACCAGAGGCCGCACCTTCATGGTGGTGTGTCTAAGGGAATACCAAAGGCCTTTCCAGGTCCCCCACACCACGCCATTGTCATACTGGCCCTTGTATGTCCCTGTGCGGTAGAACTTCCCATTTAGGTTGGCTGCATGGCACCTGTAGACAGAAGGATAGCACACAATGTCAAATGTAACATTTTAAATAAAGGCAAATTGAAGGAATTAAACCTTAATTAATTAAACCTCTGGTGTATATAAAGTGTGTTTTAAACAATATTTTAGAATAAATTGAAGAACTGTGTCCTTAGTTTGACCAGTATGGTTCTTTCTATGGTTCAGAAATAGGCAATACTTGTGCAACAATCAAACAGAAGAAAGACAACAGACAGCCACGGTGATGCATTTCATTTGAAAGGTCTCACCTGTTGAACCACCATCCTGCCTTATTCTCCTGAGCACAGCTGCCCTGAAGGTAGCGGTCATTGTCCTGTCAATGACCATCAATGTCATCAGAGTTATCACAGTCAGGTCAAGCTTTATTGTCATTTTTCCACATACAAAGTACACAGCTGAACGAAATGTTATTTTGTGCAAGTAAACAACAAATCAAAACATACTATAGTAGAGAGTGCAACACAACACTCAACCATTCACACAATACACACAATACAAAACACAGTAAACAGTAACAATATGCACAATATCACAGTCACCATTTGCACATTGTCAATAATCTTACAGTTATTCGCAACATCAAAAAATGCCATCTTAGAATGTTAAAAAGGAATAGATGATTAACTAACTTGATCTCTGGTGCTGAATTGCATGCCGCTGAGGCAAGTAGACCATTGCTCCACCATCCCCCCACCACCAGTAAGAGCATCTCCAGCTCGCCCACTATACAGCTGATACTGGAGACGGTACTTATCCTGGAATAGGCATTAAAGGAAATCATGTTTGTTGGTGATCGCAGTGACTTCTGAGACCAACAAACAGAACTGTAAAATTGTTCATCTTACGGCCTCATCACTGATCCTGAAGTTCTCATAAAAAGCATAACTTCGCTGTCCATCCCAGTCCATTAGATCAATCTTCACCAGGTTCTTACCTTCAGGGCAAAAAAGATCATTTAGATAGTGTAAAAAAAGACTAGTTAAAAAACAAGGCCGCCTATAAAAGTAGAAACAGGTATTCTGGGATTTTAATAATTTCTGACCTTCTGAGAGTAGAGAATACATGTGCTCATTGCCCAACCAGAACTCATCATTCCACAGTTTGAAGTCACCAAAGCCGTCTCTGTAGTCCACCCAGTCTCTACAATGACAATTAGGCAGATATTTTACCTCACATGAAACAGCTGTGTACGCTACATCAACACCTACATAGTAATCTGATACTGGGCTTCGCCTTTGGGACTCTAATCTTTCTAGATATTGTATGTGGGCTCCTTTTTCTGCTTAAATATACCTGTTGAAGTCAACTTTTCCATGCCGTCGTCTCTGAAAAACCGTCCACCCCCCTCCATCCTCCATGTCACAGTAGACCAAAAAAGGCTCCTGTTGTGATTTGGGTCTGATGCGATAAAAACCGCTCTGTGGTCTTAGTCTGTCAAACAGCTCAGAACAGTCTAAGAAAATAGATTTTCATTATTCTCTCATGCACTTTGACTGCATAGACTGAAATGTACTGTACTTAAAATAAAGAACCAAACATTTATATGATGATGTGAGCTTTTTTCTTACCTTTGTCATGGACAATTAAATTGCCTGCTGGTGGAAGTGTTTTCATCAGCATCATATCAGAGCTGCCTAAGGTCCCACTGCTGTTGTGGTTTACACCAGGGGCTGTGTCTGTTTCAAGCGTGCTTTTCGACACAGCAGGCTGAAAAGTCTTGAAGTATTTGTGCATTTGCAAGTGCTCAATCTGCCAAGACCCAATCCAGAGTTTGTTCTCCAGTTTCCTTATGCTGAGCTTGAGAGCTGTAACATCTTTACCACATGAGTCCACTGCCTTAAATGAGGAAAACCAATTTCAAGTTATACATGACATTTATACCCTTGTTTTCATATTATTGGATACTAGTGCCAAGAGAGGAGCCAATAAAAGAATAGGAACACATTTCATGTTATCTATGAAACAATTATAATTATGTTTATGTGGAGGATCCCTGTCAGTAATTTATGTTTTTCAATGTTAATACAAAATCAAGGAGCGATATCCTGAAGCCCTTCAAGACTAGAAAAAGCTACATACTGACAACTGTGTAGTAGAGGCAATGGCTGGCCACACCAGAACCAACAACAGCAACATATGCATGGCTTTTAAGGAGAAGTCCCTTGCAGCAGTATAAGTCTGAAATTATAAACACAACATATATTAAAGATGAAGAATATACAAAAAATACTTATCAAGAAACTGCAACCCTTCAAAATTAAAAAAATCACTGCACCGCAAGCCTACCTTCATTTCACAACGCCTCCTCTTGTTTTGCCCAGGTTCAGTTTTCTTTGCCTCTCAGTATTATTTATAGGCTGGGCTGGTTCTGCATGGTCCACATTAGAGGATCCAGACTCAAACAACCTTGCCAAACACTGAACCCAAGCCAGACTGATGTTTTCCTCCACTATCAGGCATTCTATCATTTCGAAAGAGTAGCTGATTCCAGACCTGTAAATGCCCTCATGAACAGAGAGTGTCGAGAGGACACCATTCCTGACATGCCAGGAGTCCTGGCCTTCTTATTTTTTCCTTTTTTGGTTATTAAACAAATCTAAAAATGTGTGTATTTTTTCCATAAATTACTGATTTATTTTTATCATTATGTTCCAATTGACATTAATATATAATGCTGACCCTTGGTAAACCAGTCCTCACATTCAACCATATAAATAAAAAAACAAAGACAAGTATAGGAAAGTAGGCTATTCCAAGGGATGCAGAAGATAAAATAAAGAAAGTGATAACTGAGAGAAAGAAGACGTTCTTATTCCTAGTTAACACAATATAGGCTGTATAAACTTCCAGATAATGACTGTATGTTAAGAGAGCGTGAAACAATCCACAGAGCTCGGAGTGTTTTAAACGACTCTGTGTGACAGAGATGATTTGGCTCCCCCTTGTGTTCGTTTTTTGGTAGTAAAAAAACTAGCAGTTAATATTTCCACTAACACAAATTATTTACACATTTTGCAAATAAGAATCAACACATTTTTTGTCTTGATAATGTTACGCCTATCAGATATGATTAGAATTTACAAACTGTCTGATGAGACTGTTTCGCGTTTGGGAATGCGCGTTCAATTAAAAACAGATGTTAGAGAGGAGGGAGACTGGATAGGCCTGGCTTAACTTAAAGTTATTTTTTAAGCTAACACGAGTTGTTTGAAAGGCTCTGTACAGGAAGCTTACGGTCAGGCTTAGTCAGCTGTGGTGTGAAAGTAGGTCGAGGAGGAAAGATGAGTAAATAGTTAAGAGGAAAAAAGGGCTGACCGTTTTGTGTGAGTGTGTGTGTAACGTTTTTTTTTTTTTTTAGCCGAGGTCCAGGAAGTCTGAAACCGCTAAGTTTGCAAAAACGATGAGGAATAGTGGATGCACGGGAAAAATCCACCCGGTTAACCTTTGAACCGTCTTCCTTTGCCTTCACAAGAAGTCACAAGGCAAACTCCCGTATCGTTTCACGAATGACAGCCCTAACGGTAAGCAGGCGGCGCGAGTGGAGCTAGTTGTTTGGTGGTTAACTTTAACTTGGTGTCAGACGGTTAACAAACCGTTCAAGGAGGGGACAGGACGGTGGGAACTTGGCCCAGAGGAGCTTTAAAGCAGCTGTTTTTGTTGTTATATCTAGCTCGTTGTTTACATTTCTCTTAGAGGTAATTCATGCTGGATACTTATTCAAGAGTTCTTGCTTGTAACAATTGGTTTTGCATCAGTCAGAACACTGGTTGCTATGTCACGCTGGATGCAGATTATAAGTTTAAAGGTAAAGGTGTTTGTGCTGATTCCTTTCAAAGAGTGGATTTATGAGGAAGTGATACAGCATTCCAGGACACATTCTCTGTCCTCTGGCTTGTCTTTCCTTTTTTTACATTGTAACTTTGGAGCAACACACTGAACAAGGGAGTTTTAATCTTTTTTTTTTACATTCTTCTTTTCAAATGCAGAGACGACACGTTCAGAAACAAGCGCGAAGGACGACACACACATCATGTCTGTGTATTTCAGTCCAGGGTCAGATTCAGGTGTAAATGGGTGAGGAAGATAAATTAACTAACATGGGAAGATCAACTTTTATGCGGTCTGTGTGGATTTTCATGTGGATCTTTTCTGCACCATGTCCTGTTTGAACTGTTGTGTTAATATGTGAATGTAGTGTTTTTCAGGTGTTCAGTGTTTATAGTGTCTGATATTTTATCTTGCTTGTGTTATCTATATTTCTGTGTATCTATTAGAAACATTGCAAAGATGGAGGACGCTAAAGTGGAGATTGACGATGGAAAGGATGAGAGTGTGGTGCCAGATACAATGTATCAGTAAGTTTTTACAGCTTAAACTGCAGACATTTTTCTATACAACACTTTATTCAGAAGCTACTAGCAAGCTTTACTTTCTGTCTTTCTTTGCAGTAATATCCGGAAGAAGATTGCACCTTTTGTTATGTCCTTTGGGTTTCGGTGAGTGTGTTTTGGGAACTCTTTTGAAAAGATACTGGATAATGCAGAGGGACAATTGCCAACGATTGTTCCTTCCTGGCCTGGTAGTGTTTGATAATGCTGAAATTGCTGTCTTTTCCTCCAGTATATTTGGAGTGATACTGATCCTAGTGGACTTTGTACTGGTGATCGTGGACCTGTCACTGCCAGCCAAGAGCAGAGGGGTTGGGGATGCGTTAGAGGCCGTGTCCCTCACCATCTCCTTCTTCTTTCTCCTTGACGTTCTCCTTCGGGTCTATGTGGAAGGGTGGGTGAGACAGGAAAACCTTGCATGCAGTATTGATTGCTGTAACAGATTGCTATATATTGTAAACTGCCCCCAATATTTAAATGTAGTATACTCATCTTGTTATCACTGCACAGCCATTTACTTGTGAATGTGAGAAATGTTTAAAAGAGTAATGCAAGCATTTCCTGAGAGTCCTGTGTCATCAGAAAAAGTGTGATTAGCTGTTAAACGGGAAGTTATGAAGAGGAAGCTGGACAGGAAATGTATGGCATGTATTGGGCTAGTCCTTAGGAAACCTAACGATTCCGAGGACTAGTACGGTGTCGCTGAATAAATGCACTACAATAATGTTTTTCATTAATATTAAAGCAGATACTATTAGTTACATCATCTGGGCAGATTTTGTCAGCAGCATGTAATTTGTCTCTTCTAGGTTCAAAGCTTACTTCAGCTCCAAGCTGAACATCATAGATGCCGGCGTTGTGGTTGTCACGCTGGTGGTCACCATGATCTACACTTTCACAGACCTGTCAGGAGCCAGTCTCATCCCCAGGTACCTGCGTCCTCCTGCATCCCCAGCTAAATGACATGTGATACTACTAGAACTGGCTCATTCAGTTGTGTTAGGCCTTAGAAGCTTTGTAGAGTCTAGAGGAATATTGAAGATTCATTTATAATGCTCCTCAAATTGATGATCTGCTGATCTTAAAGACCATACACACCCTTAGTCCACCCACATTTATGTGGCCTGATTAGAGTCTTCTCAGGGCTGTTTACAGACTGTACTTAATTCACAATAAGCATGTTGTTTAGGGTGACAGCTTAGGAGAAGAAGCTGTTGCAGAATGAGGGATGGGAGGGTAAGGGTCCTTTGTAATAGGAAAGGCTCTGCATGCATAGAGTCTCTGGAAGATGCACTGGATGGAGGGGATACCCCTATGATCTTTTCATCTGTCCTCACTATGCATTTGAAGTTTCCACACGATGCAGGCGGCCAGGACAGTCTCCACAATGCCTCTGTAGGACGTGGTAAAGATGGGCACCGGGCTCTCTTCAGTGTTTGCAGGAAGTGGAGGCATTGTTGTGCTTTTTAGCTGCAGAGTTGGTGTTGAGAGATGGCAAGGTTGGCTTTGATATTCTCCCGCTTGGTCCCCCTGACCCTCTCGATTATGGAGCCACTGATGAACAGCAGAGAGTGGTCAGCCGGCACCCTCGTAAATTCACCAGCCATCTCTTTTGTTTTTTACTACATTGAGAGATAGGCTGTTGTCGTTGCACCAGCGCACCAGTTGTTCCACTTCCTCTCTTTGATGTTTCATCATTATTGCTGATGAGGTCTACCACTGGCATGCCGCAAAAGTGATTAGATTTGTGTTGTTAGATTAGATAGTGTTGTTTAACCTCAGACTGACCTATCAATGCATTGCATATCAATGATTTTAAATGTTGTGTTTATAAACCATATATTCGAATATATTCTCTTAAAATACTGATTAGTAAGGTGATATTGATTTTTAACCATATTGCCCGAACTTAACATCAACCTACAAGCACATTGATCCTGTTATTGTTTAATAGTTTTTAATCTAACTACATTTTTCATTCATTCTTCATCAGGGTGGTAACGTTTCTTCGTTTCCTGAGAATAATAATCCTGGTGAGGGTTTTCAGACTGGCAGCTCAGAAGAAAGAGCTGGAGAAAGTCACAAGGAGGATGGTAAGGTCACCGCCATGGAAATAGAAAACTGTTAATAGCTAATATAGCTATGTTCATTAGAGTCTTTTGGAGGATGGCAACTTTGAACAATCAGTGCTGGCATCAAGAGAGAAGATTTCTACTACTTCCTCATCATTGACTGGGTATTTCCCTCAGGTTTCTGAGAATAAGCGGCGTTATCAGAAGGATGGGTTTGACCTTGATCTTACCTATGTCACAGGTAGCTTTTACACGCTGAATAATGAAAAAAAACACTATACATGCATGTCTAAAAATTACACCCTTTAAGAAGTTGAGCATTTGTTTGCATCTTTAATCTCTTCTCTAGACCGCGTCATCGCCATGTCTTTCCCCTCCTCCGGGAAGCAGTCATTCTACAGAAATCCAATCAAGGTGAAGTGTGACACAAAATTCATCTCATCTCATTCATCATCAATTTAAATGGTTCCAATCTAGGAATAGGCACCATTGAAACAAGGAACTTCCAACACACAGACCTCGACAGCTGTTTTATCCTACTTCTCCTCTCTTTCTGTGCAGGAAGTGGCGAGGTTCCTAGACACTAAACATGAAGACCACTATAAAGTTTACAATCTGTGCAGTGAGTTGACACGTCCTCTCATCACCTGTACTAAATTCCCTTGTTATGTAGAACTACACACACCATGTGGTTATCATCTTTTGTTTCCAGGTGAGAAAGGCTATGACCCCCAGTTCTTCCACTACAGGGTTGAACGAGTGTTCATTGATGACCACAATGTCCCCTCCTTAGAGTGAGTTGCATTTTCTGCTGTGATGTGTGATTTTACTTTCACCTCTTCCTTTTGCAGATAGTTATACTTAAGCACTTTAGATTACAGCTCCACATGAGGGCCCGCCAGCTTATCATAATGACTTTATCCTTCAACTATCTGCCTCAGGGACATGCTGAAATACACAGCCAGCGTGCGGGAGTGGATGTCTGCTGATCCCAAAAACATCATTGCCATTCACTGTAAAGGAGGGAAAGGTCATTATCATTTAATGAATGATTTGTGTTGAAAAAATACAGAAGTTTGGTCTACAATTGTTAAAGTGTAACTTTCACCCTTTACTGAACAGGTAAACTTGTACATAATTCCATAATGCTACTGCTCTCTTTCACAGGACGCACAGGTACTATGGTGTGCACCTGGTTTATTGACAGTGACCAGTTTGAGAGTGCACAGGTACTTCTATTTAAGTTTGAGATTTGTTCAAGAGCCGGTTTGTGAATAAGCAACACATTGTAAAACAAGACTGTTCTCTTACATCCATGTGTTTATCCACCAGGAGAGTCTGGAGTATTTTGGTGAGAGGAGGACAGACAAGAGTCAGAGCTCCAAGTTTCAGGGAGTGGAGACTCCCTCTCAGGTAAGAACAAGCCATCTTGGTCAAAGAGAGACTATGTTAAATAGAAGCATTTATTTACAAATCAGGTCTACCCTTAAAGGTTCAGTGTCTAGTGGCATCTAGTGGTGAGGGTTGTGAATTGCTGGCAAAGGCATTCACATGATCCTTGGATGGTCCTTTTTTCCAATATTATTTTGCTGCAGTACCGGAGGCTGTAGTTTCAGGACCGCCGCAATCCTGGCACTGCAGTTCTAGGACGGTAATTCTTTTACAACAGCGCCATCTAGTGGAGTGGTGGTGGTAATGCACAGTAAAACGAAGGATAAACCTACAGCTGTGCATATCGGTCTCCTGGCCAATGTGCTAGAGGCTAGAACACATTGGCCCTCATTTATCAAGTGCGTACACCAAATTTCCAGCGCACACCCAAAACCACGGTGACTTTGAGATTTATCAATATGGAAGTTGGCGTACGGCACGCTCAAATCCTATGCCAGCTCAGGAGGTGGTGTAGGCCTACATGTACGCAAGTTTTGAGTTAGAGCCGAAATGCGCAGAAATCATTTCCTAACAGCACAAAACGCACTGACAATCTAAAATACATGATATATTATGACCCACTGTAACAGAAACAACGTTTGAAACATTCATTTGGGTGTTTATATTTGAGCAACACAGACTTTATAGCCTACAGCCTATTGAGCAGTCAAAACATGCTTTGATTTGTATTTGGACTATTTTATCTTAGCTTTTGGTGGCTTTTATTTGGGTTAGCTTTTAATAAAATGTGTACCTTTAAATGAAAAGGCTACAAGCAAAAAATGTTAAAACAACGAAGAGCATAAGCGGATGGATTGAAGCACTGAGACTGGCTGCCGAAATGGACACAGCCCCACGCCCTTTAGGTGAAGCGGGCACAGACATGTCGCGCACAAAGCCCTGCATTTATTATAAGACAAACTTTATATTATGACCGCGACAGCGAGCACCGACACCCCTGCTAAAGGCCCCGCGTCCCCAGACTCTGGCATGCTGATCTCTGTTCATGTGTGAGTCTTGGGTCAGTGCGTAAAGCCCAGTCCCGGAGGTGATGTAGCAGCTTTTTATCAGAGCAACATTCTTTCATTTGGAGCTTATTTGGGACTTGACTTTGATGGGCGTTTTAGTGCTAAATCTATCTCTTGGAGCACCACAAGTAGCCAATGTATAATTCTAGGAACAGACAAAAACTTCTAGTTTGCACAGAACGCACTCCACAAACAGGTGGTACAGACATGGTGCAGCTCATCATTGTGTTTGGACAATGTTTCACTCTGGGGGGGGGCGTGTAGGCATGATGCGAGGGAGGGAAAAAAATCTGAAAGAAAAAAAAATCTGAAAAAAAAAAAAATCACAAAAATTCCCCCCATGTTGGAAATGCAAGTGGTTGGACTGTAACACACAAACAAATCAAAAGCAACTAGCGTCAAGTCTAGCGACTTTTACTGGTGTTATTGGAAACTTTTGTGGTGTTTGGAGACTTGAAAGCACCCATTATTATAATAATAATAATAATAATAATAATAATAATACATTTTATTTAATGGCGCCTTTCATAACACCCAAGGTCACCTAACAAACAATTTACAGATCACTACATAAAACAATAAAAACAACAAACAAGCCACATACAGATATAATTCATTAAAAGCTCAATACAACATTTATAAAAAAGCTTGTATAAAAAGATGTGTCTTAAGACTGTAACTGTCATTACTCTGCAGTTACTGTGCTCAACGAGCAGCGGGTGCTGTCGTGAGCCCCTCCCCCGTCCAAAAGCACTCACAGGTGGTCAGTCTCTCAGTGGCCTTGCGCAGCAGTCCCAGCCTGCAGTCAAAGCAGAGAGGAGACACACACCACTCCGCATCCAGGCTGCAAATGAATCGCGCATGCGATACCGCCCTAACCCCTGCACCACGAATTGAGGATCTTTGCAAGGCAAAGCAGGCTCAGGTCTCACATTAACCTGCCTGGCCTATCGCCTGCGAGGTTCTGTAAAAAAAAAAACAACTTTTAGACCTAGTAGTAATAATAATAACCAACGCATAAATTCATATCAGAGGTCTGGTGCCAATTCCCAATTATAGCAATAGTCTAGTGATAATAATAGGCCTACTGATGATGATGATGATAATAATATTAATAATGCCTGCAAGTTCACATTAGGGCAACTGCAATGGGGCCCAGCTTGCAAAAGGTTGAGAACCCCTGTGCTAGAAGACAGGTTTAACAGGTCGACATGCATATAATCAATAATTTAGGTTTAGGCACACACTCGATGATGGTCGTGGTAAGAGTAATTGGCTTCGGAGGCCTGTCAAGAGTAATACAGCCAGCTAGCTAGCAAAGGTAAAACAAGGGTACTGCAGCTACATTCACTGTTTGTTCATGTGCACTTAAGTTTGAATGCAGAATCAAAATGGACGCTACTACAAAGATTTGTTGGATTTGCATTATCGGAGCATATAAACAACACGGTGACATCTACTTTCTAAATCCAACAACAATAAAATGCTGTGAAAACCTCCAACACATGGTCCTCTTTTCACCAATTTTTTATTATTTGTGTCTTGTATTTTGTTTTGTTCTGTATACTTCTTTATACCCCATGTACACTTTATTCCCTTTTTTTTGCATTAAAGATTTAAGCATTGCATTTAAAAATTCTGATTATTCTGACACTAAATGAATGCACCATGAGTCACTTTAATGCCTTTTACTGTAGAATTTGAAAAAAGTGGCGCATCCCAGTGGTAGTATCAGAAACAGTGACAGAAGGAGTGAAAGTAACTCCTAGACAGGACACCAAAATTATACATAATATAATTATTTAATATAATAATTTTCCTACAACCAAGATACAACAAACAAAAGGATACAACAAAAAGATACTGTAGTTACATAGCTTCTACATAAAGTGGTTTTAAATGTAATTCAGAGCATGCTTTGACACTCGTCAGATAGCGAAGCCCGTCCAACGCTGCTTGCACATTTGATTATTATGTGTCTTTGTGAACCATAGAGCCGGTACGTGGGCTATTACGAGATCATGAAGTCCAAGTTCAACAGACAGCTACCTCCACCTAAAAGCCTCCGGGTCAAGAGCATCCGCATCCATTCCATAGCAGGTAAAATAAAACCCAGCAAACCAGCAGAGCAATACCTGACTCTATCCTTAACACATCTCTTTGTGCCCCTGGTAACATCCTTGTTTCTTTTTTTTCTTACTTGTACCCAGGTGTGGGTAAAGGTGATGGCAGTGATCTCAAGGTGAAGATAATTGTGAGGAAAGAGCTGGTATTTCAATGTGTGTGTGCCAAACAGGAAAACTGCAAAGTAAGTTTCACACACACTCATCAGGTCATACTGCTTCATTGGCTGAACGGGTGATTAACATATTTCTGGTGGTTTTAAAGGTATTTCCTGATGTAGGCAGCAATGCCGCAGTCATCAGCCTACAGGACGGGCCTGTAGTTGAAGGGGATGTTAAAGTCATGTTTGAATCAAGTGCTGTGAGTGTTTGCATTTACACCCTTTGAAAGGAAGACTGGTGTTAAGACTGAATGTCCTATGATTCAGTTTATATATTTTTTTCATCATTCATTTTAGGGTCTTCCAAAAGGATACGAAGATGTTCCATTCTACTTCTGGTTCAATACCTCCTTCATAGAGGATAACAAGTATGTTTCTGTTGCTCTGATGCAATTATTTCTGGTGCTCTGGTTTGACACTAGTGCTGACTGTAAACCCTGCATCTCCTCCAATATCTACAGGCTGTTTCTACCCAGAGAAGAGCTGGACAACCCACACAAACCAAAGACCTGGGATCTGTACAAGGAGGACTTTGGTGTCACCATGTTCTTCTCAGAACCATAACAAAAACCCATTTGGGAAGATGAGGAGGATTAAATGGCTTGTTACAGTTGAACCTATAATGATGGATGGTGAGCAGTGATTGGTAGATCGACCTCTAACTGAAGATATGATTGAGCACTATAAAATAAAATGTGTTAAAATGTTGTTGTAAGTAATGGGGTCCTCCACTGAATCAAATCACGTAGACTGCAGTGTTGCTATGATGAGTCTTGGAACTGAAACAGAAATTTAAAATGAGGGCTATGCAAAGAATTACCATTAATTACCTAGTCATGTCTTCCAGTGAATCAGCTGATACATATTAATGTGTGGTGACTCTTTGGGTGTCCTAAAATTAATGTAAAACTTGCTCCTGATGCGGTTATAATGCTGAAAGGTTGGTCTGTCTTTGACACAGTCCAGGTTTGAACTTCAAACTTCAAATTTTCAATACACCCCTCTGAAATATTTACTCCATTTGAATCTAGCTATGTTTCGGACGTACTACTTCAAGATACTACTGTACTACACAGTTTAAACCACTCAGTGCATATACCTTAGTGAAGGGAATCAGACAGAAATGTACTCACGGGAAACCTCAGAACAGTTTACCAGAACACAGAGTGACAAGAGACATATGCTTATATAACAGATGTCACAGCTCCACCATGAGTTAATTTTGGAGACAGCAGGCCTCCATTACTGCATCACTTGATACAGGAAGTAGTAGCTGTCATGATTAAAGTATTAATCCACAATGTACTTGTTGCACTGAGGTGTATATATCTGTAAATATGGTACACATCTTTATTAGGTTTATATTTGATATAAAGGATCACCTTGATGTGAATGTTGGTATTAACACTAGGCAGATGCTTTTTTGTAATTCATATAGTATGAAAAGTAAATAAATTGCATGTATACTTTAATACATTTCACTAATGTATTGCAACAAATTTAATTAATATGCAGTGTTTACCTCACAGCAAACTCAAAACAAGTGGACTTTGTCAGATTTTTTATTTTCATAAGTTATACATCTCTTTACATGATTGCTCATTTTACAAGTTGCATTACTGGTCATGGCCTTGTTACACCACCAGTCATACCAAGATAAGAGACCCTTCACATGCTTGTCATAATTTGGGTCTAATCAGACTTGCTGTCTTAAAGCTAGACGTTAACTAGCTAACAAAATTAAAGTGCAGACAAAAGTAAACCTCAGTGAGAAATACTGCCCTCTTTGCTGAGTGCTGCCCGTTAAATTAAGATAGATCATTTACAATCTGAGCTAAATCTCCACATGGTGCAGATGGAGTCAAAATTACTGAGTTAAAATACTATAAGCAAAAGTCAAACCTGAGAGGTGATGGCTGAGGTCTATTAACTCACAAGATTCAATAGCCTCCCAGCAAATGTTGCGTTAACACTGCAGTGTGCATAGGTCAAAAGGCCATTTACTCATCCATTTTATTGCAAACTCTCCTGTTATGTGTGACATTTCATGAGAAAGCATTTTAAGAATTTAAATACTTGTCTGATGAAAGATCTGGGATTTTATGAAGCCCGAAAGCACATTAATTGAGAATTATATGGACATTGGGTACAAGCCATGCTGCAGAAAAGTATTTAAGCAGTGGTCAAGGATAGATTAATGTTTAACACCATTTTCCCTGATACAAGGCAAAGCTAATTTAAACGAACACTTAACTCGTGCAATCCTGCGCATTTCAAGTAAACAGAACATCTTTCAGGAAAATCAAGCAGCCTTTACAATTGACACCAGTTGACAAACCTTAGGCATGTTCAAATGACAGATCTTTGTAAAAACATGATTTAACAAGGCATAACTGAGAATTCTTTAGGCTCAGTGTGAGGTTTACAGAATCCACATGAACCGTTAAGAGTAATAGGTCAAGTGACTTTTACGTTATACAATTACAATAATGTTGACCAACCAGCAGGACACAAACTTTTTGGCTCAATTTCATATTTGGTCATTTTGCTCTACCCTTCCACCCCCAGAGAGCAATTCAATCTAAACCACAGGTCAACAAAGGGTTTTTCTAGCAGCCCTGGCCAGGTCTCCCCCAAAACCATTGAGGAGGTCGCACTGCTCCAGCTCATCGGCCCGTCCGCTTCGCAGAAAGCAGAGCAATGTCGTTTTGCATGTCTCCTTGCACGGTTCTGACACATGTCCTTTATGTCTTAAGTACCAGAACTTCTGGAAGACCCGGTCATCCTTGATAAAGGTCCGTATCAGCCCGTCGTAGTCAGAAGGGAACAGACTGGTCACACCATAGGCCTTTGTAGCGCGGTACAGCAGTGTCCATTTGGGGTCCTTTTCTGGGCTACCTGGCGCTCCTGGACTGGAGTTTGCCTCTGTGAGGTTGAGGATGTAGGTTTCATGGTCAAGCACCAGCCGAGAGCTGCCTTGGTAATTCCCATCCATGTAGTAGACACGGTAACCTGAAAAAGAAAAAAATATAAACATTTTATAGCTGTGTTGCTTCTGAAATGTTGGGAGAACTCGCTTATGCACTCACCTGGGTTAAGGTTAATGTAAGTAGTGACACTGGGAGCGATGAATGCCACTCCCAATGGGCGGGACATTGTCACCTCATCATAAAACATTTGGAATTCATCCTGATGTGTATGGCCAAAAAACTGCCCAGTAATTGTGCTTTCGTATCTGTAAAAAAAAAAAAAAAAAAAATAGGATGTTACACATAGGGAGTTGAAGAAAAAAAAAAAGGCGTAGCAAGTTTAACCACAGTAGGATATTGAGATTTAAATAAAACTTGCAAATTCGTTAGCTAAAGCAAACCCTCAAAACCCCACAAGACATCTGATCGTCATGCAAACAAAAGAGGAAGTGAAACAAGCGTTGCTAGTAAATAAGTCAACTGTTTAACTGGGATGGATACCATATACTGGCACTTCAAGTTGATAGCACCTAAAATAGACATGTAGCATTTAGAAGAGTATTCCATTGACATTCAATGGTCTGAAACTAACACACTGTACATTAACAAGAAACCACTACTGAGTGTACCAAACTTCATTGTCCTTCCCTCCATGTCACCAGCAAGTATGAGGAACACAAAAAAAAAAAAAAAACAAAACAAGATGTGCCACTACTGCAGTTGTCTGAACTGCACTACAAATTCTGTTTTTAAGAGTTGTGGGATTCTGCCTCTTTAGGTTTTAAAGATCAGTGCAGCTACCTGTTGACAATGTGATAGTAGTTCCAGCTCCAGCTGCTTAGACACAGGCCCGGTGGGATGTGACCAATGATGTGTACCTAAATAAAAGAAGGAATCTCAATCTCTGTGACACTGACAAGAGGGAAGCAAAATGAGAAAGCCATAGTCATTATTAGGGCTGGGTATCAAGTTCAATACTTTTTAGGCACCGACCGAATTGCTTCAATACCACAGAGTATCAAAAAATGCCTTGTTTTTCAGTACCAAAGTTTGATACCTAAAGGTTCTTGTTAACGCCAATGAGCCACTACGCATGCAGCATTCTTGATGTGCCCACATCTAAAAGTGATTGTAATTGGCTGTGGTGATGTAAACACTAGCTCACGCCGGTTACGCACAGAAACGTGACTCGTGGAAAGTGTGGCTTGATGCAACAGCGCGTGATGCAATATTTGCGACGTAAGATATTTACTGCCAAGAGACGACACGACAAACCTGGTGAAGCCTTTGACTGTGCGTGAAATAAACTTAAGAGCAGAAAGTCGCTCCGTCTTTGCTGCAACCAGACAGAGCCGGTGCATTATCGTCTCAGCGCTCTGCTGCCACCGAGCTGCTTCAACACGCCCACCGTACGAGCAGCGTCGGGCAGCAGCGTCGCTACAAGTAGCACCGTTACTAGTTTAACTACATTTCTCAGTAGCTTGGTGGCAGCGTCGCTGTTTTCTGAATCAAATCAAAGCTCTTTTATTGGCCGAGCAGCGCGGCAGCTTCCACACACGCTACATTTTTCAAGTGACGCCACCGCCGCACACGGATCTGTATGTGGCGGAAGCGCTTCCGTTTGACGGTGACATCACGTAGCGATCCTTGGGCTGATGTCTGCGACTTTGCTGCAGCGGATTAAAAAGTTTCCTTTCTATTGTGATAGATGTTGCCTGGCCTCGTCTTCCTCTAGTGAGGAGGAAACTTTGATATGTAGAGGCAGAAACTTGTTTCCATCAGATGAGATGAGAGATTTCTCTCTCTTTCTCTCATGGAGAGAACCTAAACATTCATGGCAACAGGCTGTTGCCATGAATGTTTAGGTTAGTTTAGGTATTCACATATAAAGAATAAAAAATATATAATTAATAAACAATGAAATGACATAAAAACTAAAGAAAGAGGAATAAAAAGAACAAAAACACAATATAGGCCGATGTTACATTGAAAATATGTCTTGGTTTTGACAAGCAGTAGTATTTTTCAAAGGAACAATAATTAAAATAAACTATTAATGATAATAATGTGATAATTAAGTTACTTTATACAAACAACAATGGTTCTCCGTTTGTTGAGAAAATATACATCACATCGAAAAAAGTATCGTTCAGGAACCGGTATCAAAGTTGAGGTATCGATATCGATATCGAAAATCTTTGAACGATACCCAGCCCTAGTCATTATCCAGATCTAGCATGAAGCATGTGGAAGGACATGAACCTGAGCCTCAGTAAGAACCAGTGTTAAACCAGCTTTACAATGTTAAAGTGATCCAACATCTTCTGCCAGCTCTCATGTAGGCTGCTCTACTCACCTTCTCTCCCTTGTCCTCACTGGCCTGGAGGACGTGGACCAGCCACTGCAGCTGGTTGGCAGGATCAGTGGAGTTCACCATCAGCCAGAAGTTCTCTCGAGCACAAAAGTTCATGTTGAGAGAGACCACCCTTAGACCAGGCTGAATCTCCATTGTGTAGAATCCTCCATATCTGAAATAACAGCCAAAGACATAAGTGAGGGACTCAAAGTCAAATTCAGCTCTGGGGACACCCATCAAACAAACAGTTTCTACTTTATGATGTAAAGGAAACCCCTTGATGAAGGATACTTTGTAACAGCAGCATTTTACATCTTATCTACAGGTTGGACTGAGGCCTGTACAACGAGTAGAGTTTAACCTATTCAGATGTAACTCAGGGTTAAATCCCTGACTGCAAAGTCAGGGTTGACAAACTCTGACTACCTACACTGTGGTGTTGGCTTAATAGGAGTGGTTACATGTTTGCATAAAAAGGGTTTTCACAACGGCATGCTCCGTATTTTCCCCAGAAAAACGCAAGGTGACTGCGTCAGGATATGATGAGTTTAAATAAAGGTTAACGCTGTGGCAGCCAACAGGGAAGCTTGTTGGCAGCACACTGAGTAAATTGTCTCAGTGTTCTGGTTGTAGGCTAATTCGCCATTTTGTATTTTATAGATTCTTCTTTTACATGTAATATGATTAAAATTTAAAAAAGCATATTAAGTTATAATTCTATATGTAATAGAAAAAAGGGAGCCTGGGGAGGAGGGGTAATAATTTGAGGAAAGAAAGATAAAAATGGTACATTTACCAGGAACAAATACTCACAAATCTTGAGTCACGCACACAAACCTTCACAGTCAGGTTTAGCAATGAGGAAATGATTTTATGTAGTGGAATTTCCAAGTTTAGTTCTTGTAAATTTCTCACTTTCATTTAGAACTTTTCTTGGATTATTAGCCCTCCATATCCTGCTCAGAGGAAACCTATCCGCCTTCCGTAGAACAGGTTAATTGGGAAATTACACCCAACGTTACAAAGTTACTCCTGGATAAGCCAGGTCCCCTCGCTTTATAGTACAGGCCACTGACCTGCACAACAATGTCAACACAAAATTAGAGCTGCAACTATTCACACACAAAAACGTGAATATTAAGAACCTCAAAGTCTTCAAAGCCTGCTCTGGTAACCATGGTGCCCACTCCTCTGCCATTGTATCGTAGAGCCAGGCGCAGGATCTGTTGCCATGAACAAAAGGCGGCGGGAAGCTGTTCACTGGCGTACTCTCGTGGTTCCCTACAGCAGGGTAAACTGTCACATTAGGACCGAGGTGTCTGGACAGAAGACAGGAAGATTGAAGAGGAAAGAGTCAATAGCTGTTTGGATGACTTCCAGGTAAGACATGACAAACATCTGAATAAAGCAGCAGCAGCACCCTCTATGCTATCAGAATGTTGAGAGCCAGAGTACAAAACTATTTTGAGATAAAAACTAGAGCAACTGTGTTACAGAAATTCCAGCCGTCAAGTCACCAGCAACATGACTGAAAGGTCTGACATTTCAACACCATGTTTTACAAGTTAGTGTACATACCCACTACTTTATGTGTAAAGTGAGCAATTGCGTGAAGAAACTGGAAATTTAATCCTAAAGAAAAATTACTTGTGGATGAGCCTGGAGATGACTGTTAGCTCTGACAGCTGCTGGTTCCTGGTCTGGGACCAAACGTTGTGCGCTGGTATGTCTCCAGTCCAGTAGACCCAGTCCCAGGGCCCAGCTTTGGCTGCATTTTCCAGGAGGTTCTGCACCGTCCATAGAGGCAGGTCACACTTACTGTAGGTTCCCCAGTACCCGGCCTCCCTCCGTTTCCAGCTTGGAGAGCCAGAGTCATTACGACAACAGAGAGGGTGCTTGCAGTCTGCGGCGCTGCCGGCTACATACTCCTATAAGTGGAGATGTTTTTGTTTTTTAAAAATCAAAAACAAAGGTTAGGTGATCAAAATCAATCCACCATTTATTGGTTAGTCACACCACATTTCCTTCAGGTCAATCAGTAACTACAATCATGTGTTTTTGAAGGGTATAGGCCTTAACACAGACACTACAGTTCTTGAATAACTGCATTTAATCTATCAAACGGCACACACACTCACCTGGTCCCAGTGGATGTCAGTTAGAAACAGGACCCTGCTCTGTGGAGAACCAGGTTTGGGGGGAGAGGGTGGTGTGACAGGGGGCTTGGGGATCTTTGGCAAGGTGATGTTCCAGGCTTCGTAGATGTCAAATTTGCCACAGGAAGGGCCCACCAGCAGGGCGCACGCTTCAGTGGGCCATAGATAGGACTCTTGCAGAGCCCGGATAAAGTCGTCCCTGAACAACTCTGTGATTTCTCGACACACCTGCTCATCACCCAGATGGAGACGGATACAGGCTTCACCTACTGCACGTGCCACTCTCTCCTCATTTGCATCACTCTAGGAAAGCAGAACAGGATTAACCTCAAACTTCCTCAAGACTGAGCAGAGCTCACCTAAAATTCCAACTTGCTAAACCAAAACATAACACTTGACATTATGTCACACGCTTGAATGGGCGCAGCAGTTAATCTGTACAATAAAATTGATCTAAAATCATGTTCTTGAGGTCAACAGCTGTAGCTACTGGACAACAGGAGCACTTGAGGTCAACAAAAGAGATCATGTGATCGAGATGTCACAAGCAAATTTTGTGCTAAATCAGCTAGAATCATCAGGAGATAAAAAAGTGATGAAGGGGCAGAACAAGAACCAGTCCCTCTCCATATAGGACCATGAGTGTCACATGTTGCGTTTGTTTGCAAACTTGAGTAACCCGTGTAGCAGTAAAATTGGTGTAAACTTAAATGTGGTTTATAAGTAGCATGTTTGCATTGAGAAACATAATGTGAACATACTCATATCACAACATTCAATTAAGAAATTACCTTCAATTAAATATTTGACAGCTACATCAGTGACATCTAACCATTAGTTCAAGCTATAACATGGCTCACAGTTCAGTCTCTGAGCTCAGAAATCTATAATGGAAATAGAAGAGGGCAAAAAGAAGAACGGAACAGAAGGGTTTTATAGCAGGGCTGTTTTATTAAATTGCATTAGTTTTAGCTAGATGTTCGTACTACACCAGCAAAGCTAATAATAAATGGTAATGCTAAAACTGGTTTATAATACATTAATATTTCCTTTTTTCTGTTTGCCCATTATTTATATTTTGTTGCTTATGACTAGTTAAAGATTTCTGACTTCCTGGACTGAAATGTGAGCTAACCGGTTGGGTAACTTGGTGAATGATAGTTAGCTTTTCCCAACTTGTATAGAATTCACGATAATTAATAATGTAAGTTACTATCTAGCTCTGTAGATAATTTTGTGCAGTTAAGGTAATTAGTAAGAATCATGTTCAAACATTACCAGAAGGGCGATATCAAGGATGGTGAAGATTGCTTTGCAGAAGGGGCAGGTGACATTTCTCCAGTTAAATCCGACCCCCTGTTGGCTAAACCGCTCCAAGAACACCGGCCTGGGACGCTCTGAGGTCTGCGCTGGATGACAGGACCCAAACAGCGGCAACATTAAAACCAGAGTGCAAGTTATCAGCCCGAAGGAGGGCAGCGGTGTGGGGAGCCTCATTGTCCTTGCAGCCGGGGTCTTCTGTCAAGGGCACGGACACATCAGAACAAAAAACTTAAAGGAAGTGATTTTAGAGCTCAATTTTTTTATAGCGTTAGATGACTCACACACGCCCGCAAACAAGTTTGAAGAGGGGGGACAGACTTCGACACAAAACCGCTTGCTAGCAAAGTAGCTAGCTAGCAAAGTTAGCTAACTTACTCTTTTGCCACTGTATCTGAAAAACATGTACAGACTGGAGGGGTAGACGCTGAACTCAGGCGAAGAGATTCACGACTGTTACGCTTCCTCTTCCACAAAAAGTTTACCGGAATAAAACCGACGAGCACGTCAGTGTGTGCGTCCCCCTGCAGCACACACTGCCTGTTTGGGGAGAGCCCACTGCTCCCTCTTATGAAAGGCACAGAAAGTCAGCTGACTCATCACGTGGCAAAGAGTTGTTTTTGCTTTCTTTCTTCTGAGCAAACAAAATGCAGCTGATTGATCACTTAACAATCGCACTTCTTCTTGCCCGGTGCCAGTTTTTGACGTGGGGGTGAAGTATTTACATCCTTTACTTTAATAAAAGTAATACTTCACTGTAAAAACACTGTCTCACAAGTAAAAGAATTGCATTGAAAATGTTACTTAAGTAAAAGTATGTAAGTATTAAAAGTAAAAGTCAAAGCAGAAAAAAGTCCCTTGTGGCTGTTACACTATTAGACTATACATTAGATTATTATTAATGATGTATTGATGTAGTTGGTTGAGGTTGAACAATTTTGTATCAGACTGCTATTAATGATTATTTTCGTTATGGATTAATCCACTGATTATTTTCTCCATTAATGGATTGCAAACATTATGAAAATACTGAGAAATATTGTCACTATTGCCCAGAGCCCAAAGTGACACCTTCACAATGCTTGTTTTGTCAGTCTAAACCTCATAAGGATTTAAAAAATACATTAAAACAATCAAAAGGAAAAACAGCAAATCTTCACACTTGTGAAGCTGGAAGCATGAAATGCTTTTATGTGAAAGATTACTAAAATACTTATGAACTAAAGTTCAGTTAATCAATATACTAGCTGTACTTGTATAAACTGTTGAGTTATTTAACTTTGAACAAAACATAATATTTTTTAAACTCTTCCTATGTTTTTTTTGAAAATATCATACTTAGTAAAGTAATTGAAGTGGTCAAAATGTAGTGAAGTAAAACGTACAGTATCTTCCACTGACATGTTGAGGAGCAGAAGTAGAAAGTGGCATGAAAAGAAAATACTCAAGTAAAAAACAAATACCACTCATTTGTACTTAAGAACAATTCTTGAGTAAATGTAACTGTCCACCACTGGTTTTTGAGCATGCAGCTTCACTATTGACCTTGGAAATAGAACACTAGTTTGACAAAAGATTCTCAGCATAGGGTCCACTTAGGCCTACTGTATATTTCCTGGTGCTTTCAGCCCCATCTTGTGGCCCTCATCAAAGGAAAGAAAGAGGACAAAACTGAACTAACAACTTAAAAGATTTTCTTGACAACTACCAATCTATCTGCTGAAGAAAGCCACAAAATTTGGCTGAAAACTTTCCGGAGAGCGGACCTTGTGCTAAGATTATGAGCAAACCGCCGATAAACACAAAAGAAGAAGAAGACTGTGAGCATTAAGTGTTCCACAAAACAAAAGCAGGACGTTTCAAAATATAAGAACTAGGATTTGTCATAAATATAAAATACATTTATTGCATTGGTATTTGCTAATGTGTATAAAAGCATTGTTTCTATACACATTTCTTTGGATCTGTTTCTGTCTGACTCATCACTGAATATAGTTTGTCAATATTTCAGTAAATAACAGGCATAAAAAAGAGCAACATAGTTAGGCCAAAGAACATTTATACCTTAATTTTAAATTATACAAAAAAAGCAATATACTTATTGTTTGAATTGTGTGGCTGAAGTGGCATCTGACATTATTTACAGTGGCTTAGCAGATACATGATTGCAGTGAAGATACAGAGTGGTTTGACGATTAAAAATATAGCATCAGGAGTGCTGCGCAGGCTTTCACTTGTCTTGCATCTTCTCCAGGATGGGGACGATCATGTCAAACTTGGGTCTCTTGGCTGGGTCTTCGTTCATGCAGAGCCTCATCAGCTTACAGATATGAGGTGAAATCCCCGGTGGAATGGTTGGCCTAAGGCCTTCGAGAGCCACCTGAGTAACAAAGAAACCTGTAAGGAGCTCGGGCCATTTTGGAGGTATGGAGTTTGCATGTTTGTTGCGGAATTTTCCAAGAGATACTGAAATGTGGATGTAAACACACAGTTAAGCCTTTTAAGTAAACAAATACTACGCCCACTTACCTTCATGCCTATCTCCATGTGTGAGAGGTCAGCAAAAGGGACCTCTCTGGTGACCAACTCCCACAGTAACACTGCAAAGCTCCACATGTCAGCAGATCTTCGGTTGATGTCTTCAGGCCTCTTCTGCAGGGCTGGAAACAAGAGGGACAAAGAAAACCATGCACATAATGGTCACAGGGTTTGTTTTTATTGTGTAACATAGGCAACACACCAGATGAACATGACCACTGAACTGGGACTAAATTATACAGTACAATATGTTCCATTCTGAATGACTCATAATGACTAAAGAGGCAATATGGGAGGAGGAAGTAGGCGGAAGGGAAAAAAGGTACTGATACCTTCAGGGGCCATCCATGCTGGAGAGTACATGCGACCAGGACACTGAAAGGAGAACTTAGCGTCTGCCATGCTTATTCTTGCTGTCATGTCCTCATCAATCTGCAAATGAATCACACCAGCTTGTTACTGATCAAACATCTGGCGAGTCAATGAGAGCAACAGACAATCTTTTTGTTTATCATTGTGATTGGTGACCCGCCAGAGTTTAAACAAAGTAGAGCAGTGTCTTACCATGACATGCTTACTGTTGAGATAAAGCCGTGAAACCATTGGTTCTAAGGTGTGGAGGAAAGCCATGCCACTGGCGATGTCCAAGGCAAACTTCACTGCTTGGCTTTGGTCGACCACAAGAGCTGAGGAAGAGGAAGAAGACGACAAAGACAGGAGCGAAAAAGTAAGATAGCATGGTGGGTTGAAGATGGGTGTGTGATGTCCTCCGGCAGCAATCCTCAGCCATAGTGCAAGAAACTGAATGCAAATTCATTTTATTCATGACCATAAATGCAAAGTACTTACTAGTGCCCTGATGGAGTATGTTGAAGAGGGATCCATATGGCATGTAGTGGGTAATGATGATTGGGTGAGGGGATGGAGGTGCCTGACAGGCACCGAGAACAGGCAGAATGTTTGGATGAGAAAAGATCCTATGGGGACACGACAGGAAGAAAGACAAGGTGTGTGTAAATGTCATTTTACTATGTTAACAAAAAAGGAGGGGGGGGGAGTGAAAAATTAAGTATACTGAGAACAGGGAGGACTTTCTTAGATGATAAGGAATGAACAAATTCATGGTTGTTAGGAAACCCATTAAAAAAACCATTAAGACAAGAAATGTCCTAAAAGCGTGTTGCATGAAGAAAATTCTATAATCCAAGTTATTATACACCTGCACACATTTGTATCATCTGTGGCCCTTTAAAGTAAAGCTCGGCAGAAGTTTTACTCTTATCTTTATCTGACGCCCTTTCGTTTTTTGCAATGCAAGTCAAAAGCCGTCTTGCCTCTGAATTTTTCAGCATACTCATCCCAAGTGCTTTTATGTGTGCTTCAGTTTTTTAAAAGAGGGCAAGAACTGAGGCTGACATGAAAGCACAGTGCCAGCGTCTTCCCACTGCTCGCATTCTTTGAATCGGCCTGCTCAAAGGTTTCTCTCATTTTTGTCCAATTAAGGTTTCGCTGAGAGTTTTTGTCTGTCACTTAATGAGGGTCTGAAGTCAGTGGGACTGGCCAGGTTGGGTGATATGCTAATTTGCTTTCCTTTACAGTGGAGTTTTGCTTGTTTGATTTATATTGTTTGGTGTTATGTCTTAGACTAGATCTAAGTAGGCTATTTATGTGTTATACCTGGGGCACCACCTTATGAGTTGCTCCTTTACGATACATATAACACTGCCATAATTATGTCTTTTGAGGGGCCCCTGCTGAACCTGTCATAACATGCTGGTATGAGCTTACTTTTGCTCACTAAAAATCCTCGCTTGAAATTGTCTGTACATACTTTAGAATTTTATGTTGTACTGGATTTCATGTTTACTGTGATGAAAGGAGGTTTGTGGAATTTGTTTTTCACATTGTAGCGCAGAACACATCACTCAGTAAACAGCTGCCAACAACCACTTACGTCGCAACACCCCGACCAAAACCCATTTACTTGACCTTTAACAATAAAAACTCCTCTCCTTGTTGCACAAGAATCCTGCACCAGATTCTCTGTGACCACTCAAACACCATCCTCACATTAGCTCTGTGTTTACCAGGATGTGATAGTCAATCCAAATGCTCATAAACTAATGACCTAAATGAACCCTGATATCTCTGTTGTGTGTGCAGACACCACCCGAAATACTCTCAAGGGCCAGCCTAGGCCGCCACAATTGCTTTTTCATGTTAGAACACTCACTAATGTAAATTACCTGAGTTTGGGATGCTCCTCATTAAAGTCTCTGCTCTTCCTGGTGGTCCAGTCTCTCACCTGCAGCACCTTCACAACAATCTCATCCCCTTGCCACCGACCCTGCCATAACTGCAGACAGAGCACAAAGTCAAGCAAACAACTGGGGAGCTGAAAAAAATTAAAAAGACTGACATGCAGGAGCTAAGTGCAACTGACCTCTCCAGACTGGTTTTCGTTGATCTTTGCCAGGAGCGAAAGCTGCTTATAATCAATACCAGCCTGCTTGTTGAGGGTACCGTTACCTGAAAGAGCCAAAAACATGAATAATCAAGCAAACATCCCAATTTAGTATGATAATTTGCTCCTTTTTATGAAATGCATGTCACTCACGAGGTCGTGTTCGCATGGTGCCCTTCCAGAAAGTTTCCTTATAGGGGACTTTGGTCATACTCTGGCCCATTTTCTCTGCCTTTTCTAAACACATACATAAAAGAAGTAACAATTAAACAAATAAAGTGGTGACGAAATAACCTGTTAGGGTGCCACAATGCCCACAAATGACATCTGACCTTGAAGCAGCTGTCTTAGGTGAGGCTTGGCCTTGTCCAGAGGTGTCTGCCCATACCTGTTACATACACACACCTGGGCACCACTGGCCACCAGGTCCTAAAAAGAGGGGTTAAACTTCTTTACACAGATTACATTTGAAACAAATATTTCAGTATTTAAAGCAAAGCCACAAGTAGAAGTGACTTTACCACTGCTTAACAAAAGAGCACTGTAGTGGCAGTTTCTCCCCAGAAGAGGGCCGTTTCAGACAACATGTGGGTGTATTTGACTGTACCTCTGCCACTTCGTCTTGGCCCCAGAAGCAGGCATAGTGGAGTGCGGTGTTGCCATGCTCGTTGACTGTATTGGGGTCTGCTTTACACTGGATCAGCTGGTGTCACAAAGGGAGAAAACTGAACTACAAAGAATGTTTTCTGCCCTCAGACTGACATAAACAACACACCCACCAGGTCCAGCTATGTGTAAGTGTGTGTGTACCTTTGCCACGATGTCTCTGTGTCCATGACTGGCGGCAAGATGCAGTGGTGTGTCGTCTCCACGGTTCATCACATTAATGCGAGCACCTCTCATGATGAGCATGTCAACAACGCCGCTTCGCCCTTCCCTGCAAGCCCAGTGGAGGGGGCTGAAGCCGTGGTCATCACTAAAAACACACAGAGAGGATGAAGAGCAAAGAAGGACAAATCCTACATTAATTACCCCATCAATCTTTAAGCTGCGATAACCTTCCTTTCAACACTTCTAGTCTAATTAGAATTTTTATAAGATGACAACATTTAGAGGTGAAGACATTCTTTCCCTTGAGGCGTGTATATGAGGGTGTTGATGGGCTCTTTTAACATCTCTGAGCACATACCAGCTGACAAAATACTATCTGTGTGGTTCTCTCTTTGACACACACAGCCACACAGGTTCTCACACCCACTACCTACCAATCTTTATTTAGACTTTAAGCACATGCTTCTTCGCGCTGCCGGCAGCCAGTATTCATACGACGTCTGGCCTAGGGATAAATAAGTCTGAGCGGGCTGGAATGCCTGCTAACACACGCAAAGACGAAAACACACAGCACAGTACATATAGCCCTGCTGCAGTCCACAAGGAGTCTAGCTATCACCTATGTGGGACCGGCCCCTTCACCCAAGAGAGTCCTTTACTTTAGCTGACCCTGAGGCAGCTGCAGGGGCTTCTGGCAACTTCACGCAAAGCCACAAACTCTACACTCTGTTTAACAATAAACCTCAAGAGGGCTTGTATAGCCTTTAGGAAATAGCTGCAGCACTAGTTCACACTGAAGTGGAATAGCAGTTAGTCAATTCTGATCCAGCACTGTGGACAGACAGTTCATAGTCTGTCCAACCCTGTGTTCTATAAAAAGCAACGGGGGGGAAAAACTCAGGAATGACAGAGCGGAAAATACACAGTGGAATCCTCAACTAGGCATTCTCTGTATGTGTCTCTCTCTCTTGCCCTGTGTCTTCCTGTGTCACTTGCTTAAATACACAGACACACACAAACACGCAACAGCTCCTGGGGAAGATCTGAAATTTAATGTTTGTTCGGGCATTTCAGTACTACTGTACAGTACTACTAAGCAACACATTTTCCCACCAACATATTTCATTTATTACACTTTATATATATTTTTATTTATCGTGATAATCTGAAGGAAAAAAAGGGGGGCTGGTTCACACGATTGAGCCTCTTCAGAGTGAAAGCAAAGCCAAAGCAAAGGCCTCCAGCATAATGACTGGTCTTTCAGATGTTTATGTGGGGCTGCAGCTTGCTGCCTGAGAAGCTCTGTCAGCGAGGGCCTGGCCCTGTATGGAGCTGAACAGAGGAAATGGCCTTGGCTGTTGCGTGGTTGGCTAGCAGCTCTGCAGCCCTCAAAGTCAACGTCAACAAACTGCACATATATGGCCGGGCCCAAGAATGAGATAACCAAGGTCTTTAGCAATGAGGTCTTCTAGCTCCTTTCTGGAGAGGACATTATGTAAACAGGCAGACGTGCGCTGTATGTCCTAAACAATACAAGAAATTCTAATAGGGCTGCAATAAATTCAACACTTATATTTTAGATGACTTTTTTCACTATATACAACATGTGACAATTTGTTCCCAGAGTAGAGGGTAACCTCTTCAAAGTGGTTGCTTGACTGAAACCCCCCAAATTTTTTTAAATTTTATTGAAAATTATTATGAAATTATCACAGGTACTATTGATTGAATACTTTTCTTTCAGTCGTCTAAATCATCTTGGCACAATAATCTAAAGTCGGTCTGTGCTTTGCAATCCAGTGTAGGAGGAGTTGTCCTGCTCCTTCCTAGGAGGCTTCTGTTGTCTGAGTCATTTATGTCACTGCACAACCACCCGAAATCATCTACTGCTTTTTATACACACACACGCATATTTTTAAGGGGATGATGTCATAAGGAGAGAAATCCAAGCAGAAAATAGGGGGGAAAAGTACAAACTGGACTGGAATTACTGAAGCTGTGTGATGCTCCGCAGCATGTGGAGTTGCAGGGAGAGCACAATATGGAAACTATTTGACCACCTCTAATGTGCCAAGGATCGTTTTGCACACACACACACACACAAGCACAGAAACACCTCATCAACCATACCAAATGTGGTACTTTTGCTATGAAGTCAGTCATCATTAGAAGACTCAATTTGTTTGTTGCACAGACTTTACTACAACAAAACTCTAACATCGAAGAAAGAGACAGAGAGAGGCAGTCAGTCCCACTGCGGCCATCTTCAAAGCTTTATGTATCTGTGTGAAGTGTGTGCAGATATATCCGCTCACCCCAAGTTGAGGTCATTCTCTGTGTTGTCCAACCACAGACGAACAGCCACAGAGTTGCCCTCTCGACACTGTGTGAAGATGTCATCCATTGTTTTAATGTAGGTCGCCTCTTTTGACTGTTTGCTCTGTAATTTCTTTTGAGATCAGGAACATGTAGCCTGCAAAAGGTGTTAAACAAAGACTCCTTATGTAGGAGACAGAGTTTGGTTTTATCCCCTGCCTCCCATACATACAAACAAAGTGAATAAACTAATCTGTACAATTGATTTTGCCATGCAGTGTTTATCTTCCAGCATACTGATAAAAACAGGTAAACAATCACACACTGTCTTTTAAGCCTAGGTTAACAAGTATTATGTCCATAAAAACACACTATTGCCTCATGTGTGACAGTGTTTCACAAGCCTGGCTGTACTTTTATGGTATCTGTATATTCCTAAACATTCATTGTAATGGTAGACCAATCTGTAAGGCAAATCGTTAAACATTACACTATTTACAGAGAGAAGCACAAACAGCCTGCCAGAGTCCGGCAAATTCAAGTTCTGAAATAGCTATATATTCCCACATTTCCCCTTGGCTTCATCTTCCTCCGTGGGATCGGATGGGCTGGCCTATTAGATCACTTTGAGTCCTATTGTTAAAAAGTCAGAGTGAAGTTGGACAACAAAGCTTCCCAACCGCGATGTAAACAAAACCATTAAACATACATAAACGTTTTCAGAACTCTTACCAGCTGCTAATCGATCGATTTCTCGTCAGTTTCTTTTTCCCCCCGAAAGTCGGCCCTCTCCTCAAATTTAAGAGCAGAGAAGTCGGTCTGAGTCCACGCCCCGCTCCTCAGAGTGGATGTGGGCTACTGGCGGCCCTGTCCCGGGACACTCGCTAAACAGCGTCCCCTGCTGGAGGCAATGCGACGATGCTGCACCCAGCGGCATGACTACACGAGAGCGAAATACCTGTCAGGTAAGGTGGCAGAGGGATGTGGGCAGTTTTTTAAAATGCATTTTATTAATCTTTCATCTTTAACTGTAATTTGAGGGACAATGCCTTCATAGTATAACGGCTGCATGCCACAGGCAAAAAAACAACATACAGAATATGATGTATCATCATCTTTAGGATAATTTTCCATTTACCATGAAGACAGAAAGAGTGTGAAAAATCCAACGATAATGTATTTTCGGGTTTTTTAACAGTAACACGTAAACATCTTTATAAGTATCCATTAAATTAGATTATTAAATAATTCTGACTATTTCTAATTGTCATGACTTATTGGTTATTGGTACACATACATACAGTAAAGCTCTTTAGGTAACACCTGTGCTTTCTATGACAAATCACAACATCTGCGTTGAAAAAGGCCTGTTGAATTGCAGCCTTATAGATACTTGATTTTTGAGCCAGACACCAATATCAAAGTTTGAGAGCAAAAATAAAAAAGGTCCAAGAAGGATACAGCTGCTGATATTAACATAAACACATACCTTAAATTTGATTATTAAAGAAATAAGACCAATATATGAAATATACTAATCCGGACATTTTACAGTTAAAAGTTAATATTGGCCAATAAAGTGGGTGGTCTCTATGTTGTATCAGCAATATATGCTAATTAAATAATTAGTTGTATATTTTTGTTATGATTGCTTGTCTATACAGTACACTAATTGATAAAATGAAGAACTTATTCTTTGCTAACTGGTAACAGCAGGACTGATCAGCAATGATTCCAAAACAGACACTTTATCACAAAATGAAAATAAAAAATGTACTTATTGCATGTGCAGTGGCTCTGTCCCTACAGCAACAGGGTGGCTAAACTTGACTATTGCATGACCATCTTATCCAAACAGGAACAAACTGTTATACAAGCTGTTATACATGGCCATTTATGTACCAATTTCTTCTACAATCCCTGACTGTCACAGCTGTTAGGTGACAGTTACACTGAAGATCGCTTATCACAGCTCTGCTGCTGGATTGAAGAGCGCATAGCATGTTGATTGCAAAGACAGGAAATGATGGGAGCAGAGGTGATGATATGCGACAAAGGCCATGAACTGGATTCACACCCACTACAATGAGACCATGGTGCATACACCCAAAATACTGCTGGGTTAGGACATCCGACAGCTGGGGAAGGGGGCTTTAATGTTTTCAAACAAAAAATACCAGAGGCTGTTAAAGGAGCATGTAAAATCAAGCAAACATGAATAAAGAGTAATCAATACTCTGTTTTATAATTATTGATCAGTATCTAATTTCTGCATTTACTGTGTCAACTTACAAAACAATTATAGGGACAAAGTCTGTTTAGGGGCTTATCAGAGCCCTCTTGGCTCCTGCAAGTCCAAACTCACATCCAAAGGTCATCTGGCCTATGCAATCAAGCCTGCAGGCTGGGGATTGATCCTCGTGGAGCTTTGAGTGATAATATCACTTTCATCACTAACATAATTTCTCAACTGCCATCACACACACAACGTCCATCTTGTTTTCGTCTCTTTATTACAAAACATAACATTTACGCCCAGGATTTTTAATGTCTGCATTGACGTTTGTGTTATTGACATTTCTGACATACTTTGCAAAACTGTGTCAGACTTCTATATAATACATATAGTATAAATTACTGTTGTTCATATCATTTTTATTTATTTACTGTTGAGTCAAAAAAAACACCCAAAACAATGCCTGCACACATTAACAGAACCTAAAGTTAAGGTCTTAAAGTTACTAGTTTTGTAAAAGAAATAATGGAAAAACTCAATGATTTTACAATTTACAATATGAAAACAAAAACAGCAAATGCTCACATTTGAGAGACTTTTCAGCAATACAGAGAAGATCACATTTGGGAGTGACTCATCAGATGTGGGTCAGGGACATGTCGCTAGCAGTTTGACCACCTGAGACAAACCCAAACTGGGCGTCATTACTGGCCTGAGGATGGGTGGACCTCTGGAGCTCTCTCTTGGTTGTCTATGGATTTAGACACTGTAGGTGCCGCTACTGTTGACACAGGTACATCTTCTGATAAGGACATTTGTTTAGATGGCATGAGCACAGGAGCTGAGCTCCCAGCTATCGGTGGCAGAGAAACAGCTACTGTATAAGATGGTCCATTGCCAGCTTCATTAAGCACTGGGGGAATTGCTGCTTCTGAAGCAGTTGTGAGTGGTGCAGCTGCTGATAATTTGACTTCTGTGGCTGTAGTGGATTGTGGAAGTGGAGTATCTAATCCTGCTGGCTTTAAGACTGAGCCATGGGCCTCTGGTCCGACATCAGTGATTGAGGGAGTTAACAGTGGAGATTCTTGTGGGGGTGGAGACAAGGTGATGGAGGTCTGAGATGCTGGTGGGGCTTCTGCGGCAGCAGCTGCCTCCGCTGCCTTGGCATTCTCTGCAGCCTTGCTCTCCATCTCCTCCATCCGGCGTTGCACCATCCGAGGCATCAGCTGCACGTAGGTGCCCATCAGGCGGTGGTTAGAGCGAATCAGCTTCCCGGCACAGTTGTCCACACAGCGCTCCTGGACAGACAACAGCAAGCATTGGGAATGAGTGGGTGAACAAAACTACATTATGTGTTCATGATACACTATATAGCCAAAAGTATATGCATGTAAACACATAAGGTCTGCGTCTGTTTTTTCAAGGTTTGGACTAGGCTCCCATTGTAACATGACAATGACACCATTCACACAGACAGGTCATTGGCCTGCACAGAGCCCTGACTACAACCCCATACAAAACGTTTTACAAAATGCCAGACATGAGAGGTCACTCTCACAGATGCTGGGGTAAAACTCCCGGCATCCTGGTTCCAAAGTCGTGTAAATAGCCTTCCCAGAAAAACTGGTCTGTTACAGCAGCTTATTAACAGCCCATACTTTTAAAGCTATGTGGCACTTACGGGTGTTTTGTCCGTGTGTCTAACATGGCCTGTTATGTTATATGCATAGAAATAGTTGAAAAAAAATCAGCCATAAAGCAAGGCGACACTATCACATTCAGAGTTGCAACTGTAGGTGTGCCTTCATATGCCTTTATATGAGGGGTCCATGAATTTCAGTATTCTTACCTCGTCCATAGTGAGGTTTCTGTAGTTGAAGTTGCTGGTGCATCGCTGGAAGCAAATTTCAGTCATGCGGTTGTAAACCAGAAGGAAATCCCGCAGCTGAAATAGACACAATCACTCAAACTCACCATCAAACTGTTCATTTGATAAAAACCCCGAATGTAGCTGCCGCCGTCTATGAATATGACTTACATTTCGCAGTTGTTGGTCAGGATCCATAAGCGAATCCGTCTGAACTTCACGACAGGATAACTGAGCTAAAATGCTAACATCAAGAGCCGCGGGTCAGCTAATGAATCAACAAAGTTTAATGGTTTTCAGGATGCTTAGCTGTCCGAGGGGAGTGAAAGAACAACACCTCAAGACGTCATTTACATGTCAGCTTGAATGTTATCACTCATCGCACCCAAACACGAACAGATTCAGCTAAGAGATTAAGATGGCATGACATTCACATGCGAGCTGCCATGTTTGTAACGAAGATCGTCTACACTCAGGAAGACGCTTTACTCGCTTAAAAAAACAAAAACTTCCATTTCCGGTTTTCGGTAGCTTTTCACATGCGTGGTGACTAGACTATATACACATAAAATATTATGTAATTAGATATTTCTGCTGCACACTAACACTTTTAACTCCTTTCCCAGGTCTGTAGGGTTAGTAGTAGTGGTAGCTCACTGTAATAGTCTTTTCATTGTCTCGATGCATATTTTACATGCATTACATTGTAGCCTACATATTATATCAACAGTTTAATTCTTAGTAAGAAGAGCTAGGATCCCACGAAACTCCCAGTACCATTAACATCCACAGCGTCTCTCAGAGGTCAGCCTTCTGAAGTGTTTCTGGGTGTTGCCGTCCATTTTCCAAGGGAATTAGTACATTGATGGAGGGTAAACGCTGAACAATTTGCAGTTTTATGTTAACTAATACCAAAACAATGATTCTTTTACTAGCATTCAACAACATGGCAGATCCTTGTTGTTGTTGAATATTATCACATTCATTTTTAAAGCTGAAGAGGTAGCTAATCGTGTTCCTGGAGCCCCCACTTAACATGCATAGTATAAATTTGGCACAGACCCGAAACGATGTTTTATTCAGATGTAGCCTACTGAATGTATTGAATAGCATGGGCGCCGTATAGTTGGGAAAAGTTAGGACAATTCCAAGGGTCCTTGACTGACAGGGGCTCCCAAAATATTTATAAACTAATATCAAATTATACTATACTATATAAACCATCATCATTGAGTATACATATATTTCTAATATAATAATAAAATGAATGATCTCTTTTTTATTTTTATTTTTTCGCAGTAAAAGTTAGATATCCCCATTAACAAAAAAGTAAACCTCCATATTGACTGACCACCCCCCTGTATCTGCATGAAATGGCTTGATCCAGCCTCAGCGCACTGATCAGTGACGTGTTTAGTTGCAATCAGTAGATGCGGCAGAAACACAGTGACCACAATGTTGCCAAGTGAACCAGGGAAAGACAGGAAAGACAAAGGAAAGGATGTCAGTCTGTAACCCAGTTTTTCACCAAGAAAGGTGGGCGGCCTTTAGTCTGTGAGTGGTGCAAACCTGTTGGATTAATGTCTACAGTGAAATAAGCTTGCTAGCTGCAGACTAGTGTTAGCCTACATTTCATCAATATTTAATCAGTGCAGGGAAAAGTTTAGCAAGATATTCATATTAAATCATTGTCTCTGCCCCTTTTAGCAGACTAACAACAGGTGAGTCAGCAGCAGCCCAGTCTGCCCATAACTGTAGGCTCCCTGTCGCAGTGAAGAAGGTGAGCAGCACTGTGTCACTGAGTTAGTATCATTCCAGGGAGTCTGTGGGGATTTCTCTGTCTCTCTTGCTGTTTTTACCAGAAGAAAAAAAGACAATGACATATTTCTTCATGACAGAAATTCAAACACAAATTATTTTCTCACATAATTATCATTATGAAATAAATAAAAAACACCTTCCTGTATGCTGGACAGCAGCATACCTCAGCCTGCATTTAAGTTACAGACTATATTAAAATAATCCAGTTTGATATGTTCATTTAGATTGAATTATGGCCGTAAATGACATCTATAGATATAGACTTTATTATTCCTATCATTAAGGGCAATTTATTTGAGGAGCAAATTGAACTGCATCCTGTATGCAGACTTGCATGTAATCACCAGCAATAAAGATTGTGCTAGTATTGATATTAAACTACAAGAAGCCAGACACTTGCAAACCTTTAATTAGAGTTATGTAAAGCTTTTGATGGGACAGTTAAGTCATAGAGAAGTAGTGATGGTTCTGTGCAGAGGGGGTCCAATTTGATTTTTTTTATCATGGGGCCTAAAATTCCTGGCGGCCCCCCTGCTGAGTAGCCTACTGGATCTTAATATTTTCAGTTTGTTACAATTTGGTCTAAATAAAAAAGTTATTTAACATTGCTCTTATGTCCGAACACATTTATGTTCATATTCTGCAACCTCTTTCATATGAAAATAAAGACTATGTGTCTCAGTTGCAAAGATAGATGTAGTGTTATTGATGCAAAAATGTTAAGACCTGAAAGCAATAACTTCAGTTAGAAATGCTTTGGTGTGAAAGCCCTGAAATGAAGGAGATTGGGTGGATGCAAAGCATGATACTTTTATGCCATAGACATAGTTTAAAAAAATTAAGGAATTCTTTCCATGTCTTAAATTAATCACAACACACTTTATGGTGGTACCATAGCTAAATGAGCTAGGCTGCAATCAGAAAGAGAGCAGCTGCCACTCTCTTGTCAGGGCTATTTATTTCTCCTTTAACCCTCATGTACTCCTAAGGACGGATTGTTTAGTTTGCAAAAGTGATGGCATTTCTAAAAAATGTTAGAAATGCCATCACAATTACCCAGAGCACAAAGTGACACATTCACAGTGTTTGTTTTGTAAATGCTCTGTATTTGCATAGTGCCTTTCTAGTCTTCCAACCACTCAGCGCTTTTTACACTACATCGCATTGACCCATTTACATTCATCGGGGGAAATAGGCACAAGGACACTTCAACATGCAGCCAAGGATTGAATCGCCAGTCTTCCGATAAACGGGCAACCCACTATAGCTTACCTCCTGAACCACAGCCGCCCCCTTTTGTCCAACCAACAATCCAAACTTCAAAATCATTAAAAATAAATTAAAATTATTTAAATAATTAAAAGGAAACACAAAAAAATTATCAGATTTGTGATGCTTGAACCATGAAATGTTTTTACCTGACAAATGGCCAATGTTTCTGAAAGTAGTTGCCGATTAATTTTCAGTCAACTAATTGATTCACCTGTAGCCTACCTGTATAAACTGTTAGGCAGATTAATTTATAACAAATGATTTGTGAAATTTGAATCTTTTTTGTGAAGTTGCTATTGACAAAAGCTTCCAGATAAATGAAGTAAAGTAATATGTAGTAAAGTAAAAATGTAGGCTACAAGATTCCCCTCTGATTAAGTGGAGCAGGGATGGAGAGTGGCACAGAGGGAAAAGACTCAAGTAAAGTATAATACAGTAAATGTGCTTAGTTACATTCCACCACTGCAATTAAGCAAAGTCTTATGGAGTACTCACAAATAATCAAGCCATTCTGCTCAATTAAAAAGCATAGACAACCACAGGTGACTCATTTTCTTTAGTAGACAATTATCATAAAGAAGAAAAATAAGAAAATAGTCTTTATTTATGAAAACTATTATTTCCTCCTTTATTGCCACAATATAATAGTGGCATAACATTGTGAATTTAACACTGATTGTTAGGATCTTATTCATACTGGTTGTTAAGAGTTCCCTTCCTAATGCACTTTCAGTTTAAGTGACTGGGGACAACTCATGTAAAAATAAATTACAACATTTAGCTGAAGCTAATATGGGGTTTAGCAGTGTAAGTTAAACAAATCAAGCCTTTGTAGTACATAATTTGCTGTGTTAGCTACACTGTCCAGGGAAACACAAAGAGTAAATGTCTTAAAAAGACTGTAACTTTGGAAGATAATCACTTGATTTGTCTAACTCAGACTGCTGAAGCCAGTGGCGGTCTTCAGCACCTGTGGCCTGTTTCAAGAGCTAATGTGGGGCCCTGAGACCTTAACCTTTCATTTTCTGTTTGTAGAATATTCTAATAGAGAAATAAGGCAGATAGTATGTATGTTTGCCAATCAACCCTGGTCTCCACTACACAGCGAAGCAGAGGTAAGGTCATATCATACTGATATCATACTGATTGGTGCGTGACATTCATGTCTTTCATATTCATTTGAGGGGCCAGGATAACTTGTATCTAATAGTTATTAACTATAAATTACAGCGATTTGAGATAATTTTACACTATAGCAGACAGCATGTTAAAAAAAACACAGAACTATAGATCACATTAAGCTTCATGATCAAAGAAAGTTTTTATATCACATTTTATATCTCTCTTTCTCTCTGTCTCTCATAACAATTGATTGGTTTTTATTTTGTAGGCGGGGCATGGGGGTCAAACATACATAAGGCCGCCAGTGGCTGGAGCCTCATGAAAGCTTTGTTTTAGACCCCATTTTTGCATAGAGCAAGGACTGAAACACGGATTTTGTCCCCCATCACTTCCATGGAAAGCAAATTATGAAGGGATATGTAAATAGCTAAAACAGGAGGAAAAATTCCACTATGCAAAAGCTGTTTCAATGTTCATATGTTCAAATGCATCTGAGCATTGCTTTCAGACGGACTTGAAAAACTGTGAGCCTATCCTTTTAAGATGTCACTTTCAATTTAATCATAACACCTTCATCCATCATTTCTGTGTAGCTCTCTTTCCCGACATATGCATTTGTTATTGTAAAGGGGAAAAAAAGCAGAAAAGATCTTTCCGTTTTGCCTTTCATAATTCCTCCATATGTCATGGCAAGAAACCTCAAAGCTCCCTTTTATTATGTCACCCCAAGCAACCAAGGAAATATCCTGTGCAATCTAGTTTATGAGCATACAGTGTAAAATGTAATGTAGAGACTAATACAGTGTGTAAGGATTCTTGGCAAGGGTGTCAATCACTTGTGGATCTGAATGTAGCTGATTTTAATTTACTAATGATAAAATGCTACTAATTATTATCCGTATGAAAGCACTATTTGTTTTGAAAGAAAAATATTTCCAGTTTTTTTCAGGGCCTGAAAGTGCATAGTTATTTGTCTTTTTTATGTTGCTACTCTGTCTACAACAGTTAGATCCAAAACGCCTGAAACCATAAATGAATCCATAGAGAGGAAGTAGGCCATGGTCAGCTATTGAAAACCTGTCAGCAAATACTGCGCTGCAGGCCTCTCACTACTGAGTTCACTTCAGAGCTCACTTCCCTCAGCAGAAAGCAGGGCATTAAATTATCTTTCCCATGAGGGGAGTACAGAGAGGGAAATAATCATTTAAGCAGATGGCACATTAGCTCAATAAATTCTAAATTCTAAAGTTAATGACCGTTATCAGAACTTTGATGGGGAAAATGGTCTGTGGGTGACATTTACATGTATGCCCACATGGAAAATTAAATGATGTTACTGACCCCTTTTCATTTTCTTGCCTTTAATTTTCATCTTCCCGTTAATTTCATCTCCAATTATGACATGACTGAAAACCAGATTCACGTGTGCTTTGGCAAGCATATTTGCAAAAGAGAGTATCGCACCTCGAAGTTTGGCCATCGCCTACAGCATGGAAAACATATGTAAAGATTTTTTTCCCCCTTCACACCTTTCTGTGAGACATCTGTTGTCTGATTATGACACATCAAAACAGAGAAAGATCTTCCGTGTCCTGTGATGATTTGATGTTTTCCTTGTCTTTCGCAAGAAATTGAAAATTTCCATGTGGCCCTTGACCTCTAAATGTCACACACAGAGTTTCCTTTTCTTTGTATATCCTCTACGTTTATTACATCCTCTGCACAGAAAGGTACACTTCTGTTCCTTGGTTGCTCAGTGTGGAGAGTTCAAGAGGTAGTTTGTATGCATCAGAGGAAATTGCTCAACTGTGCAAAGCTCGTTGAATATTACATAGTTTTATTTTATTGGCTTTTGTCAGGTGGCTTATTCAGTTCTCAACAGTTCGAAACAAGGAAATAATATGATGTCTGCCTAAGCTTGTGGGACACTATCATGGCTAAAGCTGCTGATGAAATGATCATTGCCACTCTGAATAGCCTCTATCTCTGAAAGCTCTGTACATACACTCCCATTACTAAAATCTTGTCGACCTTTTCTTTCCTCACTCTCTTGCTCTCGTTTCCATTCTCTACTTCCACCATCCTCCCGCCTTCTTATTCCTTCCCAACCCGCAGTCACCCTCTCCATGTCTTTGCCCCAATCTCTTTCCATCTCCTCTGTCTCTTGGGCTATCTGTTGACTGTTCAGGTAGATGCTACTGTGAGAAACCATGGTGCTTGTGTCTCTGGAAGGAAGATGAGCGTCCATGTCTGCTTCCACCTCCAAGAAAGCATTCACAGGGGGGGTGTGGTGGACTGGCAGCTGATCTTGGGGTTTGTTTCGTCCCTGAGCGTGGCCATGCTGATGGCGATGGTTCTTCTTGTATTTATTTGCCACCTTCAAATCCAGCGAGGCATAATTCAGGTCAGGCTCTAAAGACTGGATTGAGATGGAGACAAAATGGATTGGTGAAATGTTTATGCGTAAACACAAATGCTGCAGCATTATACACGCCAGTTTAATACATATGCTTTATCTTAGGTGAGATCTTGTGGCCATGTATTCGCATGTGTTTCTGTAAGTCAAGTTTATTTTTAGAACATTTTGTGCTTAATTGTGTTTGTTGGTTCACAGTTTCATTGACCACAAAGTCTTTGGTATCAGTTGCCTTCCGTTTTGAAAGCAAATCTGTCATCATGAGCTAAACTGGTCTGCATGTGTTTTTAAACGACATACTCGTGCTCATAAATTTAGTTTCAGCGAGAATGTAACATAAATACTGCCAGCATTCAGAAAATGTATTCAAGCGATTGGTTTAGATTATGGTTAAACTTTACAATGTTACATTCACTACATTTCATTCTCTGTATTGCAGATGTAAAGCTTTAGGAAGGTTTAACAATTGCCATGTGCAGGTCCGGTATAATCAGCGAAAATTAATAACATCAAGCAGCACGTGAAAATTTTACGCTGCATCACAGCGCACAGAAGCCTGTTAAAGTGTGTCTTTTTTTCACCATGCAATGAAGCTTTCAACCTCTGCACATGATAAAATAGAATAATATATTTTACTCATATAGTACGGAACAACATCACATACAGTAAATGATGAAAACCATGTGGAAGCTGTGTAAGAACTACATCAATGAGAGAAATTATACCGCTGATAGCTGCTGGTCGGAACATAGAGCCAAAACAATTACCTTCATCTGATCTCTTGTGTGTTGCAAGGTCATCATCTCGTAGCAAACCTCTACAGAACCTGAACAAGTAAAACACTCAATATGGTCATTTGTTTTACAGTCTACATACAGTAGGCATGCATAAATCACTTGAAAAAGTATACAATCTAGATATTTCTCAAGTTTATTTTCTATTTTGAAATCTCTACAGTTTTATCGAAAGGGTTTTTTTTTTTTATCTAAAGCGTAGCATGCAAGGAATTGATCCAAATAAACTTTCAGCTTGTTTCAGTACATTTTGACTGTTTTTTAACTCGGCCACGTGGCATTTGTGGAAAAAAATATAGTTTACAAATACAAAAAAATGAAACAATCTTATTAAAATGAAAGCCGCTCATACTAAATAATTTACTAAAATAATTATGTGAAAGACTGAGTCAGTCCATAAAAATGCAGTGATTTTCAGTTTAATTTTTTTTTTTGAAGGTGACAGACTGTAGGCCTGCTCTCACCTCTTCTGTCTGTGCTGATGTTGCCATAGATTGGATTTTCCTGTTGCTCATGATGATTGTGGGGATTTTCCTGTTGCTCATGATGATTGAGGTTATGAAAATATTGTTCTTCACCCTGTGACGGCCTTCGACATGAGATGGAGGAACAATTTCAGAGGTTATTCTACAATAAGATGTCATTTGTAGATATAAAATAAAAATATACGAATATCTATCATTATTTATATCAAATTATGATAAATACTGGCTGATATGCACACATGTTTTAGCCTCATTCAATAAAATAAAATAAAAAGCATACCTTTCTATATCGTAATTGTTCGGGTGGCAGCACTCTTCTGTGTCTGTATGAAAAAAAAAGTATTTATAGAATACCCTGTTGTCCTTGCAAAAGCTGAAATATCCTGAATAATAACAAAACCCATCATGCCCCCAAAATTTACTTTACATATAATCATACCTTTGCACAAAATGGATCTTCGTTTAATGCAGAAGATGACATTGACACACAAAGAGATCAACAAGGCCAGAGATAACAGCACCAGACCTATCACTGCAGTTTTACAATCTAAAAGACAAAACACAAACTGACTATTAACACCACAAACCTTTAAACTTCTGTCAGTGTTTTTTATTAGTGAAGAGTTTTCTTAATCAGTGAGTAGACTTTCAGACTTTTTATCAGCCGTTACTAATATTGTATGGAATTTCCCTCTGTACATCTCAAAAACAAAAAGAAAAGATGAAACTTTTTTTAAATGCGTCATCACTTTTACTCTGGTGACAAACAAACATGCAAATGTTTTTAACAATGCAAGACAATCCCTGAACTTTAATGTGGGAAATTAAAGCAAAAACAGAGAAAGTTGCAGCCATTAAAGAATGTTAGGGCCATTCTAAAATTGTAATGTAATACAAATTTATCTACCGTGAGCTACAACATACAGAACATCTAAGAATGTTTTTTAAAAACTACTCTAGAGGCTAAATGATGATTTGCAAAAAACCAAAACATTATTGTCTTAATGAAAATATGTAATGTACACGTTTCACCTAAACAGTACTGACACATTTAACAGGATATTCATTCTTCCCACTGTAACCACAGTTTTATTGTCAGTTTATCTTACTGTCTCTGTTAGTAAATAAAAATTATTTGGTTACAAGTGTTTCCGAAATTAAGTGTGCTATAAATGGTATGATAAACATATGGACTGTGATATCAACAAAACAAGGTTAAGAGTGGATGCTACTAAACTACAATAAACAGAGGAATATACCATTTCTTACATACATATTGATTATCAACTCATTTTAAGCCTCCAGCCTTTACTTTTACCTTTTGTTCTGCCGAATTCTGTGACATATGCTGATTTAGCTTTTTCTGTTTTTGTGGTAAAGGAAACATTTTGTTGAATTGTTCTAAGAGATACAATCTTACGGATACGGATAAGTACAGTGTTGCAATAATTTATACAAGTTTGAAAATCTAAATGTAATTTTAGAAGTTCCAAAAGTTGTTCTTATCCTACCGCACATATTCCAGCCGTCTTGAACAAAACGCGTTGTCTGGCACGACTGCTATCAGGCTACAGGGCATCACAGTGTTTAGACAGTGAGCTACGCTGAAGTCTATTTTTACCTTGCCTTAGTTACCTCTCTCTTATCACAGCACTTTGAAAACTGGCTTCTCTTCAGTTACAAACAGGAAACAACGTAACCTCATTCTGAGGCACCTAGTCTCAATACTATTGTGAGATACAATAGAATTTCAAATAGATCACTTTATTACTAACTTTAATATTCATTTAAAAATAAAATTTTTGAAATACACACAAAAAACAAACAAACATGACTTTTCACCCTGAAAAAGACTGAACTTTTTGCTCAACTTATGTGTCAGCAAAGGATTTTAAAATATTAAAAAAAAAAAAATCAATTAAACCCTAAGCCTATCCCAAATGTACTAAACATGATCTGAACTTAACCCTTAAACCAAGTTTTAACTCAAACTACAGTACAGTACAATAGACCTTTATTTATTTTGCATCGTCTATGTGAACGGGCCTTCAGAGCTGTGCATGTATCTTGCATTTACACAGTAGGTTGTGGTTTTGCTACTGTGGCTGGAAATTAGAAGAAAGAAATGTAGTTGTGAAAAGTTTTTCAGTACATGATTGTGTTTGTGTGTGTGTGTGTGTGTGTGTGTGTGTGTGTGTGTGTGTGTGTGTGTGTGTGTGGGGGGCTTGTTTTACTATATTCGCAGGATATACGAATCCCACTATACTTGTGGGATCCGACAGCTTTGTGGGTACCAAAATGCCAGACCACACAAGTTTAAAGGGCTGGTTAAGGGTTAAGACTTGGATTTAGGGTTAAGGGTCGAATTAGGTGAGGATTAGGGCTAGGGTTAGGGGATAAGCATTACTTAGTAGTTGTGATGATTAAGGTTAGGGTAAAGGGCAATGGAATGCGTTATTTCAGTGAGATGTGCCTACAGGGATAGTTAACAAATGTGTGTGCGTGTGTGAGCGTGTGTGTGCGTGTGTGTGTGTGTGTGTGTGTGTGTGTGTGTGTACAGTGTGGCTGATAAAACCAAATTGAGTGTCCACTTAATTCGGTGTGAAAGTTAAATTTTCAAAATCAACACACAGGACTAAAAACATATGAATAAAACTGGTATTTACTCAAAAATATGAAAATCAATACTATTAACATGTCCAACACCTGTGCAACGTGTGTGCGTGCATCCAGTCATTCGTCGTTATATTCGTTAGCCATTTAGCCAATGTGGTTTGTGGTTTAAGCCCTGCTTTGTAAACTGAAGTATCACTCTGTGGTACATGTGGACAACACTGGTCTTTGATATAGCGCCTTCACTCAATTTGCTACATTAGAGGAAGTCACTGAAAGGAAATCCTAAATCACAGCTGAAAGCCAGCATTCAGCAACAGATCTATAAAGGACACAGAAAATAAATCAGCCATATGGTTCAAACAGTTGTGTTTCTGTGCAATTAGAATGTTTATTTACTTATCTACACAGGAGAAAATAGCTGGGACTTGAAATGACTACATTATAAAGGTACAGTGAATAAATAATATTGTGAAAATGTTAAGAAAAAGTAAATAACACAAGCACCTGCAGGGTAGTAGTTCAGTCAATTCAGAGTCAAATTAAGCAAGCTTTTATTTTTAAACTTTATCATAAATTTACATTACAAATACATTTGTTAGAAAAAAAATATAAAACCACAAAAACATTTAATACACAGTAGCATAGAACCCAACACACCTACCCCAGATATACACACATCCCACATTTGAACAGTTGCCTGCAACTGTATTGTAACTGCAGTTCGAAACTGACCACAACTAAAAGCAAGACATTTTGTAATTCTGCGCATAACCAAGACAGGAAACAGCTTACACTGCATCCCCTCAATGAATTACTGCAATCAACTGTCATTGTACTATAGATTAGACATTATATATAAGTACACTTTTGTCCCATATCTGTAAGCTCTGTTATCGAGTTACACCTTGATGTGGGGAAAGGCTCGCGGTGTCTTGCAGCTGTGTACTTGATTGGAGGAGGAGGGGGTTTAAATGGAGGCGGTAGATCCATCCTACAGAGAGAGCACAAATATTTACTGGTGGCACTGCTAAAAAGTTAGCATTCAGATATTATAGGTCATGGGTATATATCAGAAATAGAGAAATATCAATATTTTCCATGTCTTTCAGGGTGTGATGACAGTGCAAAACAGCTCGGATGCTTGAATGGACAGGTAACAGGAGTTTTTACCTCTGCTTTATAATTTTTCTCCTGCAGAGAATGCCAGCCACAACGATCAATACCAGCATTGGAGCAATGATTAACACCAACCACAGATGACTCCGTACACCATCAGTATCTAAGAAGCAGATTCAGAGAGGGAGAAAGTGTCATTTTGGAGGACAGCAACAGCTAAATGTGTGTTTCTAAGATATTGATCAGCTTGCTCTGGTGAAACCCAGCAGACTCCAACACATATTGATAATAAATGTAAAGCTATGATGTGAAACTTTTTGCCTTGAGGCAGAAAAGTGTGTCTTGCCGTTCCTCCCCCTCAGCTTGTCAGACTCCGACCCCAGAAGTTGACAGAGATTTGTACTATGAAAAAGGCAATCTATAGCCTGAGGCTTAGAAAAACTGGAATCTGTCAAGCCTCCGCATATGATGAAGATACAAATGGTGAAGGTAAAGAAGCCGTGGCTATAATACTTCTGTAGCTTTTAAGGGGCCTGTTTGAGCATTGTGCTCTGTTGTCAGGTACTTATTGTTTTTACTATTTACTTTCCGGCAATGCGGCTGCTCGTCTCACTTCGACAGACACAAACAAAGCTAACCACACTGTTGGCAGTCTGCAGAGCAAATGATGTGCTCAAAACAATCAAACAATCTGAGAGCATCACAATAAAAAGCCAATTTCAGGCAAACAAAAGGGATATTGGATCATTCGGGGTCTCAGGTATAAACTGGAAATGCGTAACTGATCATGTGAACACTGAGCAACACTAGTGATAGTAAGTAATTATTACCTTCATTCTGACTGACTACTGCATTTCCAGTAGTCACGGCTGGGGTTGTACCAGGATTGTCATAGTTTTCCTCAGTCGTTCCTGTGGACTCATTCCTCGTCTCCTGCGTTGATCTCAACACCTTACTGTCATATCTCAATGTTGTGGATAGGTTGCTGGTCACTGATTGGTCAGAAAAAGTCGATGTGTTTAAACTGTGACTCGGGTCCAAATCACTGGTGTTGTTTGAGTGATAGAGGTCAGTGAATGCAGCAGGGGATGATGTGACACTGGTGTGTGTAGGACGCTGTACAGCTGTGATTGTAGAATTGCTGGGGTTTGGATCTTCTGTTTCATCAGTGCCCGTACTCATGGCCCACGTAACATTGGTGTCAGTTGTTGAAAGACCAGTGGTCGGTGATGTGGTAAGGCCACGTCCTGTTGATCTGATCAAACCATCCACAGTTATATTGGACTGAGGCAACACTGTCACAAGATCTGAAAGTAGAAAAAGAAGTCTACTATAGACACAGCAACAGTGTAACTGTACTGTGTTGATGGTGCCACTGCAGAATCAAAAACATACTTTCTTGGAGCGCCACTGTTCTGACGTAAAGAAATACCTGACATGGAAAACAAAATGTAGCTCTTCCATCACATCTGGTTTGTTTAATCCGAATAAACAGAAATGTAGGACCGACAAGTTGAGATTTTACAGAGAGTTTTGTCCTGGAACTATTTCTTTACCAGAAGCGGTAACTTCCTGGACTCTTCGCTGGTTGCCTGGCAACTGCTCAAAAATAGTGTGGCACACAACCCCCTGTCAAATAGCGAGTTGTCGTTGTTACACGTCGGTTTTTCTGCATATTTCCCAAAACTAATCCTTTAAATGAGCTTCACACTGGAAAGCTGAATACTGAGTAGATAGTATAAGTAATACACCATTAAAGTACCCAATGCACTGTGATACATCATTACAACATGGACGAGCTGGCATTCATTCAGAACCTGGAGCGTGAAGCTATGGGCACAGATTCCTGAAGCAAAGCTGTGGGCATGAATGAGTGCCATTAATCTATTTATTCATCACTTATTTCCTACTATTTATTTCTATTATGCATACCCACATACATACACCTTGGTACCTATACCAACGATCTATCAATAATCTCACTCACATCTCCGCTGAGACACCACTGAGATATTTAAATGTTGCCAAATTTTGCAAATTCACAAGCAAATGTAATCCAATGCTGCCATGCAATCTGATTTAATACAACATTGTGTCCGTCTCAAGCAGCTTATCTCAGTGTTTTTTCAAACTGTCATTTGGGCTGTACTACTCCTATCTGTCCAACAGATTGTGCTCTCACCCCATGTCATGATTCAGACATGCTGTTAAGTGTGTTTGTTCTTGTGGTTTGAAAGTGCATAGACAGGAAGAACAAGAAGTAACTTCTGACGTCTGTGTGGCTTAGGGTTTTTTTTCTTTTGCTACATATGCTACAAATTCTCATGAGAGACATGTATGCAGGATGAGAAAGTAGACAGACAGGCAACATTTTCCTGCTTAAGCGCAGCCCACTCACAGCACAAGCTTTATCACAAGTGTTAGTTCAGCTAAGCTCAGTATTAACCCTGAATCCCATGGGGCAATTGATTTGCAGCAAATAATTGAGGAGTTTCACTCTTAAAATTCTGTAGTTCCCAATTTATTCACAGTTACTTCACAGTACATTCTCATAACATGGCTGGCAGCTTTGAAATCCTTTGAATCTCTCTCATTTTCCTTTAAGCTAATTAAAAATTAAAATTGAGGGAGCTACAGTATAATAACAAAAGTCAAGTATCAGCTCTCTGGTCCAGTGCAGTTTATTAAGTCATTCAGTCTCTTGGGCCCTCTACTAGATTGTTAATTCCACCCTGAGGAAATGCTGAAATTGAGTGTGGCACATAGAGAGAAATAGTGGCAAAAAATTGTAGAAGCTCACCTGTCCTTAAGCTTGTGGTTGCCGTTAGCACTGTGACGGTAAACTGTTTATACAGACTTGTGTATCCTGTGGTGACATTCAGTGCATAAACCCCTGTGTGAGCATCCGTCACCCAGCAGAGCTCCAGAGATGCTTTCTCTGACACCAGTGTCTCATTCTAGGGCAAAACAAGATTATGTAGCATATAAATACTTTTCATATTGAAAATATGTTTTTGTATTGTAGGATTGATATCAGAGGTAATCAAATCATCTTGACGTTGGAAGAATGGAGTGAAATTGACTGGAATGGCAGAAATAGGCTGATTTATTTGCCCTTACCTTTGTCCATTTGTACTCTGTATTAGGGAATGCTCTGCAGTGAATGGTCACATTTTCTCCAGTATGGACCTCAACAGTGGTGTTTACATCACACATTATTTCAACATCCGCATCTAATAAAGAAATGTGAGGTTCATTTGGATTGACCACTCAAGACTGCTCATGCAAAAAATCTGCTGTAAAGCGAACACAGGAAATGACTGCTATCTACAAAATATTACTGACTACTGTAAATCGGATGCAAGACACATAAACATCCAATTGTCCTCTGCCTCTGTTGCAGTGGTTGAAGAGGTACTCAGATCTTTTACATACTTTTGAGCAAATGTAGCAATACCACAGTGTACAAATACTCATAAGCAATTTTTCCTAATGTTTTTGATATTATCGTATTATTATTATTGGATAATTGTTGGTGCATTAACCTTTATGTACTTTATTTACAAAGTAGCTTTAGCCCCTCCCCAGGGATCAATAAAGCTTTACCTTAATCTATAATAAAATGCCAAACAGAGGGATGAAAGTAAATGTCTCGAGGCACACAAAGCTCTTAGATGCATTTTTGCAATTATTACATACATTTGCTCAGAAGTAAATAACTGCTGAGACTGGCAGAGGAGCAGCACTCTGATGCAATCAGCAGTAACATTAAATATATGCAATGGACAATAAGATACAAAGTTACTGCACATCACTAGCCAAATAAATCCTGTGTGGACTGCAGTGCGCGGTTGAGGTACACAGGTATGGCTTTGCATGTACTTGCCTTTGTCTTACCTTTGATCTTTAGCTCTGTTTCTCTCCTGATGGAGCCCAGAGGAAAACTTGTGATGTCACAAATATAGGTACCACTGTCCCATTTTGCCACATTAGAAAGGTGTAGATTGGAGCCCATTGACATGTTCTGGATGGTGACATTAGGCCAAAATAGATAGGTTCCATACCCTTTGCTGAACACAGCCAGCTTTGTGTTGTTATTTTTGTTCTTACTCCATTCAGTGCTGACAATCTGGAGATTGGTACTGCTTTTTACAACACAGGGTAAGGTCACATTCTGGCCCACTACTGCCTCCATCTTTTCATAATGGAACACCTGAAAATCCTGGTGCCCTGTCAACCACATCAGATAGCATTGGAAGCAGGAAAAGTGAGGAGACAACATCACTTACACTTTGAAGTTGATATTACAGACTGCAGTCCACTGGGACGCAGGCAGATAAAATCAGAGCATTATACTGAGGCAGCTTGTCACACCAGAAGCCAATACACATTTGAAACCCATGGTGAATATCCCATCTTTGCTGGTGTATTATACGAGCAACAGCACATGTGGTCCAGGATTACCTTGTATAATAGAAGCGAAGAGAAGGAGAGAGAAGGACGTTCCCAGTGCACTTCCAGCCATATCTGAGCTCCCCAAACGCATTACAATCAGGCTGAATCCATTGAGGGATTCAACAAAGACAGAAACAGTAGACAGTGGACCGAGGTTAAAGAGAGAGACAGGAACAGAAACAGGATGACATGTCTTTACAGGAAGCCACACAGAGACTGTGAGGCTAAGAGTGAGTCATTGAGCGCTAAATCTTTGCAGTGAAAGCTGCTGTTGCAAAACAGATTTGCAACAGACGAATAGTATATCCTTTTCGTCCTAACTGTTATTTATTCTTTTAGTTGGGACTAACTAGAAGGATGCATGGAAGACACCAAGGGAGCACACAGACTCAAACAAAGACTGAGCGATTAATTAACATTCTTTTGAATAAACTTTTATTAATTAACTCCAAACATGCACAGGATGAATTCTAAATGACTTGAGATTAAATTAAGATATTTATTATTTATAAATATGTGAACTGTCTTTTTGTAATTAATTCAATGTTTGATTTAGTGCAGTGTCTCTCTGAGCAAATAAATACACAAACTCACGTATCGAAGTGTAGTTTTTCCAGGCACATCTGAAATGCATGAAGAAACATAACGAGCACACACCTGTCACATTTTTGTATGCATGATTGTTACGTCCCGGTAAATGTATATGCCTTTCTTTTAGCCCCATATGTTGGTCAATCCATACTCAACAGACAATAAAACCTGGACATATTCTCATTCTGTTATTCTTTTTAAGTTGAGCTGCTAAACACAAGAATGACGGTGCATTATAGTGTTGATTCATTTGCATATATATATATATATATATATATATATATATATATATATATATATATATATATATATATTCTAAAGAATATTTTCAAATTTGATACATTGCTTAATATTATTTAGCTTTCAGATTGTGTTCTTGTTTTGCCCTCTTGTTAGTGCTCATTAGTAGTTAATGTCTCAGAACAGAACTTAACTATAACACTTGTCACACTTGTGCAGGGATAAAGAGATAAAAGGAAATATTACAGAAATAATGGGCAAAGTCTGGCAAATGTGATGTTAGCATTACTGCAATTAAATTATTTGTTTACCGTATTCTTTAGAGACCAGCAATATCATTCCCATAAGACATTGTGTCACAACACTGGATTTCTGGAGCACAAATTCATTCATCAAATAATTTAATCATTTGTCTGCAGCTTTTAGAGAGAAGGCTTCTTATAACCACATCCAATTTGCACAGATCATAAGAATAAACTGGAAAATCTGTTTGCATCTTTTACCAAAGGTTTCATCTTTGTGTATATCTAATAGACTGCTGATAGTAAGGCAAATGTTTTTGTAAAAAATGTTCTTCCGGGATTTAAGACAAACCTCTTGATATACATATTTGATGAATGGGTGGCAATGTTTTAGGTTAGTGTAGCCATTTATCTAATGTCAGTAGGTAATCAGAAGGAAAGCAATATTTACAGTTATTAGTGTCACAAAGTGCTGTTATCCAAACAGCTTGTCCACCTTTTTATTCTTCTCTCCACAAGAGCTATCCCGTTCATTTATTAAGAATACTCCCTGTAGACCCTGTGATGCATTTAGATAATTGATAATTTTATAGTCATATTCTATGAATGACCTTCATAACTTAATAAATTAAATTATTGACCGCTATCCACATAGATATATCTATCAGTATTCTGTCAGTGTTGTATCAAAGTGTAAGAGGACCTTGCTGCTTTGCTTCATTTGATAAGGGCAGCGTTACTTCCCCAGAGACTTGTGGAAGTCTCAAGGATTTCTGTCAGAATGTAACATCACCGTGACGACTTCATTCTGTGGTCCATGAAGACTGATGAGAACAAAATGTAAGACATTTGGCCGATGAGTATTATTTTAGCTTATAATGACTTCCCAATGTTCCAGACAGAAAAGTTAAATAGGAACTCTTCTTATTCACTATTAAATAATAACACAGCATATGAACTACTGGTCTTGGTAGGCTCTGCTGTCTGCCTTCTTTGGTGTGATGAGAAGTAGAGAAAGTGCTGTGACCTGCTGGTGCACTTTACCCTTTCTGCAGACACTAATAGATCCACACTGAGGCCACGCCTGCTCTGAAAGTCTCCAGGGTTCTTGGATACCCCTGTGACCTGCAGCAAATTGCGCTTTTTGCAGCATATTGCACCAGAAAACTAATTTTCAACTCTGTGTGTAGATTTTTGTAGATGTGTGTGTGTAAGGTGTGTGTGTGTGTGTGTGTGTGTAAGGTGTATGCATGTCTGCTGACCTCAAGGAGGTATGTGACCAGTGTTAACACACATTCTGCACGACTCATTTAGCCACAGTCGCTGCTCAGTTTTGCTGCAAGCACAGCGTTATCTCTGTGAATGAGTTTGATTTGTAGAGGCAATGTATTATTAAAATCTGGGCATGTTGTACAGATTGTCTGACTACAAACCAGTCAGAGCCCTAATGTACTCCTGCTAAATATAACAAAGGGTGTAACTTATACTACTTTTTCGCTTTAACCTTCTGACAAAAGATAGCGAACATCCTGAGCATGGTATACATGTCATCTGGACCTGAAACAGTTAGAATTATCTCATCTTTAAAGGATTTGGCCACCTCATTAGCAGCAACATTATGTGTAATTTGGTGTGATTTAGTGTTATTCACCGCTGTCGTAGAAAAGTACAGCTGTTACTCATTACTCAAAACTAGCATCAACAACTAGCAACTTTGCTACAGTCAGACATCAAGCAAGTGTGACAACACGAGACACAGCAAGTACTCACCAACGTACAGCAGCCTCTTGCATTTTTTCTCCTCTTGGCTTCATCCTTCACCGTCCTCTTTGGTTTCTTCGCCTCTGCTATTAGCTAACTAGTCCATAGAGGCTGCTGTTGCCCATTTCCATGGTTTTGGCTCTACACAGGTGCCACTCTCCACCAGCTGTTATTTTATGGTAAAAAAAAGTGTTGGGACCAGACAGTATGAGAACAAAGAGAGAACAAAGAGAGAGAGAGAGAGGCCTACATGGAAAATAAAAATCCTGAAAGCAGCATGCACACAAAGGCTATAACCACACTACTAAGTTTTTGTTTTAAAATGCAGGCCTTTTGCTACTTTTTGCTTCTTCTTATAGCTTGCTAGCGGTAGAGTCATGTTGGTGTGTGACATGGTGCTGTAAAGCATAAAGTTGTCACAAAAGGTTTTCAGCCTGGGATTCCAATGCTACATAGTGCAATACCAGGTGCTCCGGGCCTGGAGTGGCAATGACAGAGACGCCATTCTTCCTATTTCAAGTCAGTGTACCATCAAAATATATTGAAACTGTTATTTTAAGATAAATTGACTACATAATAATGCTTTAAAGTAACAATCTCGAAGATGTTCAATTTAGTATTTAGTTGTTTATTTTGAATATATATAAAACAGAAACATTTGACAAGAAAATTGAATGAACAAATGAACAATCAAACTTAACTTAGTTAACTTACTTAAATTTAACTTAGTGCCTCTTAATCAAAGTCACTATCATCGATGGCTGTCACATGAAAGTATAATTAACATGCTGTAAGTTACAGCTAATGCAAACTGAACATTTCCTACTGCTGCAGCTTCACATTAGAAACATTTAAATGGTGAAAGACGAGTTAACCTTTATTATGAAGTTATTGTAAGAAATACAATGTGTTTGTCAGTGACCTTAGTACTGACTACTATTGTTCTACAGAACAAAGTAGTAGTCTGTCATGTCAAAAAAATTTGACAGCAGATCAGTTTGAAAATAATGCAGGGAGTAATGGAAAAGGAAGGAGCAGCCACAGTGAGCTATTAGATGGAGAGCAGCAGGCGACTGGGTCTACACCTCTAACTTCTAAGCAAGGTAACCAGATATTTTCACATCGCAGAGTCATGACGTTTGCAGCATAAAATCTGATTATGATTGCTCACAGAATGATGTAAAAAAGGGCCAGTTACTTCCAGACATCTTTATCAAAAAGACAATAGCTGCTTTTGCTGGCCCCAGAATTTTGTGACCTTTAATATTAACCTGTATTTGCTGTTATGAGTAAATACAAGTGTCGCCAAATCAACTAGGAGTGTCTCTGCCAGCAAGATGAGTGGGACATACGGCTGAGAGGTCAAATTTCCATGTGGTTAATGCTGTATTGTGACACAGTAAACCCATATTCACTTTTCATGCCAAAGCTGAGCAATCCCAATCCATCATTTTACCCTGTCTGCTCATGTTCCTCTAAGCATTACTACTGAAGAACCAGTACTATGAGGGGTGGGCACATTTCCCTTTTTGGAATTTAAAATAGTAACGCCAAAAGTAAAACATTAAAGCCCAACTAGTAGGCCCATGAAGCTGTTATAGGCAGATCAGACATCACTATTAAATTGTGACAGTGCTAATTTTGAAATGTCAGTCCTGGTGTTCTGACAGGGACCCTCTATATTTTGAAAGCTCAGCTTTTTATATCTGATGCATGTCAAACAATGTTAAATTATGAATGGGTTTGTAAAAATCATGGCATGGTGGATATTATCAGTGTGAGTCTACAGCCATGCACTGTGAGGCTGTGCTTTGGCAGATTAGCTAAATGCTAACATCATCATGCTGATATTGAGTAGATGTGTTCAACATCTTGGTCGTTAACTAAGAACATTCCCAAGAGCCAGGTTACTAGTGTAGCTAAAAAGGTTTTGCTTTTAACCCTCCCCGTACCTCACTCTACCTTTTGACCAGTCATGATACATGAAATTTTGATCAAAGGTTCTGGGATTCCATTAATACCCATGTCATAGTCAGTACATGTTGCAGCACCACTGTGCTTGATGGCAAATTAAAGCATTTGTTGTTGGGGGGGGGCTGAAGGTAAACTCCTATATTAAGACATTTGGGGTGTCTTTCATTACTGCACTTATTTTGGGGGAAGGCATTGGCCAATCCAGAAAAATGACACATTTACAATGATTGTTTTCACCTTTTTCACCTTTACTCAATTGTTCCTTTTATGTGGGTTTCCTATTACCCCCAAAATTTTGATTTTGAAGAATACAGCAATGACTGCGCAACTTAAAACTCTCAACTTTCTGGAAGTATGACATTTTGGAGACTATCGAGAGTGGGAGCGTGAGTGAAGGAGGGAGGCAAATTGAGCAAGTCATTGTGGTGGATAAAAATGAGTTTTATAACTTGTCAGGACTGAACAATGGACCACAGAATTTATGGTTTAAGATGGTGAATAGTGTATGGGGGTGTAAGGTGGGATAGAAAAAAATACAAATGTAACAATTTATTCATTACTCATTCACTCACCCACCTTGTAGAACGAAGTGACACAATGAGAAGCAACACCAGAAACTGAATAGTAAAATAACTGAAGTAATTATGAGCAATTATGACATGCTATTCAATTTATTTTACATGTTTGAAATAAATCGATTCTATATATCTATATCTCTATATATCTGTCTATGATGTTTTCAATGTTTACCAATAGAAAAGTGATAAAATTTATTATTATTTCAACCTCAGGCTCCTTGGTCTTGGCTAGGTGGAACACAACAAATAAATAGCTGATCACAGGGCCTTGGAGATTATTTTCGGAAAGAGAGAAGCTTGGGAAGATAATGAAAAGTTAGATTATTAAGAATTTGAGGTTCACATTTCTGTCAATTTAGAACAGTGGAGCCAACTCCAAAATGAGTCTGTCAGCAGCCAGCCTCGGGTCCCGCTCAGCAGCCAGCCATGGGACCAGCTTGTCAGCAGCCAGCCAGAACATCAGCCTATTAGCGGCCCACTGCAGGACCAGCCACGGGACCAGCCAGTCTGCAACCCATCAGCAGCCTGCAGTGGTGAAATATGGATGTCAAAATATGGTGAAATTGATTGGTCTTTTTTCCCAAAGAAAGAGCCACCCTGCGGTTCTGCAGGTCACTGTGATTCAACCAGGGCCAACATGTATGGCAGTTACTCGCATGCAGGACATTGATTCTTCGTTTATACTTTTCATCCCGGATGACATCTAGAAAATCATTCTGGATTGCACTAAATTAGAGGCAAATTTGGAGAGTGGTGGAAGGAGATGGGTCAAAACCCATTTATCTGCATACTTTGGAATTCTTATCCTTGCTGGGGTTTTCAGATCCACAGAATGCCTTTGGGATGCAGAAACTGGCAGAGAACTTTTCTGTGCCACAAAGTCTCTGGAAAACTTTCACATTATTTCCATGATTATCCGCTTCGATAACTGAGAAGACCGACTAGACAAGTTTGGTACCATCGGGACAGTTTGGGACAAGTAGGGGCACCGCCTCCTTGTTTTACAACCCTGGCCCTAATGACACGGTTGATGAGCGGCTGATGCCATGTCAGACAGTACATATAGTAGTGTGAAAAAGTGTTTGCCACCTTCCTGATTTCTTATTTTTTTGGATGTTTGTCACACTGATATATTACAGAAAAAATAAATTGAAATATTAGACAAAGATAACACAAGTAAACACAAAATGCTATTTTTAAATTAAACTTTTTATTATTAAGGGGGAAAAAATCCAAACTTACATGGCCCTGTGTGAAAAAGCGATTGACCCCGCAACCTAATAATTGGTTGGGCCACCCGTAGCAGCAACAACTGCTATCAAGCGTTTGCTATAATTGGAAATAAGCCTTTAACAGCGCTCCGGAGGAATTTTGGCACACTTATCTTTGCAGAATTGTAGTAACCTCAAACTTATCCTTAACCTTAAACTACCACCACCATACTGTTGGCATGATATTCCTTTTCTGAAATGCTGTGTTACTTTTACGTCAGATGCTCAGCAGGAAATTTGCCTATAAGGACACTGTTTCACATGCTTGCGATAAAGCATGTTCTGCAGTGTGTGTGCATCCCGACGCTTGATCCGTATTCATAAACTTATGGACACTAAAGTAAAAGCTCTCAATAAACTCAATATGAAGCATTGCTGCAAAAAACGTTCTCATGCTTTTATTTTGGAGGCATAATCACTTAAGAGGAAGTGATTACGTTAGTAACTGTTGCTGTCATGAAAGATCTATTTCAGCATCAGCCGCTATCGATTTATTTATTTGTTTTCTGCTATCAAAGCAATCTAACCGCGGGTCAAATATTATTGCTGGAGGGCCAATTCTGGCCTGCGGGCCGCCTGTTGACGGCCACTGCACTATTGTCTTAAGCTGAAGTTGATGTACAGTATATTGCTTGACCTTCGAATTGTTTTATGTCTAGCTTCCCTTGTGTATTTTTATTTTCTATTTTTAATCACCATTCATTTCATATTTGGTTCTAATTACGTTCTATTTCTGTCCTTTTACTGCTAAACAATGAAATTCCCTGGGGGTCAGTGAAAAGCCTATCTTAAAATACACCTGGCTCTGTGTACTTCGTGGTCAAAGTGAATTATTAAGTACTTAATCAAAAAACAAAACACAGCAAAAAACATAAATTGAAAAAATAATGAAACATTTTGTTTATTTTGTTATTTTGGTTCATTATTTCCTTATCACAGGATATCACAACAATAATGCATTAGTTGTTTTCAATTCGGCAAATACCCATCTGTAATTTCTTCACAAAACTTCCACATTTCTCCAATGTTGTAAAATATGTTGTAAAAATAATACTTGACTGGCTCCAAGATGGATTCCCTCTCATGTTCATCCAGTTCCTCTTTCCCCATTTTCAGTACATCGGGGAACTCCATCTTGGCTCCACTCTGAAAAAAGGGAAAGGCTGTCTTCCTGTAGCACAATTGCTGCACCAACAGTACCATTACCTCTAGTCACATAAAACCCTCTGTTTCCTCAAAACCTAGGAAAAGTGTTAAAAATGTTTTGATCAGTACATTAATTTCCATTCCCATAGGAATAATTCATATAGCCATCAAAGTCATTGCATGTTGTTTAAGCAGCCATCTACAATGAACGGCCTGAACAACAGAAAAACTTCAATCTTTGGTTTATCTTCTTTGTTCTTTTGTTTTTATTGTTGACAAAAAAGTCAACGTCATAGTCAACATTTTAAAACAAATGCAGACCTATGCCCTTCCTAAAATCTCCAAAAATATTTAATAAAGCTGAATAGAGTTTTATACAAACAGTAGGCCTAAGCTTAACATTATCCATAAAAAAGGCTAATCCTACCATAAAACATTTGGGAGCTAACACTAGCCATTGGTGATGTAGCAAGTCTCACTGCCACTGTGAATTCCTCCATAAAACACTGACACGACAGTCCACTCACAGACAATGTCCTTTTATTGTCAGCTGCACACACATTTTCCATGACACAACTCATTTTTACCGTGCACCTCTGGGTGCCCAGCTTCCCTGGCGCATGTGTTCCAGTGTCACAACACACAAAACAATATTTCCTGTCAAACAGTCCACAATATCTGATGTGTGATGTCTGTTCTGCATGCGAAGCCAACATCTGAGGTCTAGTACATTAGAGCATTTAAAGGGGTGAAGTGCATGCGAGGCTTCCCACTGGATATTTGCCCAGTAAAGCATTTTCACCTTAGCAGATGCAAGTTGTAGTTTCTGACATAACTACAGATATCTGCAATGTAATTTTGCCTAATCATAACTCTAATTCAAGATATCTTTAATTACATTTTGACTGGGCAGAATGAAAGTTAAATATATCTTAAATTTGAGATGTCAATAATAAAAATCATTTCAAGATATCTATAACTTGATAACATCTATCTACAATTAAATTATGACTATTCATAATTCCAGAAAGATTTCTATAAAATCTTTCTGATCAGTTAAAACTTAATTTAAGACAATGCAGATCTTTTAAATTGAGGAGAATCAAAGATCTCTTGGATTTACAACTCGATTTACAGCTACTCTGACGTGTAGTTATCTGTAACCCCGTACACATGCATGGCAAAAGTAGTTTGATATCATTAATTAGAGCTTTGACCAGGCAAAATGATATTGCAGGTCAGTAATCGGTAATGAATGTTAAAATGGCTTGCCATAGCATACAGACTTTTTGGATAAAGCAAATCAGTCACTTTCCGTTGTCATAAGGCTTAGTGTAGCGTAAAAAAATAGAGAATGGCTTAAGTTACGTCCTGTAGGGGACGTAAAATCTGTTTATTATTTCCTGTCCTGACAGTGGAGCTGACTTGAGAGCAAAGCCTACACAGGAAGTGTCCCCACAGAGGAGACCTGCAGGCAGACTGTCTTGAAGTTGAGTGTCTCTACCGGTGCTAGACTCTGAGAGTCTGTTCTACATTTCACTGTCTCTTAAAATTCTTGATATATCTGTGTTGGATATTTTAAGAGAGTGAAAGCCAGGGAAAATGCACAAGCAAGTACACTTATGTTCCCAAAAGTGTCTAACCCTAAACCATATCTTGGGTATGAGGCAAGTGTGGCTCTCCAATGAGAGCTTGTTACATCCCATGGCTAATTTGCATTGTTTTAACTCATTTTGCAGGGCAAAAGGGCACGGAAGGGCTAAACAGAAAAGCTAAATGAGTTTTCATATATAATTCTGCCATTAAAGGGGCTATATGTAGTTTTTCAATGAAATCACTTATTAATTAATCAAATTTTTACTGCTTTGTCAACGGGCTGTAACCTCACTTGGAAATGAAGCACACGCCTACTATCTCTCTTGCTCAGAACAACCACTATTGTGCTTCAAAGAGAAGGTATTGTCAGAAAGTATCCCTTTGCGAGCTCCTGGCCTCTTAACGACTACAGCGAAAACACAGCAGTTATCGAAATGCAGTCCACTAACATCATAAAACAATTGGCTCCCAGAACAACACAAACTCCAACACCAACTTCATGTACGGATACATAACAACAATCAGGCATGTGATTGGCAAAGGGCAAAAACGCAGGAAAATATACTGAGACACCCCGATTAAACTGGTAGCGGCTCTAACATGGATGGTAAAGCAGGACCCATGACAATAAGTTATGGGTCCTGCTTTACGTTACAATAATGGATGTGTATTTATAGGCTACATGAGTTATCAATAGACAACAAAATCAAAGTAAACATTAGACACAGCCTATGACAAGCAATAATCAAAACATTCCCAATTTACCCGATCCTTATTGTCAACTCAGTGTTGTGCAAGTTACTAAAATAATATTATCTAGTAGTTACTTAGCATAGGCTTTAGACCTAACGATCCTTAAAAAAGTAATATTAGCTACTCTACTTAGGCCCACTACTGGCTGATAGCCTACTATAACGAGGCTATCATCTCTCCCAATGAGTCCAAGCATCACCGGCAGCAGCAGCCAGAATTTCTCTCTGAGTTTCACGTTGCTGTGTTGCTTTAGCTGATGCTTCGATTAGCCTCAGTATAACTGTAGAACTGTTCACGGTTGAAAGCTTTTTGCTAGTCACACAAAGTTTACAACGGACGACAATGTTCGTAGCATCATAGACTGTGACACAGTAATGGCAATCACGTTACTTACAGCTGTTGAAAATACCTCTCTCCCTGCTCTCCAGTCCTCCTTTAGCTTCTTGGCTAACAGCTGACTTTAACAACATAAAGTCATAACGTCACGTTCATAGCGCCTGTGGTACACACTGCGCAGGTGTGGAATTGACAGCTGAGCGTAAACAAGATCCTTGTTGATACATAGGAAGGAAGAAAACTTTCCACACGTCACCCTAGATCGTTTCCATTTCACTCGGGCCAGGTCCTGTACCCCTTCTTTTTTTTTTATTACAGATCTGCATGATTCATGTGCATCACATTTTCAGGTCGAAAAATGCAGAATTCCGGATTAATCCGGAAAAATCACATCCCTGAACAATAAAGTTTTATGTGCTGAAGCCTGTCAAGCTAAATGAGAATCAAATGATGTCGGGTGAAAAAATATATCAGAAAGGCTGGAGTTATGAAGAGTCATGAAGAGTCACATAGAGTCGAGTAGTTGCCAATGTTATCTGATGCAAAACATATGTAATGGCATGGCTTTCCACATTACTGCACCAGCTAACGTGATACACATTACCATCCTGTGTACCACTGGTATTATGTCAAAGTGTTGATTTAGCCTGCAAGAAATGATTTAACACCACAAAGCAAATGTAGAGCGATTTGTTTACTAGCCTTGATGCAAGGCAAGCGCAGCCAGCTACTTAAGCATGGTTCTATCGCTGTTTGCTTCATAATGTTGAATAAAGATTTATTGGCGTTTTACCGATTGTCTCCACCGTCTCAGTGGCTGTAATTTACTTGACCCACATAACATACAATAATGCAACGTAACGGCACATTATGCAACACGACACCACAGGCCCATTCACTACAGTTACTTACTGCGGTCTAATTGTTATAAAGTATCGCAACAATCTCATTTATAATATTTAGTCTAGCTCACTAACTGTTTCGTTATCTTCCAATACGTTTAGTTGTGCTGACATTGCTGAGCCTTTTGCTGTGACACATAAATAGTAATGTTAGTTGCTGAAAATTGACAGGCAAGCTAATGCAGATGTATCATGTTTGCTAAATGCGGTAAATGCAACTTTATTATGTAAAAGTATGGATTAGTTCAACCTCAAGCGGATAAATATATTACTGTAACAGTGTAGAGTTTACCTGAGTTTCCAGCATGTTGTGTGAAGCTGTCTCCCTGTCTGTCTATAGCTGCTGTCACACTGGGAGTATTTTGCCAATATGCTGGCTCACCGCAGTGTATGAGCCCGGACGTTGGTAGAAACAGAGCCTGGACATGTCTGTGTGAAAAGCTACAGGTGAAACTCAAAAAATTAGCATATCGTGCAAAAGTTCATTTAGAAAATTAGAATATTACATGAAATCTATAAAAAAAAAGAATTTTAAATACAGAAATTTCAGTCAGCCCTCTGAAAAGTATAATCATGCATATGTACTGAGTACTTGGTTTGAGCCCCTTTTGCATGATTTACTGCTTTAATGCGGCATGGCATGGATGCAGCTCTTCTGCATCGTTCGGTCTCATGTCTTCCATCTTTCTCTTGGCAATGCCCCATATATTCTCTATGGGGTTAAGGTCAGGGGAGTTTGCAAGCACAGTAATCCCATGGTCATTGAGCCAGGTTCTGGTACTTTTGGCAGTGTGGGCAGGTGCCAAGTCCTGCTGGGAAATGAAGTCAGCATCTCCACAAAGCTCATCTGCTGAAGGAAGCATAAAGTGCTTTTAAATGTCCTAGTAGATGGCTGCACTGCTTCTGGACGTAATAAAGCACAGTGGACCAACACCAGCAGATGACATGGCTCCCCAAACCAACACAGACTGTGGGAACTTCACACTGGACTTCAAGCATCTTGGATTGTGTGCCTCTCCATTCTTCCTCCAGACTCTGGAACCTTGGTTTCCAAATGAGATGCAAAATTTTCTCTCATCAGAAAAGATGACTTTGGGCCACAGAGAAACAGACCAGTTCTTTTTTCTTTATCCTAGGTAAGATGCTTCTGACGTTGTTTGTTGTTCAGGAGCAGCTTGACAAGAGGAATACAACATTTGAAGCCCATTGTCCAGGACCCATATGTGTGTGGTTGCTCTTGATGCAGTAACTCCAGCCTCAGTCCACTCCTTGTGAAGCTCCCCCATACATTTGAATTGCCTTTTCCTGACAATCTTCACAGGCTATGGTCATCCCTGCTGCTTGTGCACCTTTTTTTCCCCACACTTTTCCTTCCACTTAACTTTCTATTAATGTGCCTTGATACAGCACTTTGAGAACATTCAACTTCTTTTGCAATTACCTATTGAGGCTTTCCCTCCTTGTGGAGGGTGTCAGTGATGGTTTTCTGCACAACTGTCAGGTCAGCAGTCTTCCCCATGATTGTGAATTCCACTGAACCAGACTGAGAGACCAATTAAAGGCTCAGGAACCCTTTGCAGGTGTTTTGGATTGATTAGCTGATTAGAGTGTGACATTTTGAGCCGACAATACTGAACCTTTTTACAATATTCTAATTTTCTGAGATTTTGAATTTGGGGTTTTCATAAGCTGTACGCAATAATCATAGAAATTATATCAAATAAAGGCTTGAAATATCTTACTTTGCATGTAATGAGTCTATATAATATATTAGTTTCACCTTTTAAGTTGATTACTGAAATAAATGAACTTTTGAATGGTATGCTAATTTTTCGAGTTTCACCTGTACAGCTGGCAAGCCGGTGTTTGTTGATTGTGGGATTTTTACAGGAAAGCATGCGTACAAGCACACACCTAGTTGCAATCTTAAAACCAAACCACTGAAAACTATATACTGCTCCAGTGAAGTGAATAATTGACATCCCATGATTTGACTTCATTTTAAACCGATCACCTGTACAGTAACAGCAATTGTTGTTGAAATTGTTGAAGAAATTATTCTCAGTTTTCAATATTTTATTCAAATTCATACATATTATGCTCAGTGTATTTGAAAGTTTTGAGATTCCAGCCATCACATTTTTCGCATTCTTTGCAAGGCTCATCTTCAGCTGTTTTACGTTTTAAACAATCCGATCCTTAACAAGATTCATCATCATTCCACTCCACAGTCAATCATGCTCTATGCTCTTAGCAAGCTGTCCTGAGGAATATATTATTATAAATTAGCATACATCATCAGTGGGTTTGTTGGAGGATGTTATCAGTATTGGCCAATCATATAAGCTCATCTGCCCCCTTTAAAATAAGTAATCATATATAGTCCTCCTTAGACCTTTGATTCACTGAGGACAAATTTAAGAAAAGTATCCATTAAGACAATGACTGCTTAAATAGTTTATGAAACATGTGTAATTGGGTGGACAACTTAATTTCAGTTTGAGGTCACTCCCTTTCTTCATACATGCTCTTGTTATGTTTTCGCAATGACTCCCTCTCCTACAAGCTCATAATAAAACCATAGAACTTAGAAATGCACCATTGGTTGTCTCAAAGCAAATCAGTGTTCTTTAAAAGCCATCAAAATGCCAGCTTAGAGCCGTTAATCCCCAATTATCCCCTGGATATGAATAAAATATCTTTATCAAACAAAACATAGAGGGTGAATAAAAGTGAACGTGATGGCAGTGTAGAAGTTTGAATGCAGAAATGTTTTTTTCCCAGCTTGCTATTCTGCACAACAAAAGAGATGGTATCCAGCCACTTTCCTCCAGTGGCGACAAGATGTGGCATATCTAAAATTGTTTTTTGAGCTTATAAAGCCACTAAAACAATAGCTGCAAGTCAGATTTCCTCGATTTGAAAGGCATTCAAATTCTCTTTTTATCCTAATTCTTTTTATTTCCGTTTACTCCCCCCGGTGTGAGACATGCTTCTCTTTTTACTGTCTCATGCATTTACATTGATCTCTCTAACAGCATAAATAGGTTTTTCACATTTATGGGGTTGGAATTACTGAAGTTTGTTAATTTTGGCTGTACAACAAAACCCTTACTCTGATGTCTCAGGGCTTCTTGCTTGTATGCAAATCCTTTGGGAATCTGATTTAGTGCACTGAGGCATAGCACTAACCCAACAGATGAGAACCTCAGGCTCCAACTGCTCATTCCTATTATGATATACACAGCTCCATCCTGTGTTTGACCCCTTACTCCAGCTTATTCATTTCCGTGTCTTTCCCTTTAGCATACTTTTGCTGTCTTTCTTGAACATCGAATGTGCCTCAACACCCAAGAAACAGTCTTACCACACGTGGAATTTGCCACAATTTACTATCATTGAACCTGGGTCTGTGTTATGACCTGTTCCTTCAGGAGGAGCTACCAGTGGAATGCAACTGATTTTCAGATCTTCTCAGGGAGGAATTATCAACAAATATGGACTATGAAATTATTATGTAACTCCCAAAAATTATATGACAAGAATGTTAAATATCTTCTTTTCAATCCAATCTAAATGTTCTGCATTTCATTTGTACTACACTGGGACTGGTAACCTTAAAAATGGATGCTACCTCTAAACCAGCATCCCACATCCACAATCTCGTCCTCTGGATCAAATCCAGACACCTGCAATACATGATGATTTTTAATCACATTATATTTTGGTAAATAAATAATAGATTCAAAGCCCAGCCCAGCCTGTTTGGCAGTGTTGTGGATGATGTGACAGGAGCACCTATGGACATATATTTTGCCATTTCTATTAAAGATGCAATGGAATTTTTTGCTCCTGTATTGACAGGTGCATTATCAGTGGACATGCCTTGCGTTCTATTTGCAATTTAATTCATCAATTTACCTGCTGGTGGTGTACATATTGACTTTGCTGGTGGGACAGTGAGTGGGTTCAAGTTCTCTCATCCAGGCAACTTTGGAAGGTAAAGGGACTATACTGCCCTACAAAGCCAAAGCGCAGTGCCTACACATTTGGTCAAAATTGAGTTAAGATTTGAAATGGGCTTTATGACATCTGTTCTGTCTTGTGACAAAGTCTCCTACTTAAATTTTGCCCCATTTCAGAGAAACGAGAGCATCATAATTGCAGTAACTACAAAATCCAAGCTAATACCAAGGCAAACCGCAGTAAGTGATGTTACTGCGCTCTGGCTGGCTTTGTTTTCCCCGGCTTTGACACTGCAGATACTGCGGTCTGCCTTGGTAGCCTAATCCCGAAGGGAACTGTTATACTGTTTGCCCCGATCGTAACACTCCCTCACACAGTACCAACAAGCCATCCAGCTAATATTAGCTTACCATAGAGAAACACCATAGCACAATCCCGCAGTAAAATCATTGCTGAACTTGCATTAAAACGCAGCCAGGCAAATGACAGCTTTATAATCAGTTAAGATTAGCTAACTAAGTTGGCTAGCCAGCCACTTACAAATCAGACAAACATTTTTGATGGCATTTACTCTGACAGCGTGATTTATAATCGCGTTGATGTTTTTTATTTCGTGCATCTCTTTCTTCACATTTCAAGCAGCTATTCCAATTGTTGTGACAGAGGTTACTCCTTCAAACGTTAGCTGGCTCCGTTAAAGTTATGTTGGGCCAGTTAAAGTTAGCTAAAGTTTGCTGTGCCACCTCAGGAAAGTGGACCAGTGCACCCAACAGCACCGGCATTCACACATTCACACACACTTCTTACTTGTAGTTGTTCCATTTCATATTGTTTGAATTGTGTAAATTTTTGACTGCTGTTTTAAAAATAAATTAATTTTTAATTAAAATGAAAATTCTAATGCAAACTAACACATCAACATTTATTTATTGTGTAAAATGCTAATGATGGTTGGGGAAATGAAGACAACGAAGATGACATTTCAATTCATGACAAGTCAGTTTTTTAAGAGCAAAACACTGTGATAAAGTGCAATTGTAATAAAAGACAAACTAATTTTGAGGCTTACTACTGAGCAATTTCAACATTTGCAACTTACATGATACATGAATAAAACTTTTAAAGCTATTAAAAACAATCAACATAAAACACAACAAGAAAGTTGAATGAACACACTTAGTTTGTAGATACTGCACATTGCCTTTGCAATACTGTTTTAGTTGGTTAAGGTCATCCGAAGGCAGAGTGCAATATCTTCTTTTTGAGGGTCAAAGGGCACATCAGTGGTCTGGTTTTTATATATAAAAAATGTCTTCCTAAGAAGGCATTACATGAATGCGTTACCAACGATCTAACCACGACATGTTTGACTGGCTAGTCTCAAAACTTTTAAAGGCATTTTTCTCAGTTTCAGTGTTTGTGTAGTTACTGCACTTAGCCTTCGTAGGGCAGTATACTTCTCCCCTCAAAGGTTACCATGCAAGGTGCCAACTGCTCACCAGAAACAAACTAATCATTCACACACTGGCACAACCTTCAGGACCTATTTAGGATTCAGTATCTTGTCGAGCTTGGGAAAGATGAGAATCATTCAACTAGTGGGCGACCTCTCATCCACAGAGTTTCTCACTTCTTTATGCTGCCTGCTTTAGCACTACAACTTCCACAGCTGCAGTTTATCACTAGAATTTCAAGTGCCATGTTAGCCAGAGTTGCCATTTTACCATCAGCTTGTGTGGCAGGCTGTAAAACGTTTTGGTAAAGTGAGGATAAATGAATATGGAACATGTGGAATAATGTAAAATTACTGAGTTTTCCTTAGCAAAGTTACAGATATGTTCTTGAGAAAAAGCCCCCAGCTCAGTCTATCAAGGTAGTAACACGTCCTGATGCTGAAGCATGATTCTTCTTGCATTCTCTCTCTCTCTCTCTCTCTCACACACACACACACACACACACACACACACACACACACACACACACACACACACACACACACACACACACACACACACAAACTACTCCTGTCTGACAGTTTTGTCCGTTATTATCTATAATGACATTTGAGAAGGTTTAAGATTTTGACAGCCTGTCTAGGGACCCAGAGAGTGTGCACTGTGGGTCAAGATTATCAGAGAAGGGTTCATCTATGCTCATCCAGTGTTTTCCAATAATTCCAATAATTAATGAAACTATGGTGGCCACCACAGTCTAATTTGTTCCACCATAGTTTCAAAATGAAAATGAAAACATATTAACATTAAAGACTTCAAATGTTGTGTTTCTGCCGCTGCTCCCTGCTGCTGTAAACTTGCACGCTCACACACTTTGCATCCAACTCCACACAATCACTTTTCTTTTGAGGTAATTACAGTAACGTTAACTAAATGTTTTAACAGAATTGAATGTTTCCACTGTCACTAAATTTGGAGTGCATGTGTATTGACCCTTTGCTAAGCCCCACCCCCTTTAGTTACTGTTGCTAAGTCTGAAAAACTGACAACCCCGGGGATATATTGTCAAATTTGTTGGAAAAGCAATCTCAGAAAGAAGCAGACAGTTTTGCAGCTGCATTATGCATCTGAAGGCAGTATTCAGGCTGTCAAACTGACTCAAACTGACATGAAAAAAATGAAAGAAGAAGCCTACCAATCACAAGTGAACCACCGCATCCCCCGACGATTGAGACAAAAGACAATGATATTAAGGATTAATTAAGGTAGGCCTCTATTCATTATTACAATCATTAAAAAGCAGAACAGTAGGACTTTATTATGTTACATTCAGTAGGAAGTTAGCTAGCTTTAGCTTACTAACATTACATTAGGAACAATCCACAGCCGTCATTTTTCTGGATTTATTTTAGCTTTTGGAAAGAGAATAAATCGTACTTCTCCTATCAACCTCTCTGGGTAGTGACTGCAATTATTAGTGCCCCAGTAACAGCGTTTGACCATATTTTAGGAAAACACAGCCAAAAAAAATTGAAAACGACTCATTTTGCATTAGTCGAAGGAGCGCAGCCATGAAAGTGTCAGAACTCAGTTAGAGCGAATCCTATGCTGCGCTGTGATTGGCCAGCTGTGTATTCGGGACGTGGCTTAGCAAAGGGTAAATTATAGCCTTATGATAAATGCAGTTAGAAGGAGCAGAGCAAGCTGACAGGCAGGGTTAGCGACGTTATTTTCTGACCATGTGTTACAATATGACAGTCTTACCTGAAGTTAATAAATCTTAATTGTACGCAATACGAGCACAACATACACAATATAATTTATTAAATTGCGTCGCATTGGTGAATGTAGTGCTAGGATACTGTGACAAAATCCAGTTTTCAAAATAAGGTGTTAACACAACATATACAGTATAAAAATAAGATTAATTGGATTATATTCACAGAAGTATTAAACATGTTACATGTATCCATTAAAAGTAAATCTTATGGTAAAATGTTAGGGAAATTACTTTGATTATGCTTTGATTAAGGGTTGCTGAAAAAACATTAGATAAATTATTTGATTTTTTTACTGTTTCATTACCATTTTTTCTATACAGTGTGTTTATGATCAAATTGTATAGGGCACAACATACTTAGCAATTGCGCAAAATTCTCCATAGTACTAGCCTCTTTACTTTATTTTGCTTTTGAAGTGCACCAATTTAATGTACAAATTTTTCTGGCTGGGGGGGAGGGGCATGAAGCACCCACCATAGCTTTATCATTTGAATGTACTGACAAAGACATTACATTTAATCTAGCTGAGAAAATGGGTATGTACAGAACATATCTGTGCTTTTGTGTGTGTCCTGTGTTTTTTTAGACAGGGCCCGGCTAGGGGAAAAATAAACAACTCCTCGCCAGCTTTTTCTTTCCAATCCAATTCAATCTAATCATGGAGCCACTATTTGTACGACTATGTTGGCTCCCACTGTGCAGTAGTTATATTCGATTGTCTCTTGATGTGCCCCAGTTGGTATTCACTGTGCATTGACATTAACAGCAGCATGTGTTTTAGCAAAGTACTGTAATAACTGAGGAGAGCAGTGGCTCTTTTTTCCCAAAACAAAACAGCAGCACAACAAAAAAACAACTGTTCTTTACAAACATTTCTCTAATAATACTGTTAAGCAGGGGTTTTCAAGGTCTGAGACTGTGGGCCTCCCCTCAGACAAACTTTAAGAAAAGGTGCCCCCTTAATTTATTTGCATGGTTTTGCGCAATTCCTGAATGGCTATGGGATCACGATTACGTGACGATGACCTTATTTGGTCCCATAGACAATCTACAATTGAGCCAAGACAGGCTAAGATTGCTGTTTGACATCAAGACAACTTCAGACAACACCAAATGCATAAAAAATCCTCAGGCATTTATTGCTTTCTGACTCTGATGAAGTGGGAAAACAGTTCTCCAAAACTGCTTTGTCTTTGAACTCTTTCTTTAACCAAATCACACACACAATGACATTTACATTTACATTTACTCATTTGGCAGATGCTTTTAACCAAAGCGACTTACATTTGAGGAACAACTTACAAGTATCAACAGAGCATCAAATACAGATCTACAACTGACAATACATACTAGTAAGAGCAACAATAAATCCTAGTAAGAGCTCATAGTACATATCACATCAATGGGTAAATACCTAGGGAAGGAAGTAAGAGTTAACAGAAAGTGCAATCAGAACAAAAAGTGCAGTCAATACAAGATAATTGTAGGGATAGAAGAAGAAGAGCACAGGAAGTGCATGTTAGAGGTTAGTTAGTTAGTTAGAGGTGTTCTAAGAGCAAGTGTTCTCGGAAGAGATGAGTTTTCAAGAGCTTCTTGAAGTTAGAGAGGGACGCCCCTGCTCTGATGGCGTATGGTAGCTCGTTCCACCATTGTGGTGTCACAGATGAGAACAGCCGGGACTGGGATCGCTTTGTGTGAAGGGCTGGCAGAGCCAGGCGCCGTTCGTTGGAGGAGCGTAGAGGCCGAGAAGGAACGTAGGTTTGTATAATGGAGTTTAGGTAGATGGGTGCAGACCCGGTGGTCACTCTGTATGCAAGCATTAGTGACTTGAATTTGATTCTGGAGGCCACGGGAAGCCAGTGGAGGTCACTGAGTAATGGAGTGACATGAGTCCTTTTGGGCTGATCAAAAACCAGACGCGCTGCTGCGTTCTGAATCATTTGTAAGGGTTTCACGGCACAAGCTGGAAGACCTGCTAGGAGGGCGTTGCAATAGTCGAGGCGAGAGATAACCATGGCCTGTACCAGAAGCTGGGTGGCATACTGAGTAAGGTAGAGCCTGATTTTCCTTATATTGTATAAAGCAAAGCGGCATGACTTAGAGACAGCAGCAACATGATCTGAAAATCACAGTTGATCATCAATCAAGACACCCAAGTTTCTCACCACCTTGGTTTGAGTGATGGTTGAGGAGTCAATTTGTAGTTTGATGTTATGGTAAATGAATTGCTTGGCTGGAATGACCAAGAGTTCAGTCTTGGAGATGTTTAGTTGACTATTCTATGTGATCTGCTTTGATAACAAATGTAATAACTAATGTAATATTGTTTTACTTCCATTTGTTGAGCCTCCCCTGAAACTGTTTGGAGCCCCCCTGCCTCACGCTTTTAAAACCTCTGCTGTTATGAAATGTGTCCTTTGTGCAGAAAACTGTACTCTGTGATGGGTATATTCTCCCATATCTGTGCTACCTTACATGTAAAGTATATCAGCACACAGACAAGCATGTAAATGGTGTTACGGGATTGCTAGAAATACTTTTTTTGGTCGGCATTCATTTTTGTGTCATTGAATGCACCCTTGTCCAGTCTCAACTGTCATTTTACCTAAGTAAGACATTTTGTGACTCACTTCTTTCATTTTGTGTTCATTTCTTTCATGAGTAGTGTGGCTTTTAAAATGCTGCTTAACTAAAGACCAATACCTACAATACTCCACAGCCCTCACATACATCCTTGGATATTGTACACTTTTATACTAACTTCACTATTTATTGCTTAAGATTGGTGCCAATTGGATCTTTTGAATTTAAATAAATTAAACCATACAAATTCAGCTCTGATCACATGTCTAGATTAGCAACTGTGCATCAGGCATATTCCACTCGCCTCTTTTTCTATTCGGTTATTTTGCTACATTTTATTCATGGAAAATATACACAATGGACACTTTAGTGTCAGAAGAATGTAAAAAAAATGTTTCAGTGTTTCACCGTCTGGCAGTAATGAAGGTCAGTCATTATAAACTCAAAGACAAATCATATCTGCCCTGTTGAAAAACTGCATAGTAAGCACTCGCGTGTTTCTGAGGTCCACTCTGGTTTACGGAGGTGAGCCGAAAGATGCCAACTAGGCAGCAGTGTTTGGAGTGACATAAGGTGCTGCTGTGCTGGCACGGTGGAATGGAGTCACATTGAGACATGACTCATTATCCTTGTGGTTAATTTCACTTCACTTTTCAAAAATCCCCTCCTATTAGTCGACATGATTATCTTCATTTCAGCTCCCTCTGAATGTAAAATTCTTCAGAACTGCTCCTAATATGAGCAATTTTAACAGCAGCACACAATTCCATTAAGCTTGATATTAAATATCAACATGTCTGTTTTTGTCACTAATAGGTTTTATTTAGAGTAGCTCAAAAATCTTTGAGTTTTTACACCATATACATTTTTCATCATTACTCTTTCATATCTTAATGCAAATATATAAGAACAAAAATGCAAACAATACAAAAAAAGAAGAAAAACACTTAAGGAAATGTAGGGAACAGACTGGGTAAAGACATCTTGTTAACAGCACAAAAAGTAGCACATTCAAATTGATTTCCTTTAGATTACAATGGAAGGGAAATTATTTAATCAATTTTTACACCCAAAAAAAATTATCAAATAAAATAGGCGGGTTCAGTGGTACTTATGTATGCATTTAACCCATTATGACTGAAGTCTGCTCAGAAAAGGTCAATTCCTCCATTACATAAATATCCTTCATAATCTCAGTCTTGTCTTGCAATTCACAATAATTTTAAACAAAAACTCATGTCTAACTAAAGTCATGTTTGCAAGTAATTGCCCTAGGTGTAGTATGTCAAACCTAAATGGAAATAAAATACACTCTTTAACCTTATGTCCTGCCAAAAGGAAATAATTACATTGTTGTCCCAAAAAAGATGATAATGATTGGCATTTACAAAATCACACTGTAACCAGCACATTGAGTCATTTGAAAAACAATTCTGAGCTGGTGTAATAAAAAAGCGTATTACATTCTACCAGCAGAATTGTCTCCACTTGAGAAAGGCAATTGTTTGCCACTGGATTGTGTATACAGTCTCCAATCCTTCCTCTGACAATGTTAAAGTACATTCTTGTTCCCGTTTTTCTTTCACACATGTGGTAGAGTTGGTTTCCTGGTTTAAAAAAAGTCCATTGTAGTGTGTCTAGAAACCATATGCTGAGTAAAATACATTCATTATACCTGTCTTTTGTGTTTCCTCTGTTACGGTTTGTGATGGTGTGGCAGGTTGGAGGACCCAAATGCAGGACTTGAGGCAGAGGTAGTACAGTTCAAAATGAGGGTTTATTGTAGCAAAAGGCAAACAAAAAGCGAGCACACTTACAAGGAGTGGCTGAGTCCATAAAAAGTCCAAAGTGAAACGAAACCAAAATCCAACTCAGGTAATCAAAAACACAGAGAGCAGAAAACAGCCAGACGAGAGGGGGAGCCATGACTGACGGGGGGTAATATCAACACGAACAGACTAAGAGTAACAGGAACAATGACCGAGCAAAGACTGAAGAGAACACCAGACATATATACACCAGGGACAAACGAGCAGGGCGGGAGAAACTAATTACACAGGTGAGACCATTTAGACAATCAAAGACGAGCACAGGAAGTAAAACAAGACGACACACCAAGGCAGACTACTACAAACTAAAACAGGAAGTAAAGCTAACTGAAAACACACAAGGAATAATGTCGCAACATGACCGACAACATAAGTGACTAGACAAAACCTACAGAAGTAAGGAACATAGAAACAAGACTAGAAACACTGAAGTAAACTTGAATAAACAAAGTAACCAACACTACAGAGAAGACCAAACACTAGGGCAGGGAATGAATACAGAAACTAATACGAAACGCACAAGGACAGATCTACCAAAGTAAAAAACACAAAGACAGCAAAAAACAGTACACTGACAGAGACGGGACCAAACAGGTGACAAGACTATACGTAACATGGAGACAAAAGACTAAGGACTAAGACAGTTACTAAGAAGACAAAAGTGAACGAACCAAAATAACAAACAAGACTACAAAACTCAAAACCAAGGCAATATCAAATAAACACGAAAAACAACAGCACACAACTCAAATCCTAACATCCTCTGTATGTCCAAGTCTGATTAATTGATAGAAATGATGTTTGTAAATATCTATAATAAAAGATATTGAGGTTCCCCAATAGTCATTATGGTACAGTACGCAGGGACCCCCCTGTGCAACAATTTTTAAAAAATCTGCTGCTGCGTAAGTGATAGAGGTAAAATCAGTGTGATAGGCACACCATCTGAGATGCTTTTCTAAATGCTTTAAATTGACCATTCTAACCTGATCCACGTGTTGTCCTTATTTGTTAGGTGTGCACGTAACCCTTCATCTGGTATAATAGTTTGAAGTGGAGTGAAATATATTGGGATTACACCAGCATAAGTGCTCTTCATTGTGCAGCCCTGTGATAGTCCCTCAGGCATGGTAGCGCAAGACCCCCTTTAATTTTTCGCAGTTGGAGTTTGTTATAGCTGCTCCGTGGTTTTCTGTCTTGGAACCTAAGACTAAGATGAGTCCATCCCTCTTGACAAATTGCTTACCTGGAACATCAACAGGCAGGGTTTGAAACAGATACCAAAGTCTTGGTAATAAGTCAATTTAATTCCAGAGATTATCTGTTTTTAAAAGTTTTTAGTAGTTTTCTTGCTTCGATTTTTGAAAATCTAGCGAGAACTAAACATTGAACTATAATATTAGCCCATGACTGTAACCAACCAAGTTTGTTCAGTATGATTTCTTAGGCGTCTGTTAACCGTTTGGCTTTTCAATAGCTAGTTAGCTTATGCTAAGGCTAGCGTCTCTTCTGCCTTTCAGAAGAGACGCAAGACAGCGTACTGACGTCACACATTGCCCTAAGTGCTGCCTTAGAAGGCTGCTCGAAACTTTTGTAAACTGCCTTCAGTTGAAAGTGATGACTTCTGAGGGAGCTGTCTATTACGGTATCAAGGCAGCGAGGCAACTGCCTTCTCTGAAATAATCATATAAATAATGATAACATTAGCTACAACTACAATAATTACAAACTCTTTCGTCCGCTCCATTGTTAGTTTTTGCTGCTCCTATGAGGCGCAAAGGTTTATGGGTAATCTTTCTTGTCAACTTCCTGCAAACTGATGAACCGTTGTTCACACCACTACCGTTGTTCCCTACACAGTTCACAGTGCCCTTTGAACTGAACATGTGGTGTTCCTTGCGGTTTGGAATCTTACTTAAAATGGCCAAATACCCTGGGCAGTCCACTTAGCAGGGAACTACAGGGCAATCGGAACGCACCCCATGAGTATCCTTGTCAATGGCTCTCACTTCACTTGTCACTAGCAAGCATGCTATAATGGACAAGAAAAGGCTGGCATTCAGTTTCATCCTACACTTAGATAAGACAGGATTTCAGACAGGAAGTTTCTGTAATGAGGCCACTGGACATCATCAGCAAAGAAGGTGTTTTTATATGTTCAAACCCTATGCTATGCTTATTCCCTTGATGCTGTCTGATGATGTCTGTTTAATCCATTGTCTGGCTGATTTGGCATACGATGGAAGAGTGAAGGACAGACATACCCCTGACAACAGCCCCACCCATGACTGGAACTATTTGTTACATTTCTGTTTATTTAGATTCTAGCAAATGACTTATCATATAGATCCATGTGTTTTACGCATGTGTCTTATATAAGGTGCTCCATATATTACCCTGAGTCTGGCTTTTCCTAATGAAACTGGTTTGATCATGACTGCGGCATCTAACATGTTGAGTCGTGCGCATGCGTCGACATCTAGTCTGCTTCTTGGTTCTTTTATCTAGCTTTCAGCCACAACTTCGCAGTGTACCTCTAGATCCAAGTTGTTTTACCAAGTTATTGTAACATGGTTAAACCTTTTCAGTAATCAGATTTGAAATATTCTTAACCTGTCTGCTAATGGGACATAAACACAGCTGGACTCCTTTCCATTGCTGCTAGCCTACCTGGTCTGTTTTTAGCTTGGTGTCTGGGCTGAATGAGCACTTGCAAAGAGGATTTTACACTCTCTTATGTCTTATTAAAGAGAAAGATAACCTCATCATGGGGTTCACCACACTCGCAGGAGCCCAAGCAAAATGCCTGTCATTTCTGAGCTCCTTTAACCATGGGTGGAATGCTTCCATCACGTCTAACCCCACTAATCATTCTCCAGCAATGGACAATGATGCCACAATTCCTTGGCTTGGTTCAGCCATCGGAGGAGCTTCGGGGCCTGAGGAAGTTACATCCTGTGGCTCCTCATGGGAGTGAAGCTTGAGGTAACTGCCACCTCTACTCCCTGCCATGTTCCAGTGGAGGTACGACTGCCTGTAAGCAAGGGTTTTCTGAAGCCTTCAGTGACTGGGAGTCTGAGTCGCCTAGATCACTGGATTATAGCTTGCTGGGCCAAGCATGGGGCAATACACCGTCCCCACCTCCACCAAACCTGGACTTCCCGCTGGCTAATAGGTTCAACATCTTAGACTTGGATGACTTTCCTCCATTGAAGGGTCGCTTCCAACCCGGAGTGGTCAAGCCCTAATCCTCTGCTTGCTGCAGGTTGTTGAGAGAGGCTGTGGCCAGGAGAAGCTCTGGTGGTCTCCATGGTCTGAAGACTAAAGGCTAAGGATTATGCTGCCCTGATGCTGCCTCTGTGTGTGTCTACTTTATGCACAGCTGCAGCACCACTCCACTTGCCTCAACCCCCTGCTCTGCCTCCTCTCATGCACCCAACTTCACTGATATTTGCATCACAGAAAAGGTCCCCGGTCTCCTAGCTTGACTTCCGACGAACATCAGGAGGAATATAATCCACGTCAGCTCAAACAACACCACTTGCCAGCAATCTGAGCTAACAAAAAAAGACTTTTCCTGCCTGTTTGATCTGCTCCATGCAAGTGGAAAGTCTGCATTCATCTCCGGTCCGATTCCTACGCTTGGCCACAGAGCTGGCTGTTTCAACAGAATACCTGGCTCCAGTCTACAGCACCCAAAACACTGGTTTTATTCATAACTTTGGCTGACTTTTGTAAGCCCTTATAATGCTTGGACTTGCACCATCCTACCTAGCTGAGCTAATTACACCATATACATGGTCGCACTCTTCGCTCTCTCAATGCTGGTCTCCTGCTCAAACCTCTGTATAACAAATATCAGCTGGCTCCAAAGCTTCTAACTACCTTCCTACATATTTATGGAATGACCTGTAGGAATGACCGTGTTAGGGAAGAAGGGTAAATCGATCAAGTCAAAACTTGAAACATTTCACGTTTGTAATCTTTTGAATTTGATCCTGTATATTTTTTTGGAAAATATATTGGGACCATGCTGCATAGTGATTTTGCACTGTAAATAAATAGGATTTGATTTGATTCCTGTGAAAGATCTGGTAGATACACATTTGACCATTTTGAGTCTATGGCTACGTTCTGACTGCAAGCCTTAATGCTCAAATCCGATTTTTTTCCCCAGATCCGATTTTTTTTGTTTGACAGTTCACATTATAGTTTAAATGTGGCCCATATCAGACTCCAGTGTGAACTGTCCGCCTGAAAGTGACTCGCATGTGTAGAAGAACAACACGATGTCACACACAGCATGTTGTTGCAGGCTACAGAACTAAACAAGGAGCAACATGCTTTACATAAACATAAAAGGCATCAAGACAAAATGTAAAAGCAACATAAGGCAAAATATAAAGACCATTAATGTCTGTAACAAATTTCTAAAATGTCTAAATTGAAATATTCTCCTCTTCCACAATACCCTCTCAGTGGGACTCTGCAGTATTCAGTTCTTGATCTTCAGTGTCAAACAGTTCTGGATAGCTACCAATATTTCCATCTTGGTATTGCTTTGCCTGCTGCACCTCTGTCTGAGTGCTCTCAAAAGAAGGACACATATCCACAAAGCCCCTCTATCAGTGGCTACAGAGACATAAAAGGTGTGTGTGCATGACTGCTCTGTTCCATCTCTATCCCTAAGCCCTGGTAGTGCACTGCCAAGAACTCTCATCAGAGCCAAGATGGTGCTTTAATGACAATGTACACCTTCTTATTATCTTTACCAGAGAGGATGCTTTGCTCACTTAAAGTCCCTGCATGCAATGCACATAACTGATGAACTTCAGGCAGAACTCTTCCAATTTGCCTACGCATTATACAATTGCAGTGCACTGTGCTTGGACCTTAAAGAGAGTGGAAAGGCAGAGATGATGTATGCCTTTATGCTACTAGAGTAATGTGACTGCATAATTTCTCTCAACTTTGGTAATAGCTACTTTTCATGGTTTGTGTAGTGAGCCTGCTAACCACTCTCTTAGAAGACAATCTCCATCATGTAAGGGTCACTGGCATGATTTTCCCTCTAGGAAAGGAGAAAGTAGGAAATAAATCTAAAAATTTAAATTTTGGAATATATCTGGCAGTAAAGTGTGCAGTTTTAATGGGCCAAAACCACCAGTGATGTCCTTTTGGGTTGAGAGGAAGATGTTAATAGGATTGTAATAATAAGCTATTTGCTCAGAAACCTTTTTTTAACCCCACTCTTCTAGATTCTTGCTCAGCTGTGTCTGATAAGTTTCAGCAAGTTCGTTAAAACTGGAACCACCACAAAGCCTCCTACTCAAAGTCAATAATGACGCAAGTTCTTTACCAACATTATTTGCTTCTCTTCCTTTTGTCGTTTGTGGTACTTGGAATGGTGCACATCAATAAACACAGACACAATAAAATGTATCTCATGTGTTGACAATTACATAACCTTCTGGATACAGACCTACACAATGTGAAAAACAAGTTAAATAGGAGTGCTCTCTTCATCTTTAAAAAGCTGCCAGAGACAGCAAATGGGATGTCAAAGACGATTACACATTAGACATTTCACTATTACAAAGCAGGATCTGTGTCTGACTCCTCTACCCACATCAAGCCTGCTTATGCAACTACCACTGTTCTTGCTTAGGCAAACAGCCAGTTAGTTAGCTTGTAAAGCACAGCAGCAACAGCAGTTCCAGTATCCACATACTGAGAAATCGCATGGTCATGGTATGTGCATCCTGACTCCCAGCTGGTTAGCTGGCTGCTCCATTTGAAGCTCTATGCCAATGCAGCATACGGGCAGTAGGAGAGTGTACTCACAAGTAAAAAAGAAAGAATACATACACAATACAAGTTGATTGCTAAATATATTCATGTCCAGTCTGACTTTGCAAACTGAACTGCATTCAGTACAACACAATTGACTATGTAGCCTCATGTGGATCCGCTCGGAAGCCTCCTTTACATTAGGAACTTCCAGCTTCTGCTGTGAATCTGTAATGTTCAGTTGTGTTGTGGTTCTGTAGTCCCTGGAAGCATCATGTGACAAGTCTTATTGTGACGGGAGCTTGCTGTTGCACTGCAGTCCCAAATGCACTCAGTGCTGCTATTCCATAAGGGCATGATCTAGCTGTCCCCCTCAATGAAGTACTGGGCTAACAGCGTGCAAGAGAATAAGTCTTAATGAACTGTGTAGCTGGGATGATCGTTGATCTGCTTCTCTCAGCTCTATTTTTCTCTGTAGTGTTTATGTTGCTGCTCAACTTACTTCTTGAACAGAACACCCTTTTCAGCTCGGCGTAGGCCTGCTTCACTTCTCATGTACTCAAGATTGGATTATACCCTTGCCTTGTCTGTCTGTGCTTCCCACAGAAATGCTCTTTTTCTGTCACTTTTATGTGAAAACACACAGGCTTTATTACTTTTATTTATGTTCACATTATTTTGTGGAGCATAAATACTGGAAGACATAAACTCTGCTCAAGATGCTTTCTGTGGTTCAGGAAGCAGCACCCTCTAAAATATATTGGCTGCAGTCACAGAGCAGTACCTTGCCAGTATTTTAGTTTTTTTCCTAAGCATCCCTGAAAATCCTTAACTACCAATTTATGGACATTACTGAGTGTACAATTTAACCTTATTTAGTCAGCACTCATAACAGGCTGTGAGACAGCATCAAATAGAGGCTGATTGTGAGGAAAAAATACATAAAGTCTGATGTAGTTAAAGTTGTAATCTTTAAGATTTCAGCCATGGTTGATTAGGTGACACCTGTAGTTTCTGGTGGTAACAGCAAATGTGGTTTAATACATCAGGTCACAGAATTCTGGGTGCAGAAAAATAAACTATTGTCATTTTGTTAAACAAGTCAGGCAACAATTGTCCTTTTTTTCTGGCAATGTTGCCACAGGTGTGCATTTGTGATACTTTCATCAGTGGGCCATAGACTCAATCCCCATCGTGTTACCTGAATTGGTGATAGATTTAACAGACATTTATATAAATGAAAATCCTCAAGACTGCAACATGCAACATCGGGTGCTTTTACACCCGGATCGATTGGAGATGTTGTTCTGAGGCAAGGGGATGTTTCCCCCTTGGCTCGGTTCGTTTGGTAATATGTGAACACAACAATCGCACTCTGAACCAGAACAAATCAACCGAACCGAGATTGCCTAGAAGAGGTGGTCTTGGCTCTGTATGGAGGGATTATTTGGTCAGAACTAAAACTAAAAGTCTCAAACTAAAAGTCTTAAATGAAAACTAAAAGTCTTAAATGAAAACTAAAAGTCTAAATCTAAAACTAAAAGTCTAAGTTGAAAACTAAAAGTCTAAGTCAAAAATTAATTTGGTATTTAGGATTGGGCGTTTGGTATTTAGGATTGGGCATTTAGTCATTTAGTCATTTAGGATTTAGGATTGGGCATTTAGGGAATTAGGATTGGGCATTTAATCATTTGGCCATTTAGGATTTAGGAATGGGGATTTGGGGATTTAAGATTGGGCATTTGAGGATTGAGGATTGGGCATTTGGGGATTGAAGATTGAGGAGTGTATGCAAATAAGGAGGTGTGGACCAAATACTGGAGGCTGGGTTTGACATGGCTGGTGCGCAGATGCACCTTATGGACAGCAGAGGGAGCTCCAAGTGCTAAGGAGCACTCTGTAATGAAACCAAAGAGAGCAAGTGAGCAGGGCTGGAGCGAGGACTATACTTTATAATGTGAAAACTTCAACTTAATGACAGCGTTGTAACATTTCTGTGGCCTCACACACACTAGTTATATTAGCTGATATTGCTAACATGCTTTAGTAGACTATTGTTATATTGGGACACGCTGTTTTTTGGTTTTTTTAACTGCGGTCTACCCCACCTCCCTTTCATTGCCAGTAGATGCGCTTGTTTCTGTTTTTTGCTATATAGCCTAAATATATATAAATATATATGAACGCAACGCATCAGAAAAAACAAGGTTAGGAAACAGTAAGGCAGCATGAAGGCCAGTGCCGATGTCACGATGGTTGCTGTAAGATTTAACGTTAAGCAGGGGTTTTTGTGCAGTGTAAAACGGACCGCAATATATTGCTATATTATGCTCTGAAATCGTCTTAACTTGTTTTTCTGGTGACTTTGCTGCTTCTAGCTGATATTCTGCTAGTCACTTGCAGTCTGCGGCATTGGATCACTAACATAACATTGTCTTATAAGGAAAGGTTTAATCACCACAGCTAACAGAACTACAGTGTTAGCTGTGGTGACAGAAAAAAAACAGCGTGTCCCAATATAACAATAGTCTACTAAAGCATGTTAGCAATATCAGCTAATATAACTGGTGTGTGTGAGGCCACAGAAATGTTACAACGCTGTCCTTAAGTTGAAGTTATCACATTATAAAGTATAGTCCTCGCTCCAGCCCTGCTCACTTGCTCTCTTTGGTTTCATTACAGAGTGCTCCTTAGCACTTGGAGCTCCCTCTGCTGTCCATAAGGTGCATCTGCGCACCAGCCATGTCAAACCCAGCCTCCAGTATTTGGCCCACACCTCCTTATTTGCATACACTCCTCAATCCTCAATCCTCAAATGCCCAATCCTCAATCCTCAAATGCCCAATCTTAAATCCCCAAATCCCCAATCCTAAATCCTAAATGGCTAAATGACTAAATGCCCAATCCTAAATACCAAACGCCCAATCCTAAATACCAAATTAATTTTTGACTTAGACTTTTAGTTTTCGACTTAGATTTTTAGTTTTAGATTTAGACTTTTAGTTTTCATTTAAGACTTTTAATTTTAGACTTTTAGTTTTAGTTCTGACCAAATTATCCCTCCATAGGCTCGATTCCATACGAACCCTAGAGCAGTTCATTTGCAATGAGAACACTACTGACCCATGAACCGGAACAAACTGATGTGTTGGCTGGCAACCGACGCCAAAAGATTGCTTGTCAACATGGAGCTTTGGCAGCATATTTTTCTAATTTGTTGTGCTATGTTGTTGTGGTTGTATTATGTAGGCCTACTGCGGAGTTTTTTTTTTGCCTTCGTGCGGCACTTCTCGACGGAGCGTTCACAACTCCTTTAGTTTCTAGACTTCATTGTTCTTGTGTGTGGTGTGCAACATCCAGGAGATGTGTTGTTCTGACCAAACATCTATTTCACTTCTTTGCAGCACCAAGTCCACCCGCGATTCATTTTGTGTTACTGTTGTCATGGAAGTGTCCCACAATGGAATATGCAACCTGCACACATGAGGTAGTGACATAATGGTGTAAGGAAAGCCCTGGAAGCGTGTGCGATTTGGACCGCTTTACAACAGTGCAGTGTGAACACAAGTGATGTATTAAAATTGATTCGGAACAAAGTATCTGTTCCAGAACAAAACAAGTCGATCCAGGTGTAAAAGCACCCATAGCTTCAGTTGTCGAGTTAAAAAAATGAGGATTCACGTTTTAGGAAAACTAAAATACAGATTGAATCCAGTGGGGACAATCTGTATGCTTGAGCTGTGAAAAAAGATAATGTCCTCATTGAGTGCACTGTTCTTAACTATCTTGTTTGCAACAGAATGATAAGGTGGGAGACAGGCCAGTTTTCTCCAGTAATGTTGTTGTAAATCCACTCAGAGCATCTGCACATTAGCAGACTTTAATTGATGTTCAGTGTCACATAGAGTGATAGTGACCCTCCCTTAGATCAGAAGGTGAGCTATAAGGACTTGCTTTTTTCTTTTTTCTCAGTCTTTCCATTTCCATTTTTTTCAGATAAAATGTTATTTTTGTTCCAATCTATTTCATCCCAATTCTACTGAAATAATCTTCCTTAAATGTATTGCTTATGTCTATTTTCCAACTTAGAGGTCACAGAATATTTTTATATAAAGGCACTCCTAATAGAGTTAAAAGAGTTATTTGGTAACATTTTCCCTGAAGAAATACAATTTTTGCTATTTGGTATAATTTTGTACTGACCTGAATAACTGCCTGACTGACATAGGTGAAGTAACAGTGACAGAATATTATACCATAGTGTGGTGAGTGAAATGCAAGAGCCAGACAGACACATAAACCAAGAGCTTTGATATGGTCCAACACACACATCTCTTTTACTTGTTCAAAGACCCTTCTCTTTCCCACTTTACTTGATCCGCCCGATCTTCTATTCCTCTATTTCCATTATTGTGAATGTAGCATTGCAGACTTTCAGTCATTCATTCTAATTAGATTCCACAGTCAGACTGGCAAATGTTTTAAATGCAGTGTGCTGTCTTTAAGAGATGGACAGAATTTAATTAGGGTTCTTAATTACAGACTTTTTAACAGAGACACAGAATGACATTTTCAAGACTTGTCACTTTTAATTAAGTTACATATGCCCGCCCATTCCATGTGTGGGTTTCTATAGCCCTCTGTCTCTTGCTATTCTCTAAAAAATAAAAACCTTTCCTTAGTCGTGTCCTGATTAGGTACACGTGAATGAGATACACTAGCTGCTACAGGATAATTATTTATCAGGTCATCAGACCTTTATGAATAGCTACTGTAGTGGAAATACATAAAGTCTTTTTCACATATGTAGGAAATGCATTGATTTGTAGTTTTTTCTTATTGAAACATTTGTAACTCAAATAATTTACTTTGCATTTAAAATTTTGAAATGAAAAAGTTTATTGCAGTTTTTCAGTCATTGTTATCTATAGTGGAGAACTTAATGCGTGGAAAATATAAATTAATATAGGCTACTTTTCATCAAGTACACTTGTTATTTCAGGGAACATAATACTCTTTTTACTAAAAAATTGACTGTCTACAATCTACTATATCTGGTCTAATATGATCCACTTTGGGGCTCAATGTGGCAATACGAGAAAGTTCACGGGGTCAACAAAATACATTAAGATTCAATGTTTGAGCTAACTGTATATCCACAGTAAACTTCTTGATATCATGGGTCCAAACTTGACTAATTGAATTTCCAAAATGCATTCATTCAACCTGTATGCCCATAATATTTTGACCTTTCTTCTCTATGTGAGGAATATTTATCCAGATGGTGCCACAAGAGAGATTCATGGTGTCAACCAAAAGCATTAAGGTACATCCTCTGAAGACCATGAATACCCACAGCCAATCTGGCCGCTATTGTTGAAATCTTTTTCTGCTTCAAAGCATGACTGGGCAAAAAAAACATGTATTTGTTAGAATTTAGGTCAGCAGGTAATTGACTCTGGTTTTTAATTAGTATTACTGGATCTTACACAAAAGAAGGTCAAAACTGAAATGTATCATCTTTTCTCTTTAAGAAAGTTGTGTTCTAAGAGAATAATTTACCTTCAACTGGACAGTAGGAAATGTATTATCTGTGATCTACACCAGACTGACAGTGGCACCATTATTGCGCGTGTCCCAGTTTGTCTTTGAGTCCTTGTATATTTATGTAAGCATGATGATGTCATACATTCATGTATGACATCATTATGTCATACAATTTTCCCCCGTGGCTGTAACAGTATTCATTAGTTTTGGGCAGCTCCAGAGCTAACTGTGATTCATGCTATTATAGGCTTTCTTTATGTTGTACATTGTATATGTAGGACACATTAAAATGCACAAGGAACAGAATGGAAGTAGGAAGTGTGAGCCATAAACATCTCTATATATTACACGCGGCATGAGTAGAAGGTCATACTGCCTGTAAAACACAGGCAGAGTGCGACCTCCACCCTTTAATGCTGCTGGCTCTTTCCTCACCACCGTAATTTGAAAAGTAAGTTATCTATTGGCCTATTTGTGTTGTTGTGTCTGCAGGTCAGCCCATTTCTTTTTCCTTATGGACCACTGTAATCCTCCGTGAACTAGCTGCAAATCTTCATTTTCGTATACACTGTATTTTTGCTTGGTCTTGAATTGTTCAGAATATTTTGAAGTTTGATGAGTATTCGTGCTCCCAGTGCTCAGCAGTGGGAAACAATATCAATAAGTACTGAATCAATAAAATATTCACTACAAAAATCCTGAGCACTAGTTCAGTAAGTAGCCTGTCATTTCAAACCCTCTATACAATCTCGTTGGTAAATAAATTAACGAGTGGAAATCAATATAACAAAATCAGGCCTGATCAGTCCCTGCCTCTGAAAGTACAAACACAAAAGACATAGCTTTGCCAAAAGAGAGGTGGGACCAACCAATAATCCTAGTGTCTCGAGACAAATGTTAACTATGTGCGTGAAAAGTGTAAAAGCTATCCCACCTATCATCATGTCCCACCACATGCCTTCTTCTATTATTCTTAACAAGTTTACTCAAACAGTGCAACAACAGCTCAGGTAGGCTAAGAGCAAAGTAGAAAAAAGTGTGAACTCTTCAGACGTGCTCCTTGTATTGAAGGCCCAGAATGATGTCAGACCAACTCAAAGTCTGAGGGAACCAATGAGCAACATGACCGGACGGCACAGGTGGAAACCAGTCATGGTGTTAGCACTTTAGGAAACCAGGAGAGGGGGAAAGAAATAAAAGCAGGAGGGAAAACACACACACACACACATACTTAACACCTGCCTGGCACATAACAGCCACAGTGAGGTACAGGAAAAAATCAAATGTGTATATGACTGCATGATTATAAACAATTTCTTTCTGTCTTAATCATGAATGTATTGACAGAGTAGTGATAGTTTTAAATAAGTAAATAACAATAAAATTAAATTTATAATAATAAGAGGAGAGTGGGTGTGATTGTAAAACCTGCTATGTTCCCAGATGATGATTCAGCACAATCTTGGTTAAACCCTGATGTTTCATTTACTGTTACTGTAACAAAATTACCAAAATACCATTACAAATTTTGTTCCATGTTCTCCAAGCAATTAATCTAGATTTTTATACAGTTAGCATTAAATAGTTATGGTCCCAAGATAATGGATCCTCTTATTTTAAGCCATACTACCAACACATTTATATACAAATATAATCAAAAACTAATTGCAATGCTGTATTATAATAGACAAGATGTTCTGTATGGATATTTTCTGAGAAATATCCTCCAGAGCCAGAGGAAGTAAGGCATTTTACATTTACAGCAGAAGTAACAGCAGGTTATTTCCATTAGAAAAGGGACTGGTAGTTCAGTGAGAAACTGAGCATCACCAAAACTTTTCAGTGAAGAGAAAAACCTTCAGAATAAATAGAGATGCTTGATAGATTGACCAGTGATAGCAATTGTGAGTGAACACTTTGCCATATTATGGTCCATACAGGTCTGGGGTCTCATTTATAAAACTGTGCGTAGAATCCTCCCTAAAAGTGTATGTGCGCTCAAAAGCCAAAAATGGTGTACGCCAAAAAATATTCAGACTTATAAAACCGTGCATACGCACATTTGTAAGCAAGTTCCCTTTATAAATCACAATCAACTTCAAATGTGGCGCATGTGCGGGAGCTCCATGTTCGACCCCTTAAACGTCCATAGTTGCCTATAAATGGTCTGTGAAACACCCCTCATTAATATTAATATATCCTGGCTGCATGAAGAAAAGGAGGCAAAATCAGAGAAGCTGCAAAACAAGATTTAACTAAGTGTGACAGTGATGTTCCTTTTGGTTAAGCTGAAGCATGTTGTTTGGTGGGTAAAAAACAAACTTTCATGCAACACTTGTGCACCGGAGGAAAGGGGGCACCAGAGCTCCACCCCTTCATAACTGATCTGCAGGAAAAGGCATCCCTCTTGAGTAGTGATGTCACTGACCGAAGGGACACATACACACACACACACACACAAGACGGGATGACCCAGGTACTATTTTGGATCCGCCCGTTTGAAAAGAGAGTAAACCACATGCATTCCACCTGTGTTTAAACATGTATTTAGGCTAACACTCCACTCACTTAACGAGGTTAAGTGAGTGATGAGTTAATGAGTTAAAACTTGACTTGTTGTGAATGACAATAAAATAGTGTTATTTTGTCTAGTTCATGCATATGAGTATCACTGCATGAATTTGCCCAAGAATGCTCAAGTTGGAGTCTTTAGTAAAATAAAAAAAAGTTCCACCAAAATTGTTTTCTACTTTTGCATTTGTGAAAAGACTGTATTTATTGTGATGGTTGCACAAAGAATAAAACTCTTGACAAGAAAGCAAAGTGAGATAAAGAAGAAGTGAGACATTGCCGCAGATGCATGATGATGTATCATTAATGAGTCAGATTTTTTGTCTAATGCAATCCATCTTTTCTTTTCATGGGAGACATTGCGCAGTTGGGGACTGAAAGTCATGCTTAAATGCTGATGGATACATGCCAAATGTTGTACAGCTTCCAAGATTAATCACTGAGTAACCTTGCTTCAAAGCTTAATCTGGGATTAAGGTATGAAGCCTGCTGCCAGTACGTGACAGCTACGCATGAGTTTCTGAGGCAAGGCATTTTCTAACCACTGCAAGGAGAAACACTACTTTCTAGAAGATTTATGTTCTTCCTTATTGTGTTTTAAATCATGTTTAAACACATTTCTGTGTTTTATGTGAAGCACTTTGAATTACTCTGTTGAAAAAGTTGCTGCCCTGTCTCAACTATCTTTAAACTTATTTTAGCATGTTTCAGGTTTATGCAAGACTCAAAATGACATTCATTGTTCATATTTCTTAAGTTAAAATCAAAGTGTTTACACATTTATTTGGTCTGATTAGACCTGTTCCGGGGTTGAGGGTGTGTACAGACACCGCTTGATTGATGACTCCTTAACGCTTCTGTTTGTTTTGTTGTACCTGCAAGACAATTTGCACCTTTATTTATTTTTAATGTATGCAGTTTGGTGAATGCACAATGTCCACCTGAGAAGAAGTCTAATCAGCTAGAATAATTGAAAAAGAAATTTAGATGCCATAAAATTTACACTCAATAGCCTGCATAGTTTCCTAACATTGTTTTACTCATGTCCTTAGTTGCAAGACACAAAGTGCTACAATTAATCTCTTCTAATAGAACATCAATTACTTTCTCTTTTTTAAGAATACATGAGTAGTGGTGCATTATTATAGAAAAAAAATCACTAAGGGAATACATTTTCACAGATCAAAGCTGTTTTTACAGCTGAATGAAATCAATTTGCAAGTCTATACTGGTTACCAGGCTGAAAGCACCTGAAAAATTGCTGTTTGTCCTTTAGGGCAAGACATGAGGCGTCAGTGATTTAAAAAGCAAAAACACAAAATAAGTCTCCACAGGGGATATTAGAAGACACTTAGAACTCCTATTAATCTTTCCTTTATATATTTCCACTCCAGCTCAGGAATTCATTTTGCAATGTAAAGCAGCCAGGCACCCAGAGATTCACACCCAAATGAATAACGCTGTCCTTTCTACTTATCCTTCACCTCTAATTTCTGAGAGGAATAAAATCTCCAGAAACGACCTGTTCAAGTCTTTACCTTTGGTTGAATAATAGTAGAAAATGCTTCCAAATTCAACATGCAAAATGATATATTAAAAACACTATGAATATGTGGCATATGGTAGCAGTGCTGCAAATACATAGGCAAGAATTGATTTCATTAAATATGTTTTTAGCAAATTTAATTCCTTCTAAGTGTTTTGCTTATTGTCTATAGATATATATATATATATCTTTAAACCACCTCTGATAATATGCTCTGCCTCACGTTTGATGTTACATGAAAGGATATACTGTAGGGCTCACAGTGTAGGCTACGTCTTCCAAGAAAAAATGTACCATGTTCATAACACAAGTCTATGCCTTAGTGTTGTCAAAGGTTGTATAGTTTTTGTAAAACATGTCATTTGTCATTCTTTTTGTATGTGTGCAGACCCATTTTTTTTGTGAAGACAACAATTAGGCCTATATGTCTATTTATTTATCCTGCTTATCAGGTTCACTGGAAGCTCAAGGTTATACCAGCATGAATTTGGTGCGAGAATGGGTTTATCTTGAACATGTTGCCAATCTATCTCAGTGCTCAAAATATATAAATTTATGTTTTAAATACTGGAAAAATTTTATAATGGCCTTAGGTATACCATTTTGAGAATGTGTGGTAAAAAGAGGATTTTTTTTACATTTATTGAATCTGTACTATTTGCGATGATATTACAGGCATTTGCCCTGTTTACAAATAAACAAATAAATTACTTTCATTGTTAAATAATCTGTTTTGGTTGATGCTTTTGGGATTTAGCATTTTAAGACAAAGGGCTGTGTTTTTCATTAATCAACAGAGTTCATTCGAATCCAAACCAAATTACTTGCTTATTAAGATACTTTGACAGATAAAGCAGCAGCAAGTAACATTGTTTGTAAGACTCCATTCTGAGGGATGGAAATAACAAATATTAATTGATAAAAAAGGAGGTGAGGAAAATGGATGTGAATTGAAAAATAAAGGGGTTAAAATGGATGTGAAATGAAAAATAGAGTGATAAATATTCAAGTGATTTGATTAATTTTAAGTCGATTTGATTAAAACTGTAGTGATAGAATGAAAACATAACCATTTTTATTTATCAATCATCATTCACAACCCAACATTGGCATTCATCATTTAAAGCAGGTAGCCTCAAGTAACAAAAAGTAAATAAAAAAATGGAGGTGATGAAAATGCATGTGAACTGAAATACAGAGTGCTTAAATTTAAGGTGAATTGGAATCTAAAGTAATAAATTGTCAACTGATGTGATAAGCTTGATTTACCCTTCATTGTTCACAACACCTTACTGTCATTCATCGTTCACTGCATGTAATTTTTGTTACTTCCTGCTGAAACTGTCAAGCACAAGCCACGCCGCCTGACAAACTGATCGAGGTTAGCTCTCAGCTCGTCATCCTCTAAGTCCACTGAAGCTGGAGCGAGCCCAGCTGACCGGAGGAATATTATGCCCTGCTCTGCTGTTAATTGTACAAAAGAGTGCCCAAGAAGCCACTGCTCCAGCTGTTCTGGTGAGGGAAATTGTAGTATTTCATTTATGTGTTATTTGCAGACCTTGTTGTTGGCATAAATACCATGTTAGCTTAGCTCGTTAAGGTAATTAACTTACCATGCTAACTGAACGGGAGGGTATGCTTTGATTAATTTTGGGGTGACAATACTTTGGAGAAAAAGGCTCAAAAGAGGTCACGTGTGAAGTTGGAAAATGATTGGTGTTTAGCTGACGCTATGCAGCGTCAGCATTAAACTTGGCACATGCACAATCTAACATTAATGATGCGACTGTTGACCCTAGACAAACTCAGAAGTGGCTGTCACACACCTAATTTTTTTGCAACTTACTTTACCCAGCTCAGAACATCGCCCTAATTACAGCCCAGCTACTGATGTTGTGCTGATTTATGCATGCCTGCCTAGAATTACATGCACCTCGGTGGAGGTAACTCTAGTTTATGCTGAGAAAAAGGTGGATGCAAATTTAGGCAGGTAGCCTACAACATCTGTTCTGCCGACTTATACATCCAGCTTTTCAGACACTTTGCTGTGCACACTGATCAAATACAGTTATCGCAACTTCTACAAGTGTACTGCAATATAGATGAATTTACACGTTCTTAAAATATATCCTTCTAATCATTTATCACCACCAATGAACCCCACCAAGAAAATTATTTCGTTTTTAAACAGTACATGGAGGTGTAGGCGATGCTCGGAGGACAGGCAGACCTCTGCACAACAGTCCACGGCTGGTGCTTGTGCAACTGGTACACTGAGCACAGCTCCCCCATAAAAACCTCAACCTCTCAGACCAGCTGCAGCCACATACTGTGTAATGGTATCGGCATGTCTTTTCTCTCCCTGAACACAGCCACTTGTTACAGTAACTAATCTAACATTAACGTTACATTGTATGAATGAATGAATGAGTAAGGTGCTGTGAAGGTACTTACTGTACCACTTAAATATTTACCACTGTATTTTTCATTTCACATCCATTTTAACCCCTTTTATTTTTCAATTCACATCCATTTTCATCACCTCCTTTTTTATCAATTAATATTTGTTATTTCCACCCCTCATACTATTAACATGTTGATATTGGTACATTCAATATGTTGTTTCACATTGGTGGAGTAAGACAATTATTACACTGCAAAGACTATTTTGGATGCAAAGTGTGTTCTTCTGTAACAAGGTTTCAAGAGCATTTTAATGCCAACAGGTTGAATTCTAATTCTTGTATTATACAAATTACACAATGCCTCCCATCACCAGGTTTCATTTGGGTCTTTCTACATTACATAAGAAAGGTTTTGTAAATAGCTCTATAGAAAATTGTGTGATGTTTGTGTGGCCTTTCTTGAGGATTGAACTTAGTTGGCCAGAGGTAAATTTGACTTTGTGAAATCTCACATGTGTCACGTGTTAGCTAGAGGTAGTGAAGCTGTTAAAGCTGTTGAAGTGAAGCTGATAAAGTATGACCTGGGGAAGTTCTGGTGCTTATGCGATTTGAATTACTTCCCAAAAACCTGTATAAATAAGCCCCCTCACTGTCTGTACACACATATTCACCCAGGAGATACAGGATAAACTCTTCCCAGCAATCTTTACTGACACAAACAATTCATATACACACACATTTTATGGACCTTTATTTGAGATTATGATTAAATTTCAAATGAGATCAAAACATGTACCTTCTGTCTTAAATGCCCTTTGTAAGAGACAGGATCATAATAATGATTTCTAACCAAGTGAAGGATAAGTTAAAAGTTAAGACTAGTATAAAGTATTCAAAATGTCCTACTTATTTAGGCTTATGTCAATAAATGACAATGATACTCATTCATGTGCTTGTTACCACAAATGTGCCTGTTCATAATCACTCATGTGTTGTCTGTTCTCATCTCAGGGTGTCAAATACAGGCACTTTCAGAAAGGCTGACAAACCGTTATTTGATCATAGTATTTGATGGAAAAGGTACAATGAGCGTTCGTATGAGACGCCCTGTCTAGACCAGGAGCACTCGCTAGGTAGCTGGTTATGTTGCTATAAAAGCCGTTGACAGCCTCTGAAAGCCCCTTACCCTTACCCTAACCATCACAGTGGTGTGTGCCTAAACTTAAGACAGCAATTGTATGCATGTCAACCTCCTTTGTGTTGCTACTTTGTTAGTTTGTTGTCATTATTAGAAATTAAAAATGTACTGTTGTTTTTCATATCTTAAGTATATTCCTATTACATCATAGTGAACAGTACATAGTGAAATATCACTTTACCTTTTTATAATAACATGAAATGCTACAAATTCAAAATGTTTTTCCAAAGATTCTGTTTTTGGTATGCATACCGTCTGCTTGGAGTATACTATTTTGTCAAAACCTGCATAGAATCAGTATGTATTTGCAACTGGAACACTGGGACTTAATTTTGTTTGCCTGGGAATGCATTCATTTATTATTTTGTGTAATTTATAAGCAAAAGGGTGAATGACTACATTAACGTGTGGGAGCTTCCATTATAGAAATTATTTTAACAGACTTCTTGACCTGCTTAAATTATGCAGGTGCCCATCTAACCAACCACTACCTACTTATGTAAATTCATTTTGTACCTTAGGTCAACAGCGTGAGTTTGAAGATGACTTTTGGGCAATGCGTGCAAATAAAATGGACATTCTGTGCAAATACAACTCTCTATGTGTGTGCCTGCGAGGCAAGTGGGAGACCGGTGAGAGCAGGATTGTTTTACAACAAAAAGCAAAAATGCCTCAGAAAATTCTGCACCAACTGGTGTTTGAAGAGACACTGCTGACAAAATGGATACAAATAAAATCTTGTGTGAAATGTAAAAATTGATCTGCAGAAGTTGCATCAAAGCTGGCACACACAGTTAAAACACTACCACTGGTAACCAAAATCACCATTTCACTGAAGTGTACTGCTGCACCCTCACAAATGCACACATGCACAGTGTATGTGACATTCAATGAATTAAATAGTGAGTTTTAAATTAATTACACCAAAACATTCTAATTTTTACATATAATTAGGGAAGCTCAGATTTATTTGAGAATTATTTGAGCATAAGGGTCTCTTATGCCCTATCCCTGGCAGTGACCCTGTTTATTGTTTTTGAGGGGGTTTAAGGTCCCTCCCTGTCATCAGAACTTGTGTTTAAATTCAGATTGGGCAACCTGAACCACAAAAGTCTATCTAAAGCATGGGACACTAAATATAATGACAGGATCAGAAACACGACACATAACATATTCTCCATAACAGAGCATTATTCATAATAAGTTTTCACATCTGCTGACCCACTGTAGCCAATAATGGTGATATTGTTATTACCAATCAACCATTTTGCCCAAACTGGCAGTTGCTGATTTGAAGGTAGTGTGCACAATGAGGTTCAACATTGACCCAGTTTATCAGCGAGGATGAAAGCAAAAACTGGGAGAAAATGATAAGTTCTAGAGATGTAACTATATATTTTTTTGCTTTGTGTGTTTCAGGGCTTGTAGGAGAGGCCAGTATAACACTCAGAGCTCAGCTGGGCACGTGTTGTGATGGCTCACGCTCACCGTCTTGTAACATGTGGACTTGGCACCTGGGAGGTAAAGGGTAAGAATGGGTGCAATGCCTCCTGGGCAAAGAGCAGGTTTAGGACTCTTGGAAAATGAAACATAGCCCCAAGTTATTTTGAGGTGGCTGCAAGGAGCTTTAGCTGGTGTAGGAGCTGGTGTGCACTGCCAGACTAAAGAAATTATTCCAGGCAGGTGGGGTTGGCATGATCAACTCTGGCCTAGGCAGAGTTCAACAGCTGAGCTTACACACAATGTAGACATGGAGGCAGACGTGAATTCATTAAAACACTTGAACCCAGCATGGTGCTGTACGTTGTTGACACATTAACCCCTTGCCCATCAGGGTGCCCCTAGCTCTGCTATGTTTACTCACCTGGTCTAATTTTGAATGGCTATAATATCTTTATTGGCAACTACTACAACTTGAAATTATTATTTAATTATGCATTTGCTACTGACTTTGTCTTAACACGTATAAATAAAAAGAGGGCGGAAACAGTCAGCTATCCCTGCTGTTAATGTGGGGTTGTGCAGTAAATACCACATCTAAAAGAACTGCAATTCTGTATTCAGTATATTATATTATTATTATTTTGTATTCAGTGTATGTATAAAACACAAAACAGTTTGGCAAAACACCCCAAATAGTGGAAATGTGGCTACTGAAGAGGGATGTTACACTTTGGAAATTTTTCCAGTGGTCATATGAATCAAGATGGAGATGTATGACAGAACTGGGGGAGCAAATGGGGAATGGCTGTGGTGATCAGGTGAAAGGTCAGGTGATAGCTGAAGTGGGAATGGGAAAGTTATTTTGATGGCTGCTGGACAGGTAGAGAACAGCACACATGCATAATAATTAAGAAAAAAACACTGCGTGAAAGTGTGAAAACAAAAGTGAACCCGGAAGGGCACTACAAATAAAGAAACTCTTCTTGTATTAGGTTGTGTTTGCTCACTTTGCGCTGATTTTCTAAAGGTATTGAGATTAATGAAGCTGTTTTCTTCAGTGGCTTTTGTTTAGTCTATTTGCATGAGTTGCATCACACTGAGCTCTCAGAGCATATAGTATGCATATAAACACCTACTATAGCTGGAACCAGAGGATGAAAGCAAAGAGGGTGGAATAGCTTAACTCATGACACATTAGCCCAGTATCCCTTGGAATTACATCTATAGTGGACAATTCTGCACCTCAAGTTTAGTGTCCAGTGTTCAGTGCCGCTGCAGGACGTAGCTTGCACTATATGTGGCACGACAGAAAGTAAGGGTGAGAAAGTCAGGGTGGTGGATAGAATTTGGAGTTGTGAAAAGGGACTTTTGGATAGCCTCAAACCGCTTCTTAACAACTATTCAAAAGAAAAAGTGGAGCATCAATCTTGTTCACAGGGGAAGCAAACTTTTGTTGGATGATAAGCAAAATCTATTGAGAAATTCCGAGAGAACCCTGGGCAAGTTGTTTTTCAGTCTGACTGTACTATATGCACCATCAATTACAATGTTTATTAGGTATTATATCATGGTCAAGACCACCATTAAGTCTGTCCACTGTCTTAGTGCAACCAGTACACACAGTACAATAAATTATCCAGACAACAACCAACTAATGTACAGCTTGTATTTAAGATTTAATGAATCTATACGGTTATTTTATGAGTCTGCATTTATTTTGGAAATGGGACAACTCACATATTCTGCAACGTGTTGAAGAGTTTAGTAGCACAGAAGTAATCACTTTTTTCATTCCTTAAAGATTAATGGTCTGAAATGAAACTTCTGTTTGTTTGAACATGAGGGCACTGGCATCAATTATAATTTTTTCCCTCACTTTTCATATACAGTTTTTCTGTGCCCTCCGGTGCAAATACCTACTTGATGCTTTTAATGTCTATTTGTCACGCTCTTCACCAATTCCGCACTGAATTCATTCCTTAAGGAACCCCGCTATCATTGTCTGGCGGCATTTTTCTTTCCTCCACGATCACATCCTTCTTTGACATAAATTAATGTTTTACCATTTTTATGCTTTGGATATTGCTAAAACACTTTTGAATGTCTAATGGAAGTGCTGCTGTTTCTGTATGTAGCCCTTTGCTCATTGCTCATTTTTTAAGTTAGTGTCTACAAATGTGGAAACCATTAAATTAAGACACAAAAGTCAAAAACTGCCTTTATAAGGTGGTGAGGCTCAAAACTGCATGGTGCTGTACCATGAATGTAAAATCATTGTGATGAGCATCATCAGATCTAATGGTAATTTCTCCCCAGTAGACTTCTTTAGCAAGTTTAGCTTTTGGGGTGTAGTTTATTCAAAATCTGCTCTAGATTTTCCAACTTATTATTCACTGATGTGGTAATAATAATGTTCCAAAATCATGTGGAATTACATATTTCTTTATTGGAAAACATAAAAATTCCTTGGGGGATGACCACCAAACTCCCACCCAAATTCGTTTGCTTACGAAAGGAAAAATGGAACACTGCCTTGCCTTGCCTTAATGTAGTTCCTGCGGGCGCACACCGACACACTCACTCACTCATCTACAAAATCATGCCAAGATGCTTGTATGTTTTTTTAACAATGCATCTAACCTGTGTTCAGTACTGTTACATTTGAATACATTTATTTAGTCTGAAGGTAATTTTTTGACAGCATTTCCTTTGTAGTTTTCTTTATTTGATGTTGTGATATAGGTCTTTAATGTAACGTTACAAAGCAAATGTGGAGTGGCCTGTTTATAGTAGCTTAGTGATAGAAGGCAGGGGCAGCCAGCTATCCTTAGCATGGATCTGCCACTGTTGACTTGGTTACCTTCAATTTAGATACACGTTATACAGGACAGCTGCAACACAACAGTGCAGGACAACAACACAGGGGAAGACACATTCACTACAGTAATGTTACTTACTGTGGTCTAACTATTATAAAGTTACTAAATGTAATTTATAATATTCAGTCTACCTCAGTAACCTTTTTCATTGTCATCCAATACATTTAGCTGTGCTGACATCGCTGAGCCTCCATTGAAAGATACACAACTAAGTTAGGTTGGTAAAAATATTACTGTAACGTTGCAGTAGTGTCTACCTGAGTCTATCCTCGTTTACATTTGGAAAACTGACTGTAGCGTATATTAACATGATTTACTGCTGAGTTATATATAAAATAAAGATATGATCTCTAATGTAAGTCTCCTTATGACTACATTATTTAACTTGCTGTGTACCAACCAATCCAGTCCTTTTACTTGTTGAAATACCTTTAAATGCCAATACAACTCATGTAATGCAGTATTCCACTTGCCAGAAAGTAGCCTCTACTTATTGACTGAAAGGTAGATTCTGCCTCAAAATGACTTGATTTCATTCAGAAGAGTTATATTTGACAGATGATGAAATCGTGCCCCTTTTTCTTTTCATTTCCTTTTTTAATGACACATTGACCACCAAACCAAAAATTTACCTGATTTTCATTTCAGAAAAATGGTCACCTTACGGTGAGTCTGTCTATGTGTAAGATTTTACTCCCTCATGAGTCAGAGCATGCGTACGAGAACATACTGTGCATCTAAAAAACACACTGCTAATGGCTGCTGAAAACTACATGAAGCCCCGTTACTCCATATCAAGTAATTGTAAATCTTGAGGTATGTAGATTATATTACAGTTACAACTTAATTTATATATACATATGACAATGTGCTGAAATTAAAGATATTCTTCAATTCCAAGCTGCAATCAGCTGATATCATTGACAGAATGTGAGAGAATTATATTGCTCCATTAAAAACTAAAAACAAACCCAGGCTAAAAAAAAGCTTTAAATGTCTGTAGCCCATAGCATGCTTAGAGCAAGTCTGAGATCTGATGTCTGTGTGTGCATGTTTAATGTCTGCGGAGTTGTTTAATTGCAAAGGTGGTGTTTTCCCGACACAAACAGGGAAAATAACAAGTTACTTTTTGATAACCTTACAGAAGAAACAGGCCAGTTGAAAGTGCCCATGAAGCTAACCTCCCACTTTTAGAGGCTTTAGCTTCTTCTTTTTTCCCCAACAACTCTATAATGAGCAAATTAATTAATGGAAAAGCCTTGGTTTCTTGTTATCTAAAGCTGATGACACACCGGGCAACTTTTGAGCAATGTTGCTGAGCAATGTTGCTGGTGTCAAGTTTTGAACGGATAATGGCGGGGTTGGGGCGGAGTGGGTGGTGGAGTGGTGGGGGAAGGGGATTATGGTAGTAATATTTACTCAGTACCATTGACAGCAACATTGTCCAGCAACATTGATCTAAAAGTTGCTCCATGTACCATCAGCTTAACACCTCTGAGTATTTGCCACTATAAACCTAGCCTTATTTTATCAACTGTGTTAAGAGTTTTGTTGGAACATGTGGAAAAGGCTTCACTGAGAGATGGACACACATAAGATGGAACCTGTGTTGTGCTCAGGCTGTTACATATTGTAACATTGAATCTTTGAGCACATGTGGGGCCCACGAGCAGGTTACCTTTGCCCAGTTGAGTAGCATGCTGAAAAGTGTTCCCATTATCATCATTAAAAAAGTTTGTAACTAATAGTTTATTCCCAGTACAAATTCGGTGTAGGGCTATGCACTTCTTACCTCATGGAGACAAAAATGATAAACAAAGGTAAAGTAAAAAGCCTCGTAAAATAGGGTAATGTGTGTTTTGTAAGAGCTGTAGGTCACGTGTTGCACTGGGAACCTAAAAATCTTTTTGCCATACTAGTCCATTATAAAATAAAAAGGCTGCAAAACTAAGAGGAAATTTCACAAGCATCACACAGAAATTACTACTTAAAATGTCACATATATATAAGAGCCACAATAGACTTTTTTGTCTGACGTAACTACAAAGCCCTACCAGAGTTGAATCTTCTTCAGCACCATCCGTCATGATCCAAATATTTACTTATGAATTGATTATAAACTCAATGTTATTTAACACTATTATAAAAAACGTACATTGTTACATATTTTTGTACAATTGAATTGTCAATTTTTAGGTTGCTTTGGTGGCAGTGGCAGAAGCTGGACTTTTAACAATTTATCCATTAACTAAATATTATGCTTGCTTATAGTTTTCATACTCTCAATTGTAGGACATGGGTTTAATGTGTTACATATATATTATTATTATTGTAAATTTACTAACTCTATATATATATATATATATATATATATATATATATATATATATATATATATATATATATATATTATTAGGGCTAGGCACGTTAATGCGTTATTATCGCGTTAACTCATTAATTAATTAACCCCCACATTTTTTTAATTGCACGTTAATAGAGTTATTTTTAATTATTATTTTGAAACTTCCCTTGTTCACTGGCTCTGAATACACACAGGCCTACAGTCAAACCATGTGTGACATGAGAGGTGGGATGTTGATCAGCCTGCAAATAACCCTCCCAAACAAGCAACGGAGAGAGGCTTCGGCAGGTTCTCTCCGGTGAACTGAAAGGGAGTCAGCGCTCCTCGAGTGAATGGCAGGCGCTCCTCGAGTGAATGGCAGGCGCTCTATGGATAGCAACCATGGTAACGGCTTCTGTGCGCAACACAGCCGTAGCCTTTTTAATTTAAATTAAAATTAGCCTATACATAGGCTAACTTCACCTGATGCCTGCATTTAGTTTTGCGGGGATGCTCTGTGAATTCCCTCCTGTTGATGCCCTGATAACTATTTAGATTCTGGAAACTCACAAATAGCGAGGATCAGTCTGCTTGAATGCTTTTGTGCTGCACGTCGCGTACAAAAAGTTGGGCGTGTGCGTGAGGCTAGCACGACCGCCACAGTTTCACGGGAATGCACCGCTTGTCGCTACACCTTGTGTTCGACCACTTCACCTCACAGTAACAAGGAAACGTGCTACTGAACAAAGACTGTTTCTGCTGCTGCCTATAAAATAAAAATGTTTCTGCTGATACCTGCTCAGAAAAAAATACCAAGAAAACTGGACTCTGATGGTAATATGTTTTAACAAGCTAGATAAAAGGTAATTCCCTGGCAGTGGCAAATAGCTTTGGTTTAATATTTGATTTGATTACATTAATGTTTATGTTGAGATTTACAAGAGATATTTTATTGCTACTGTGTAAAGGGAATACTGCTGGTAAAAAGCACCTTATTTGTTTAAAGTGTTTGCAAACCACATGTTATTCCACTTTTGTGTATAGGCTATAGCAGTAGGCTACATTTAAATCAAAAGTGTGCAATACACTGCTTTAGAATTCATTATTCAATTTTACACGTAGCAATGCGATATACTGTATATAGCCCTGGTTAGGAATCCCTCCCAATATATTATCTTTGTGCCATTTAAAAACAAGAATTTTTTGCATTTGTACTGAAGCACTGCAGGCTCTTGTTTTTGTTATAGTGATACACTTACATGCCTCGATGACATCTTGCTCTTGTTCCTGTTGAATGAATGGACGAAAAAATGTTTGGCAAATTAATGTAATGTAGTGTGTGACTGGACAGCCTGACTGGGGAACCAGTTTTGCCTATATTGAATGCACTTCCAAGTAGTTAAATAGAGTAAAGTGTAAGTGTCATGGTTTTAATTTGATTTCTGTTATTTCCCATTTTATGAAAGCATCTCTGTCTCCTCCTATTCCTCCTTTATAGTAAAATAAACCTGTGTGCTTTAGGTTTAGTGGTTTAGGTTTAGTGTATAGTTCTCTGGGTGCAATTCCCAGTATGGCATTTTGCCACAGGTATATGCTCATGTATATCCCAGCTTACATTTAGGCTACATCTGCCAACAAACGCATAATGTTAAAAGAAAACAAAACAGCTCACATTTCCTTATACCTGTAGACCACAGACTGACTGTAGAATACTACTGACCTGCAGACCACTCTTGACCTCAGAATCAGCTGTCCTGCCATTCTCCTGCTTCTCTTTCTCTCTCACCTAAAATATCTTCAGTATCTGGTCAACAGATGGAAGGATATACAACATTATTAACAGGGACACTATAACATTTAGTTTTCACTGACAACTTTCTCTTCTGTTTATGACCTGCCTGCCTCTACACTGAGTAATCTTGTTCATCTTTTGTTTTGCAACACTGAAACTGAAACTGTTCTGCCTGTGTGTCCCGCATTGGGGTACAATCCCTGTTTTCCTGTCTACGTTAGGCATTATCTGACAATAAAAGCTTGTGAAGTCTAGCAGAATCATCCTTTAATGTATCATCATGGCGAGAGTACAATGCACAGGATATGATTTTCCTCAGTGATTAAGAGGATACAAAAGACTTTTGCAGAAAGTAGTAATCCTTAGTAAGGTGAAGTGAAACGTAGGATGTAAGGGCAATAAGACAACAAATCATATGTTTGGCAGTAAACACAACTATAAGGAAAAGCCAACTGAGGATACAATGCTGAAAGGGACACTTAGTAGCACAAATTTCTTGCACACCAATTAAGAGGCAACATGAGTGCATCTATTGAACAGTTGCACAGCTTTGTAAAGACCTTCGTTGGGAGAAAACAGAACAACTGAGAGATTTTAATTTTTAGCCATTTGGTCATTGGACTGAAGAGTGTGTTCTGATTAGATTGATTGTCCACTGTTATGTCAGTTTTGATAATTGACTGGTTTTCACTTGTGATTTAGAGCGACAAGTCCGGACTCTATCCAGGCAGTGTATTACTGCCTGGCCCTAGATGAGGGTCTAATCAGAGAGCTGGTCTGACCTCCTTTCTGAATCAGTTAACCATGTCTCTACTTAACCCTCCTCTTTGAGCCAATCACCCAAACTTGAATCCCTATATATTTTCTGATAAAAAAGCCAATGGGGCACACCTCGTTTAACTTACCAGTGGCTTATAGCAGGACACGCCTCTTTTCTGCCTGAGCAAACCAATGATAAAAGTCAAGTCAATGTGATTACTGAGCTGGAACACCATCACATGGCCACCGTGGCTCTTCAGTGAAATACAAAAAATGTTAGTAAATAGCCAAGAAAGATTCCAGATAAACACTTAGCAATTAACCCCCCCCTTCATGGAAATGGCGTTTTCCACATACTCAACAAAAAAACAAGTCCATTTACTGTAGACCTCTATGGCTATTAGGCCTCCACAAATGCATACTCAGTCTGCCCTTTTCTTTGTGCCAAGTGCATAGATTTGGTCTTAACACTGGTATGGACATATGACTTTCCTCCAAAGATAATTTGAACAAGTTTGCTCAAATACTGGCAGGGACATGTCCCTATCATCTATTATGCAAACCTATGCCCTTGCTTTGTGCTCATAAACCATCAGTAAATACAGTGAACATGACCTATGAACCAGTGGAAAGGGGTCTTGACAAAGGTCAACCATTAAAGAGAGTCTGACGACATGATTGTTGAGTGCAATATGGATGACTGAGAGGTCATTGAAATTCAGCATTAGACAGATATATATTCAGTGGATTTGAACTTGCTGCTGATGAACCAACCAAAGGAGGTGGATGAAAGTAGAATATAAATCTTGTCTATCATCAATATTAATTTCAATGTAAAATACATTTTTCTGGCATATCAGTTTAGTATTATCATATCAAGATGATGGAAATACACTTGTAGTTGTACATGTGGTACACCATATTGTAATTAGTATTAGTTAACATGTGCATTATTGAAAACATCAAATGATGTACAAACTCACAAGTATACAAAATCTGTTACTCATTTCTGCTTGTATTCAGGAAAGACAATGTGACACCCCTAACATTATTCATTTGTGCATATAATTTGTATTACTCTGTTAATGATTTATGTGTTATAAAACCACACAGCCAAGGACAACTTTAATCAAATGGTAAGAGAGGGAGAGAAGCGGAAGATTGAGCTAAAGCAAGAAAAAAAGTGATTTGGTGCTATCACCGCTGTTAAAATTCACTGGAAACCAGACTGACATGTAACACATACCAATGCTGTTATCTGAACAAATCAGTGTCCTTTTGCTGCAGTGCTTTTACAATATGAAGGTTAAATTGAAATCTATTGTTACAATATGAAGTAAATGACTTATATAGCTTATAGCAATTTCAGGATCACACATGCTCTAGACCCACAACTGGATGGTGACTTTAATTCATACTTAGTAATAGGCAGGTGTTATTAGAGGTCTAAACTTTTGATTAATACCATTATGATGTTCAGCACAGGAGGTAAGGTCAGGTAATTTCAAACTTTTTTTCTGTAAATAGCTAATGAAGCTAATGATTTGTAGAAAGCATTGCAGAATGTGCAATGAGCAATGAGTAATTGACAGCTTTTGTTGTTACGAGAATGGATTTTTTTCACACTCAACTGACTAAACTGTGGAATTAAATTAGTTTGATAGCAAAATCATATTACCATACACTTTCCAGATTCTCATATAATCAAGAGTTTAACTAAACTGTGAGAAAATATTATTATTTGCTGTTGTTGTTAAGTTGTTAATACACTTGATGATCTGAACAGTCAACTCAACGGTTTTTCATTGTATCTGTGCCATTAAACTGCATTGACAGTTGCAGAGGCTCTCCCTCTCTGTTCAACTTGCATAACTCACATCCATATTTCCATTTTATCAGAGAAGCTGTAATGAACAGATCTCAGATTACTGTTTGATGTCGTTTTTAATCCATCCAGTCAGGCAACTGAGACACCTTCTGGACTGCCTCTGCTGAGCAGATTTGGATCAGGAGAGCTGGGACTGCCTGCCAATCAGCACAGTGAGTGTTCAGAATGTGAACACCGACTCAAATGCATTCAGGAAATTGCCTATTAACCAAACTACATTTATCTGTCAAGCACAATGAAATGCATTGTTACTCTGAGACATTATGCCACAGTAACCATTTCATATGTGGTAACTTTAGTCATGTTTTGAAACTGAAATACAACAAGAGCTGTTCATCTATGATACGAACAGAACGAAGAGAAATATATTATGTTATATATTAAGTTTCACAAGTATTTTCAAAAAGTGACTATGCAGACGTCAGGCTTGTCTTATAGATCTGCATAGTACATCTCGCTCACACTTAGCAGGCCTTCATATTGAATAGAAAGATAAGGATAGCATAATTGCTATAAACTTTGTTTATAAACTTAGTGAATAAAAGGCATTAACAAATGGTAAGAATTTACCCTGAAAATAACACTTCAAAAACTAAATTATGAAAAATATGAAAAAAGTATTGTTGCAGAATGAACAGTAAGTTTCAAAGATATCAAAATCCAAAATAAACAGACATAATAAATATACAGTATGTTACATACATAAGTTGTTGTGTAACAGTTACATGTAGCCGACTAAATATATTGAAACAGTCTAGATAAAACACTGCATTTTTGTATATTATTATTGTTTCTTTTTCGTCATGTTCAGTTTACATGATATACATATTCTTTACATTCATGGCTCTCACTCCTTTCTTAGACAATATAGTGGCTAATCTGGAGCCAATTAATTTATGGACCATTAAACTAACCACTGCTGCAGTAATACTGTTTTCACTTACTAGGTAAATTTTGCCAGACTGCTGGGTCACAAGTAGAAGAGGATAATTAGGGATGGAGAGGGGGCGAGGAGGTGATTGAAGGGACGAGGGGCTGTGAATTGATTCTTAGAGAGGCACATTTTCTTTTTAAAGTGGATTCAAAGTGTGAAGTAGAAGCACTGATGCTGTAAATCTGAGAACAAGCTGTATATGGACAGAGTAATTGTTTTAACTACGATTGTGTTGTGCATTGAGAACATTTAAACAATTATTTTACTGTTAATGTGTTTGAGAGTTAGAAGAGCATGTGATGTGTCCTTTGATATAAAATGTAGACAATAATTCAAGCCATGTGCTATGTTTTCATATTCAACACCCCTTCATCACTCATTTTCTAAACCACTTGTCCTTTTCCTGTTCAGGGCCACAAAAGGCTGAAGCCTATCACGATTGGGCAAGGGTGTACCAAACCTCTCTCAACCATTGTGTGCATAGTTTCCAGTCTATAGCAGACAAACACATTCACACATACAATCACACCTACAATTTTGAGCTCCCATTTCACCTGACCTGCATGTCAGTGGACTGTGAGAGGGAAAAAAGTGCACCTGGTGGAACAATGAAAACATGGAGACACCAACAGCAATAACCACTCTGCCACCACACATATTATAACATAATCATATAAGAAGAATAAGTGTTTGTAGTGGACACAAATGAGTCTATTCTGATGTAAACTTGATGGGAATTATATTTAGATTGGAACATTAATAAAAAGAACAGTCTCAACAACCAGAAAATGGGCTGCCTTCTCTGTACATAGATCCTCTCATTTTGAGTCCCAGTTAATACTGGGTTAATACTTTTTATAGTAGTGTATTAACTGACATAATACTAATCAAACCAGTTAAATCTAAAAGTATTGACTGTATGACCAACAATGTGAAAGCTAGTGTTGCCAAGTTTGTTACTATGAAATAAGGGACAAAAGGTGGCTGTAGCAGTGCAGGTATGGTTTTTGTGGGAATATACAGCGTATTGTTTTAAGCAATTTGTTATAATCATAGCTAATCTCTTAATTATGTATTTGGTAGGTTTCAGAATAGTTTATTTACAGGAGGTCCCTTTAATACAGTCCTTTAATTAAACCACTACCTGTTACCTTTACTATTTGTCTAACAACAAAAAGACTCTTGCACTGCAGGTTACAAAAGGTTATCCCCTTCATGTACATATGACAAAATAAAAAGAACATAGCTTCTGTATGCTGTACCTCTACTATTAGTTTAAGACTTGTGATGAGTTTTATTTCCAGTTCATGCTTTTTAGGCAGATCATCAGAACTTGATGACTCTTCACTATCTTCATAAAAGTCAAGTAATTTGCACCGCACTCCATCAGACACAGAAAAATATCTCACAGACACTGGAAACATTTTTTTGTCTCCCTTGTTTGAGGCGTCAGTGACAACAGAGGAAAACACAGGTCCACCTTGTGTGATCATCTCAGCTTTTGTTCTTGCCTAGTGCATTTTGGATTTTGTCACAACCTCTGTGAGCCATCCATCTCATTGCTGTCAAAAATTTAAAACTTTTCGATTCTCTGATGCTGTCAGCTGTCATTTTCAGAGATGGGGACTCGAGTTTAAGACTCGGACTCGAGTCGCACTTTAGTCACAAACACACAGTGACTTCAGACTGGACTTGAGACTTGTCTGCAAAAGACTTCAGACTTGACTCGGACTCGAGGTGCGGGACTCGTGAATAATGTGTATTTTTAGGAATCGTCTGATGAGCTTGCTGTTATTCCCCCTGCATTCCCCTGCTTTACCTAACTTAACCTAACACAACAATGTATCAGCTGTGCACAGCCACATGTGAGAGATGACAGCAAACACAGGGTTCGTGCCGAAATGTGTTTGTTCACTGAAAACTGCCATTCGTGGGAGCGTGCACAGTATGTAAAAGCTGTATCGCCCAGTCTCTTTACAACTACAGCTGCTTTTATCTGGGTCAAACAGACATATCATGTAAATAATAAAATTTAAAAAATAACCTTATGTACGTGGTAATAGCAAAGGTATGTCTTTGTGAAACTTTACCGTTTCTTTTAACTGAATACTCACAATTGTGGCCAAATTAGTGTTTTCATTTTATAATGCAATCAGGCCTGACATTTAGGCCAACGTGATTAGGCAATAATAGAAGCCTGTTGTTGCCGATGGAATATGTGTTTGGTAGGCCTATATCTAATATCCTTGTTTATATTTGGAAAACAGACTGTAGCCTATAATTAACATAACTTACTGCCGAGTTATATAAAATCAAGACATGACCTCTTTTGCAATTATCCTTATGACTCTACATTATTTTACTTGCTGTGTACCAACCAGTCCAGTCCTGTTTACCTGTTAAAATACCTTTAAATGGACAACCCATAACATGCAGTGTTTCACTTGCCAGAAAGTGATTGCAGCCTCTACTTATTGACTGAAAGATCATTCATTAGACACTGGATTTAAGAGTCTAGATGATGTGCTGACTTACAGTAGTTAATAAGCTGTGATTAGTTGTTAACGTATTAGGCTACATGGTTGTGCTCTGTAAGTGAAAAACAGGTTACAGGTTTATTGTTGATCATGCAACATTACAGTTTTTTTAACATTAGTTGACCTAATGTTAAGTAACATTAGCCATGACATGGTGGTGCAGTGCTTCGCGCTGTTGCCTCACAGCAACAAGGTTGTGGCTTCAAACCTCAGTTGCCCCGGCCTTTCTGTGTGGAGTTTGCATGTTGTCCCTGTGTCTGCTTGGGTTTTTTCCGGATGTTCCGGTTTCCCCCACCATTCAAAACATGTTAGTTCTTCGGTCAGTGCAGCTGACTGGACACTGATAAAAACCTGGAGTTGGTCCCCAGGCACTGCATAGCGGCTGTCCATTGCTTCCTTGAGTGATGGTTTCCCCCACTATCAAAAACATGTTAGGTAAGTTCTCCATGCTGTTTGACCTGGCATGACGTTTCAGTCTGGTGTTGGTCCCCTGGCGCTGTACAGTGTACTCCCTTCAGGGATGGGTTATATGCAAAGTGCATGTATGTGTATGTGACAATAAAGTATGTTCTTCTTCTTACAGTGGTTTGAGAGTCTGGGGGATGTGCTGACTAACAGTAGTTTATAAGCTATCATTAATTGCACTGCACATTACATGGTTGTTTTCTGTGAGTAAAAAACAGTTTTCAGTTCAGAATCCCTTATAGCTATGCAGTTTTATAAGTAGCCTGGATTGAACGCAGCAGGTGATACAACACTCATTATCACAAGTGACTTGAGACTTGACTTGAACTCTAGTTCGGTGACTTGAGACTTGACTTGGACTCTAGCTCAAAGACTTAAGACTTGAGTTGGACTCTAACTCAAAGACTTGTGAGCATTTCTGGTCATTTCATTATCAGATGGCCCCTCACTCACTTTTGGTCTTCATCAAAAAAAACTTTCCCCAGTTGGTCCTCCCTGTGGGCTCATCAGAAGTCCTTCACATCTCATCCATACAGACCATCAACTAATGTTTTCCACCCCTTCAACACCACCACAGGTGTCTAGACTCCACTGGGTGTTAATAGTGTACAGCACACAGAATCACTACATCCTTAAAATATGGCATGACGATAGGGTGTAATTGTTAAACACTCTTCACTTTCCTTAACCGTCTTATTTGTGCGCTATGTCAGTGAATTCATTTTATCATTCTTTAAGCATCTCTGCAATTAAGTCGCTCCTGATTAAAGTGCAGTTAATGATAAAATGGAAAAGGATATTGCAGTGATTAAAAAGGCAAATACAGCTTTATTAGCAGATAATCCAAAATGTGAGCGTTTGATCAACCTAGATTTCAGCTCAATTCACAGCAGGCTGGCAGAAACATTGTTTTAAGTATGGTACTGGATGGCAGCTGAGACCACTGACTTTGAGGATTATACTGCGATAAAAGAGACTGAAGAGAAAATGAAAATTGGAATAGCTAATCTTCACCGCTGAACACTCAGAACAACAGATGCAGAGGACCATGACGGGTTGGCTGCTTTACAGTTTCAGTTTGTTTAGGGCTGTTGATTTTGTTACAGAGATGGGCTGGTGTCTGCAGCGTCTGTTGTCATGACAACCAAAGGGCATCACACAGCTGAGGTCTTAGCTACTGCAGTCTTCAGGCTCTCATTTTGGGTCTCATCAAAGAGCAGACCGTCTGACTCCTATAGTAGCTAGTCAGTGTACTTCTACCAGCTGCAAAGTACAGTAATTGAGAGTGTTTGAAGTGGCACACTGATGCGGGCATGATTGCTGCTCTTGAGCAGCAGAAGAGGAGCTTGTTGGCAGCAGGACAAAAGCTGTAATATGGATATGCCAGTTCAGAGTCAATAGTTTTGGACATGTTTTTCTGTTGGCCATGCTTGTGATGTGAGTTTGGCTCTTGGAAAATATTTTAACTCTGGCTGTTAAGACTCACAAAGTCAATAGGCGGGTAATGTCTGAAAGGCAGCTTTATCATAGACCGAGTCATTCCTCTAACATAAATGAGTTTCTAGTAATTATAGTCATCTTTTGCTGGGATGAATAAAAGTTCCTAGCTCTTAAACTGTATTTGAACTTCACAGTCCATTTTTCATTGTTAAAGCTCAGACCTATTAGACCCTTAACAAGCTCAAATAATACACAAAATACTACTATGTCAGACTAAAATATGCAGGTAAAATGCATGTGATAATATCAATTTGGTGGAATGGTGCATGAAAAACATTGGAAACATTGATTCTGAATATTTTACTCAGTGGAAACAAATAGCTTCAATGGTGGAACAAGCTGATACAGAATACATATAATGATCAATATGATACCATCAGACAGTGTGGAATATGATTTTTTTTCAACCTCAAATTAATACAAGGTGGAAACTGGATCTTAAGAGGTAATTAAACAGAGATGGACAATAGTGATTTAATTTAGATCAAGTCAAACATGTCATGGTTTTCCTTAGGGTGTGTGTCCTTTGGTGAACAATAAGAGTAATTTCAACCATTTTGTTTTTCCTAATCTTAGAAAATACAAATTATTATAATTGTTATATTTGCAATATAACATTTTTAGACAGTATAAGTTTACACATACATTTTGTATTACAAAATACAACATAGCATAAGTTGATCCCAGTCCTCACCTAAGGCCTGTTAAGTCCTGCTCAAGAGGGAAGTATCTGGCAGGTAAATGTGAAGGGGTTATGTATCAAAAGGGCATGCAGGTTCAGAGCAAATGTTTTCTACATTTTAGAATAGGGGCACTGGAACTTGCATCTGTGACACAAATCCTTCTTCAACTAAAAGTAATTCAAACTTTCTAAATAAACATCCATACAGTATTTACCTCATAATGACTATGATACATTAAGTCAGTCCATGTTATTTCACAACATGCAGAGTGCCCTTTAATCTCTGCTTTTAAAACGAATTAAATTGTATAATATTGTCCCTGAATGAAATTAGTACACAGATCAACAAAGTTAATCTAATGTATTTATTATTGTAGTTGATCTGTGCATTTGGTTCAATTAAAGTCCCCTTTTACACATTAAATGTCAATCAGAAATATTAAACACAATCACAACCTGTCAGTTAAGCTTTGATATGAAAAGTGCCTGGCTACTGGGAGAAAGGTATCAACTAGAGATATGAGTGTTTTTTGATCTTGTAACTTGATATCTATGGCCCTATCTGTGGCCACTTGCCAACAGATATTGCAGCTGGAAAGGCAGTTTATTTAGGTGCGGTATAATTAGAGTTTGGTATTTTTAAATATCACACTATAATTACACTTAAATGTGAAGAATGGAGTATGACCATAATGAATGGGGGAACAAAGTTGTTACTTGCAAACCAGAATCATCACTTTGATATCAGTTTGCCTTGCTCGTGTGCAACAGCTTATTGTATCATGGTTGGAGAGGCTGCCTTTTCATGAAAAGGACACAGATTTGTTGTATAAGGCAGTTAAGGGATAGAGTGGAAAAAAATATATGTCTATCTTGTTGAATTCTGTTGAAGCGAGCTGATTGTCCTTTTCCTCCAACATGTTATTACAGCGGTGATGTGTGCATTGAGTTTGATTGTGGGGATGAGTCAACACCACCGTCTGGATATCAATCCCTGCAATTATATCATGAGCAGGCAGTAATTTCTCTTAACCACATCCCCCTTTCTTAATCATGATCCTTGCCTCTGGCACTGGATCACCTCCAGCCACCTGTCTGTGTACTGCTGTCTGCTATAATCTAATCTGGATTTACTTATCTGAATGCCTTATTCTATCTGCCAATTACGGTCTCACAGGCAAACACACACACACACACACACACACACACACACACACACACACACACACACACACACACACACACACACACACACACACACACACACACACACACTTTGTGTAGTGATGAAAAAACAGGGTAGGATGTTTAGTGTATGACTAAAACAAATAAACTAACTAGATACATTTAAAGCTTTTGTAAGCCTGTACATAACTGCTAAAAACAATGGACAGTCATTTTTACAACTAAAAGTGCTGAGACCCTAGTTAAAAATTAGTTTTATGTTTAAAGTTTTATGGATAAACCGGAGTACAAAGCAAGCATGCCTAATATGACCCAACTCACAGCCTTTAACTCCACAAGCTGCTTACTCCTCACCTAGTCCCCCACTATGGGCAGCAATATGTTTTCCCCATGTGTCCATCTCTCCTACCCAAATAAAATGGGAGCTGGCAAGTGCAAGGCAACAAGCCATGATGACATAAGGGAGTTCAAAGTATGCACCACTGGTTAGCAAAAGCTGTCTAGCTCCAATTCAATCTAATTCTGAGCCTTATGAGAATCCACATGAAATGCTCTAAACACTCTTTAAAAGCCTGGCATCCTGGTTTATAATGAGAAATGTGTTGAATTTGAGCTTTTAAGAAACCTTTTAAGCACTTACTAAGGCATGAAATATGAAACACAATGTTGGAAAAGAGAGCAACAAAGGTTTGTCTCTTCGAGAGTGCTGATTTCACAAATGGATTAATGAGCAGATATCATAAAGTATGATATATCCATTTTATTTTCCATAACATCGTGTTTCAGTATAACTGTACACATAATGCATATCTTTTTACAAACAATTCATTTTGATGAGACTCTGTGTCACAATCAAGCCGTTTGAGTGTTGAAATTCAAATTCCATTACATTCCACAGATTTCCCTTTGGTTCATGTTACTCAGACCATCCTCCTGGGCATTGCAGCCTGCACCTAGTTAGTAAATTCTTGTCAATCATCATCAGTCATAAATAACAGATAAGCATGCACATTCACACAGCCTCGGGAACAGAAGACATTTATCAAGACACAAGAAGTCAACTAGCTAAATGCCTGAAATGCAAGTTCAGTCACCAATTTCCAAACATTGCTCATGTTCTAAAAAGACATTTTTAATTATCTTGTTTAATCTAGTGTATCTTTGCACCAAAAAAAGTTATAAAACATTACAGCTTGATCAGGAATTCTTGTGTAAAATTTGCTCCAGGCAAACAGAGATCCTACGTATGTCTAATGAGCTCTAGCCAATTAAGTGGCTGCTGAGTGTAAATATTTATCAGGTGAAAAGGATTTGTTCATTGCAAACCCTGTAAGAGCTGTTTCATTAATGTTTTCATAGTCACAGTTTTAAACATGTAGATTGGCTTCTTGTTTGTAAACACAATGGGAGGTGCATTCACAACTATGTTTCACTTTTTCTGTGGTTTGCCATCGCATTTCCTGTGACAGTACATTGTAAGTGCATTCAATTATGTTCCCAAGGCTTTTCATTTTATTTTCATCTCAGAGAAGGTACCTTGCGCATAATCGGATCAGTGTTGCAACCTTTTTTGTCTTTAGCTGTGAGCTGATGCTGTCATGCTGTTACATAACCCATTGACTGTACATTGTATAGTGAGTATGTCCAGATGAAAATAAAGGAAGTGAGGCTTCAAAGTTGCCGTTTGTAAATCATGTGCCTACATCCCACAGCCTATAAAAACTGAATGAGGCAAGATTCTTCTAGTCTAAGTTGTGCCATTTGGTGGGTGTGCAGAGGAGAATATTTAAATCATCTCTTAACCTGCTTACGAGGTTGCCAGGTTTCTGCATAGCAGATAGAAACACTGATCAAGAAGCTATGTTATATTTCATACCATACTATAGCCTTGATGAGCACAACCTTATAAATTTGCATATCACTGTACAGTAACTGGTTTCATGGCAGTGTCTAAATGCCGCCCTATTTTACTTAAAAATGTTATTAACTCCTGACTTAATAGAATTTCTATGATTCGGGAATATCTACTTCCTGTAATTACAAGCAGCATTGATTAAATCGAGTCAAATGAAGCGACTGTGTTTATAGCAGCTATCAAATACAAGCCTTTTCAAACACAAAGTAGCAGCTTCATTCATGCTACTTTTTTTCCAAACCAGAGATCATTTCGAACAAATGAAAGGTCAAAAACTGAGTATCAGGGAATGCCTCTTTTAGGAAAATGCTGACTCTGCATGACCATTGTCCATGGACATTTGGGGACAAGAGTGACTCCAGCAGCGTAATACAGCAATTTGAGACTGTGTTGCCTCATTGAGTACAGCACTCAAAAGGATAAGTATCACGTAGAAGCCTTAAAATTCCTCTTCCATTGAAAAAACATTGTGATAACCTTAACTGCTTACTTCCTTGTGTGTTTATTTCAAAGGCAGGACTGTATTTACATAATTAACATTTTTGAAAACAAGATTAATCATGGGATGTGCAGAACTAAATAATTACCATATTGGACAGTGTTAAAGCCCAGTGAGAAATTGCAGCAGAGATTTTAGCTTTAAAAATCTATGCTATGAGGTTATGCTACATGTGACTGTACAGCATTTTAAGCTTGCAAGCAATGTGTCACATTTGGGTATGTGGAGAAAGAGTTGCAAAGTAAAGGTGCAGACGGTGAGCATAGGGAACATAACTGAACATAGTTACAGAATTTTACTGTGGGCTATATAAGAATAAAAAACAAAGGAGAAAAGGATAATATTTGTTCTTCTGTTTCTGCAATTGAGTCTCCTGCCTGAGGCCTGCATGTGAACGTCTGCACGGTGCTGCAGTGAAAACCTTCTATAGATGACTGGCCTGAATACATAAAAAAGAAGCACTATGGAGGCAAACTAGGTTTGCTGAATGGGTTTGTTTTTAATAGAAAATATGGCGCTTGCCATAATATTTAAAATTTGACACTATTGTGTTAACTGTAAGGCAGTACTTTAGAATGAAAAAAAAAACCTTAAAGGACCCAAGGTGTTTTAAAGATTTCCCCCTGCAATACCTTGACAAAGCACATTTAACCCCCTTCAGCTGTGCCCATTTCTTTGGTTTAAATTAAAGTCTCTGATTCCCTCCCACTGCATCTAAAACGCTCTCCAGATGTTTGAGCAATAGTTTTCTCAGGACCATAGCAACATCTTTTTTATTTTTTGTTGCTGCAGCGACCTGGGCAGCATTCCTGCTTCCCCAATAGTGGAATGACCTTTTCACCTCTGTCAGAGAAGCATATTCACTCAAGTCACTTAGTCCTGTATTTATCTAAATCCTGTCTCTTCAACACAACCTTATCCAGGTTTCTATCCTCTTCTGCATCACAAATGTCAGTGTTTGCTTCAAAATTTACTCTAACATCTGTCCTGTCCTTGGAATATTTATAAAAGGACTTTGAGCTACGATTTGTTACCTTTCTTGATCTATGGCTTTGCACATTTTTACCCTGTATACGAACACACAAATGTGCCGCAATATTACAAATAAACAAAACATTGAAATGAGAAAAAAACAAAACATTGAAATTATTATGAGGACCTTGTTGCCATTCTTGGCTATTTGATTTGTACAATTAGAAGTTGATTCCATCACTCCACACTAAAAAACAAATGTATAGTGATGCAATGTACATGCCAATTAAGCAAGAGGTTGTTTTAGATGCACTTTCACAACTGTATGGAAAGAGATATTAAGCATTATCCGATCATAAACTTTTAATTGCATTGGGTTATTGAGCTTTAGATATTTAAAAAACACATTTTGAATACATCTCCAATAACAATATACCACATTTAAAAACCACACTGACACTAATTTACAAAATATTCCTTTGAATTGTCTTCAGACTCCCTTATATGGCAGCTAATATACTGTAAATGTTTTGGACAACTGTGTAACACAACAAAATGTTCGGTAGGCACCCTGAGATGGGAATACAGATATAAGCTGTACCTTCTCAACAATCTAAATCTTTTGAAGCACTATTCAGTTGAGAGGCAATGAATGTCACTCTTTTGTCAAATTAAATACGACAGCGACAGTACAACTCCTAACACTTCCTCCTAATGTGCTCTTTTTGTTTTTGTTTGTTTTTCCACAGTGAAAGCATCAAAATGTGTCCCTGGTGAATTTTTTTTAATTACAAAATAAATTAATTATGAAATGAAAAGCTAAAATTTTGCATAATTATTTCATGATGAAGAATAAGAATGACTACTGTACAAGACACTGCATGTGATGTAGGAGGCAGAGGAACCTGTGATCATTCTATATTGCTTGCTGCACATTGAGTATACGTGTTTGTCTACTTCCTTTTTCTAGGGGCTGGAGGTTTTCTGACATAGAAGGGAGGAGAATATTCTGAACGTGCTGTGTGTATTAGTGCTTTTGTTATTTTGAGGCCTGGAGAGCAGCATCATTTACAGTAAATCAGTGAGACATCTTGTTTAAATATGGATGTACTAAGGTGAGGGACAATCTCAGTGGATTTTGAGATACATTTGATGTTGGATGTCTTTGATTCTGGTAACCACTGTGTTTCGAATTGCATAGCAAAGTGTTAGTGTGCATAAGGAATCATTCATGCAGTTGCACTCAGCTATTTGATAAAACTGAACACCTTATTGCCTTGCCATTTTGTTAATATGTTGACATCGGGGTATGGAGTGTTGCTCTTGCTGTGTTGTGTGACTGTCATGTTGTCCTGCACTATGGGTGAAGAAGTATTCATATCATTTACTTACTTACAAGTATATATGTATAGATATATATGTTCTACTGCATAATGAGTAACATTTTGGTACTCATTATGCAGAATATCTCATTTAAAATATTCTGTATTACATTATTGGATCATGATTAATGATGCATGCATGTGTAGCCTACATCATTTGAATGATGCAGCTGATAAAGGGGGCGATACTGTCATATTAACTACATTGGCCTATATACAGCAGAAAAAAATACTCAAAGAAAGTACCTCAAAATTGTACATAAGTACATCATGTAGGTTTACAGTGACTTAATATTCAGTTTGTCTCCTTGTTTTTGTTCATTTTTGAAAGCACAACCCTAAAAGCTACATAAGTTATATTGTATCTGTAATGAAAACACCTGCAACGTTTTGTGTTCTGTGTTCTGTTGCACCCATGTAGCAGATAATTAGGAAGATACTTGAAACACAAGATTATTCAATTTACTATGATATTATAATTGTTGACATGACATTGAACTCTTGTGCAGAATGTTTTCTAAATGCTAAGAGCTATAGAATATTTTGGGGTTATTCTTCAAAACAAAGTTTTGAAGAATAACTTCAGTGATGCAGTGTTAAATCAGCATTTAGCCTTCCAGCAAATAGGCTGGCTATTTTTTGATCATATTTGAAAGAAAATATCTAATGTGACTTTACATTCAGCCTACAGTGTCATACAGTGATCTTATAAACTGGCATTGCTAAACAATGATGTAATAACTGCAGTAGCTGACAAGTGTAGGTGATATGCAGTACGATGGATACAGCAGCAATAGTAGATATGTAGGTGTCCTCCACTTGCTACATGACATGCACCATTTATTTTGGGACTTTCAAAAACTAAAAGAGCCATGTTAATTGGCACGTCTTGGTGTGGTGCCAGTTTTGCTCATGACTTACTTTGTGTCACCTGTCAGTGACTTAATTTCCTGAATTCATTTATTATGTTTATTACTAAGTTTTTGTTTCTTCTTCTTCTTCTTCCTCTTCTTGCAGTGCCAGAGGGTCAGACCAGGCAGCATGAAGTAGATGCTACTGCCACATTTAGATATAGTGTGCAATTCTGACCACATTACTGTCACTGTGTCAAACCTCATCAGACTGATTATACATACATTATAGACAGACTGACATTATCTCCTCTATGCTAATCTAGCATTCATTTGAGGCAAGTTGTAATATTTGAGGCTTTTGAAGTTACTAAAGAGAGGTGTATGTTTACCAGTGGTTAGCCAGTTTTGTGAAATAGTCTACAGCAGCAGCCATTAAAGGAAGTTACTTTTTTATGTTATATTAATGTACCATTCAGATTGTTTTAGAGTAAGAGCAAAATGAACCTGCAATGCAAAGCTCAATTCTCCCAGGACGTAATGACATATTTAATATGTTTGCTCTGTTAATGCTTAATTCACTAACAAGGACCACGCCAATGTTAGATTTTATGTTGGTTTATTATGATGAATAGTTATGGAAGGAGGGGTCGAGAGGGGAGGGATGAAAAGGGGTCGAGGGGAGAGGGATGCAGGGGTCGAGGGAAGAAGGATGAAGGGGTCGAGAGAAGAGGGATTAAGGGGTCGAGCGGGTTGTTTAGGGTTTGGTGGCAGGAGCGGCTAGGAACCCGAGGGGTTGAGACTCAGGGTGGGGGCTCATCTCGATAAGCAGCTTGGTCTTATGAACCTGGATTTGAGAAGCACAGGTGGATAGACTGAGTGAAGTACGGGTGGTTGATGGGAGGAATTGAATGTAGTGCAGGTGGTAGAATAAGTGAGAGAGGCGTGGTCCTGTTCCTGAACCTCAGTTTACATAACTCCATTGGTTTAGACTCACCAAGGAAATTCTTTCTTATTTAGCATTTGTTGGGTTAATCCTTCAGATGACAAACTTTCAGGACCTCCTTACTGTATATTAAATACTTAATTCTTCACAACTTTAACAACAATGATTAAAGAAAATTCATCCACAGATGTAAGGCCTAATGTTCACCTTTGTCCTGTTCTGATCGATGTCAGCCAACAGATAACCAAGCAGTGCATTCCAGTTTCATCTGTTACTTGATACTCTTTAGCTGCACAACTGTCTGAATGTCACATAAAAACAGGAATTACCACAGGCTCATGATGCAGATTTCAATCTTTGTTAGTGCGATCTCTGACTGACTCATTGTTGTTGAGCGGTGGAGGCGGTGATTGCTTGCTCCTCATGCTCCTGCCGTCCGTTGCGGCCCGCGAAGTCTCTGTCACAAAAAGCCGAGTCACCCACACGGAGGTGACAATGCGTTTGTACTCGTTCCTGAAATTCCTGTTGAGTAAGCCATAGATAATGGCATTCAGACAGCTGTTGAAGTAGGCCATGAAGTAGCTGACCACAAAAAGCCACTCAGGGATACGGGGAGCCACACGGGATGGATCTATGGCCACCGCCAAGCCAATCAGGTTAAGTGGAGCCCAGCAGATGGCAAATAGCACAAAGACCACAAACATGGTGATGAAATTCCGCAAGTCACTTGGTCTGAGGCGGGGACTCTCCTCTGTCTTCACTTTACGGCGCACCTGGACGTGATGAAAACATATAACATATTAATTAGACTGTATGTGATGCCAGAAGGCTACCTTTTCACACTGCCTCTGTACACATCATACGCACATACAGACACACAAATTCACAAATACAGTGAAATCCACACATACAACTACTCCAGGGAACTCGTCCATCTATCCGCCTGTCAAACACAATATCTCAGCTGAAATCAGAGGCACTGGCTTTGCCAATTCTTTGCAGTGACTTTGGTTTAAATCTGCACTTGCTGGCAATTAAAGATCAACATTCTAAACTCAAATGTTATACGGCAAAAACCATTTCAATGATGGGATGTTGTCTTTTGTCAGTGTATTCTGGCATTTAAAAAATCACACAGACTTGTCCATGGGTCAATAACTAAAGGTCAAAATTTCAAAACTTGGAATGACCATATTTTCTACATCACAGTTCCAATTTCGATGAACCCTGAGAGGCTAATGGTTCTTGTTATTTTTTGGCCCAAGGCACTTTTATGCTATTCAAAATGTGTCCCCCCTCCAATACCTTCTGTTTGGCTGTAAAGACATAAATAACCGTGTAGGGAAACAGAGGACTGACCTGAATCACAAGTATCCAGATGCGTAGATAACAGAAGGTAACTACTGCAATGGGAACCAAGAAGTGAATCACCACCACCGCCACTGTGTATGAACTGCTGACATTCTGGGCGAAGGTGCAGGAGTAGACCCGTGGGTCATAACGCAGGGAACCAACAAAGAAATTGGGGATAATGGCCACTATTGTGAGCACCCAAATTAAGGCAACAAACAGCAGAGTGTTGCGATAGCTGTACAGTCGGCTGTAGGAGAATGAGTGACAGATGTAGCAGTATCTGTTCACTGCTATACCAGTGATGTTGAAAATGGAACCGATGACACTCAGCCCCATGAGGAAACCACTGACCTGAACAGAAAGAAAAAACATCAAGTATTAGAACGTGTTGGGAGTGGGTTTACTGATGTTGTATTAATAGAAAACTGAAACAGGCTGTAACTGATGTGGTCTTACCATGCATTGTGTGTTTCCCAGTGCCCATCCGTCATGGAAAAGGGCATAGAGAACCAAGGGGTAGGGGTAGAAGGCTACCACGAGGTCAGCAAATGCCAGACTCACCACAAACACATTACCTGGAGAGGAACAAACAGAGACACAATTATCCAAAGTGTAGTTACTGTAACTTGTTATCTAATTGTGAGATGAGTCACATTTTATATTTAACATGTTCTAACTTCCAACTCATCAAATACAACCACTAGTACAATGGCTGTATGTTTCAATGTGGACGTACATTTCAAATTGTGATACTGTAGGTGCCCATTAGCATCAGTTTTGCATGTTTTGCAACATTTGAGGTGACGTTTGCAATCATAGATGCAATGTCCAGTTAGACTTTCAAAATAAAGCTCTCTGAGAGCACATGGTTAATATTGTGAAACTGTCATAGTTTGTTAAGGTTTAGGCACCAAATCTACTTGATTAGGTTTAGGAAAAAATCATGGTTTGGGTTTCAATAAGTACCTTAGTAACTAGAAATCTATCTATCTAATAAAACATTGACTATTTGTTTCACATGGAAAACAGACAGCGACCTCCTGTGTGAAAATCCTGAGTCTGACCCATCCAACCACCACCTACGTGGACTTTTCTCTTTATACTAGGTCACTTGACTTTGACGGCACATCAAATCATTAAGCTAGATGGGTTTGTCCACAAATGACGTTAAGTGTTACCTACAGCATCGTAGTTGGCCACTGACCAAGCGGCCATATTTGGCGTGTTGGGAGAATGGGCTGGCTGGTTGCATTTCGCTGGACACAACCTAATTATACTGTTATATTAACACTGTATTCACCCACTAATGTGGCAGTGATGGTTGGGCCCCTCATCTTCTCATCTAAGCACAATGAATTTGCCTGCATGCTCAGCCAATCAGGATAAGTACATTCCTGTACCCTGGAGGCTCATTCTGAAAGGAGACAGGAGTAGCATTTATCCACTTTTGATGGTATAAGAGGGCTCACATGTTTTGCATATAAAATAACTGCATTCATATCCCGGTTTGCATGCTCTCCAAGGCTGACATTATGTTACAATATCAGTTTCACTCCAGTATTAACATGTTGATACGGTTGATACCTTTATGTGGACCTTTGTAGCCAACTGCATAAACATTTATCATATTGCTTTAATATGGAGACTAAATTGGATTGTTGCACCTACTGAATATTGTGTTAATCGGGGCAAATACTTCTGATGGACAAGGAGCCTATCTCAGCTTGTCCAGCATGGCTAGATTGTTGGCAGGGGGCAGGGCTGAGATTACATAGCAAAGGTTTCTAGCCTCACAGCCGGTTGCCTCACCACAAAGTTTTATCAGGAGTGGCAGAGTCACTGTGTTTTGACAGAGTAGAGGGACAAGCTTGTGGACAGAGCTCTTGAGCTTTTGCAACAGTGTGGCATGCAGGTCCTTCTTCATCTAGCTGATACCCTGCTTATCAATAAAAGTGGTCTCCAGTTCACAAAATTCACTCGGTATTTGACATACAGTAAATTAGGCATTGTTCTAGTTTAGCACTGCAGTTGCATTTGGCTCTTTCATTGTCTAATTCTGACTAGTAATGCAGTCATATTCACACAGGCCGTACAAACAACAATTATAACTTGACACTTCCTCACCCTCCTAATGTGCCAATGCCACAGCTCCCTCCTCCACCTTAAATTCCAGGTTATGTTCTAAGCTTTTGGTATTCTTAACTTTACTACTATATAATGTTGATGAATGCTTGTTAAGGGGATGATTAGATCTAAGAGCAGAATTCTTTATTCTTGAAGAGCTCCCTCAAAGAGAGTCCCTTCTGTAACACAATAACGATTTGCCACAAATAATCATTTGATACACATGTCTCTGATTGAACCATTTTGAGGTTTTATATTCAGCCAGTGGGTGGGGGAGGTGTAGAATTATGAAATATTTCAGGCTTGTTTATTATAAACAACATACATGCTTTTTATGGATGGACTGGCAAGAGGGGAATTGGATACAGGTTTAGACAGAACATTTAATGTTAAGGAACAGACAAAGCAATATCATACAGAAGTAAAAGATTAAAAAGCAAACAAGAGAAAATACAGACACATTGAGGGTGTAAAACAATACAGGTCAACAGACAGAATAAATGATTTTAAAATTGCAAAGTTTTAAAGCCAGCTTGTATTGTAATTTTATTGTAAAGATAGTTCTAGATCTAATAGGGAGATCATTAACAGGTATTATGTATTGCACCTTCTAGGTCTCATTTGTGGCTCACCTTTTTTTTCAGCTATATAGGCCTATGCCTGCGAGGTCATTTGCAGGGCAGCATTCGCATCCTCGATGCACAAACAACAAATGCAAGTTGTTTTCTGGTATTCATCACAAAGGACCTTTAGTACTGGAGGGACCTCAGACCTGGGTGGTGGGGATAGCAGAGGAGGGAGGCCTCCTGTTTGTCATGAGACATCTCTCAGAGGGATTCGGGATACTTGTCATGTCTTGTATTATCCATCCTCTTGAACTATGTCAAAAGTCTGTGGTGCAAAGTGCATAGAGGCTTTATTTATAGCTATACCAAGCCGCTTCTACACATTTCTTTTTGTAACTACAGTACGTGCACATGTGGCTTTGGTGTGTGGCTGTCAACCTAGAACTGTCACTAGACACCATGATGCACAAAGTGGAGACAGCAATTCAGCACCTCCTGTACTAGGACATCAGTTCTCTCTTTTTGTGGAGAAATCGCTTTGGACTCCTCTTCTCCACCATCAAAGTGTCAGAGTGCTGTGGCACAGAAGGCTCTGCTCCTGATAGAAAGGAATAGATGGTATTTGACTGATCATGACCAATGTCAAGTCCACTTTAACTGATAAGGTATTCTCCTTAAATAAGATTAAAAAAAACAAACAAATTGTACAAACTGTGCAACTGTACTTCTGATCCATTTGTAATTTATCACAGCCCACTTCAAGGGAGGACAAAGAGGAGAGGACAAGACATTATTTTTACTAGTAATAAACAATTGAGATATAGTATGTAAATCAGTAACACCAGAAGTGCTGAGTGTCTGCATGTGTGTACAGTGAAGTGTAGTGACAAAGAATATAAACACAAGGAAAAACTAACCCAAACAACAAATCTTATGCCCAGAGAGAGAGAGAAAGAGTGACTACTGACCACTAGCTTGTATAAAAAGGAAGGGACAGCCCAAAGAGGAAGTCAAGTTGGCTGTCACAGTTTAACACCCTGAACTTAATGCTGTAAATAATCACAAAGAAATGGCATATACAGTGTATCCACCTTAAAATGTGGATTTCCAAGTCACCACTTAATTGGAGTCCTAAATTTCTTGACCATCAGTACAGTATAGTTAACATCTCTCAGGCTATAGGATCATTTCTTTTTTTACATTTAATGTGTACAAGGTGAGTTAAAATAAGCAATAATTCGCACAAATTTTGGTCGATCAGTTATTAAAGACTGGGATTTGATCTAAAATCTGCAGCTTGAACAGTTTGTAACAAATTAATAATTTATGTTGACTTTTGTTGCAAGATAAGCACAACACAGCTCTACTTAATGACCTGTATACATTTACATTTATCCTTTGAGGTTCTACAGCCATTCTATCAGCTTTGTGAGGCTATACTTAGGCACAATGGTGCTTTGAGCTGAATACTAACATTAGCACGCTAACATGCTCACAATGACAATTTTAGCACGCTGATGCTAAGTGGGTAGCCTATAATGTTTACCAGAAGTTTCACCGTTATAACTACAAACATACAGTAGCTGAGGCTCATGGGAATGTAATTAGTTTTGCCGGTATTTGGTCATGAACTAAAGCATTGAATTTGAGATCAGATGGTGGCACTACATAAAAATTAATGGGTCACCAAAGTTATTAGAATTCATCCTGTGAGGAACGTGAATGTGTGTACCAAATTTCATGGCAATCCATACCAAAGTTAGAGGGATTTATCCTCTTGGGACCATGAGTAATTATAGCAATTTCATGACAATCCACCCCCCAGCATTGTCATCATAAAAATCATACAGAAAATCTGCAGAAAACACATCCGTACTTCAAATCATGTAATTGTACTTCGCTTTCCATGTAGTATGAAGAGTAAATATTTGCACGGAAACAAATTCTTAGTTTTAGTAGAATAAATTACCGTATTGGTGTACTTATTACTTTATGCTACCAACTACCAATTATAGCTCAGCCTTTGTGCATCTGTCTGTGTGTCTGTCTGTTTTATAGTGGATGACAAAGAAAATTCTGACATCAAGAGGGAAAACATTTTTGGATAGCTCACAACATACAGTATATGCCTCAGTCACAAGTCACTCACAATCAACTAAATATATTATGTTAATGTCATCTTAAATTATAGTCTGATAAGATTTAATAATCCAATACTGTTCTTTTTTTCTAGTGTATGTGAATATAAATTGGACATATGCTCCAGGGAGAAAGAACATACTGTACAATGATGTGAGTCTTTTCATTCCAGAGCTCCTCAAACATGATAAAGATGAAATGATTTTTTCGGTCTGGATGGATTAATATTAATCATTATCTCTACTACTCTACATGTGTGGCCATGCATGTCCCACTTCAATAAATAAATTAGGCAATAAAGGAAGACACATATAAAGCATGGAGGTTGAGGTACACACAAACCTGGTGCACACATACACACAAAGACATAGCCTACAATAAACTGACAGGGAGCAAAAAAAGACCAGACTGCCTGTGCCACAATCTCCCCTTGAGGCTACAGCAGTCTTGTAACTCAGTACTCAGTGCAAGTTGAAACTCAAACTTTACCTTCCATATGCACAACAAAACACTATTTTACTAGTTCTTTCAAAAAGCTCGCTTCTCGTTCCATGGAAGAAGAAATGTTGACGTTGAAATTAAAAAAAACAACAACTGGGGTATCCAACATTGGAGACCAAGCAAGAGACAGCTAGAATTTGAAAGTATCAAAATGAAAATATCCCACCTTCTTACTCCAAAGCCACTCCCCAAAAATACATTTTCATGCACAGTGAATGCACAAGCAGAGTGCACCCAGGTAGACAGGCAAACAAGCAGACAGGTAAGTAGGCCTGCTTATAAGAGTCCTGCGACAGCCCCAGATTTTTCATTTCTGTGTCAGCACATTTGATTTATTGTTAACGGTTGGGGTGCAAAGAAAATTTGAACAAATATAATAAAATTGCATCTGAAATAAATTGCTTACCCCAGCTTTAACTCTACCTATATATCTTTCTATATACTTCATCTTTATTTCCTTTTTATGTTAATGATTATAAAACAGAATTTCTTGTAGTTGAATTTAGCATGAAATGAACAGCATGAATTTTAGTGGCTTTCTTGCTTTATTCCATTCAAGTATGCTTTCATGTCATCCATCAATTTGAGCAAGTGCGTGGATAACAGACCTAGAATTACTGCTCAAGTTGTGGATCATTAGTATGCCATACGTTTTTATATTCAATAACTGTGCTTTGTAATCAAGGCCTAATTTGTGTGATTTTGTGCAGCCTGCTAAGAAAATGAGATCATTTTAATCATCGTCATTGTGGCATTAAGTTGAAATTAGGCAGTAAAACATTTAAAATGGTCTAGCGTTTAAATCTACAAGAAAGCCATCATGCAATCAAAGTTAATGCGCAAAGGCAGGCACAGGAAAAAGATCTTTTTGTTAAATATTTTCTATAAAATATATACAGTTTCTTCTGAATTGACTTCTAATTAATTCAGAAGTTATTATCCTATCTTCATAATTCAAAACATGGACATTTTTCCTTAAAACAGTTCTCTGCAAGATCACAAATGACTGTGAAGGTTTTTCTGATAATTATGGGAATTAGATCTTCAGTTTACATGTTGAACTGAGGAACCTCCAACACAGCCAAGAGTCCAGCACATTTGGAAGTGTACCAGTTCAGCTGCATGTACTCAAGTACTCAGGCAATTATCACACAGCTGTCAGAGCCATGTTTACATTTTTAAAAAGCATTCACTACCACCGCTAAACCGTAAAATGTCTGACCTATAGAATGACCCACTCTTGAATTGCACTACCATGGCTTCACTTCACATGAGAAAAAACAAGCTTTAAACTCCTTTATATACAGCGCTGTTATGAGGCTCTTCATCAGGCATAATTGTGTACTCAATCATATTTCGGGTTTTGCCACATTTAGTGTTTCAATGTTTACGTTGAATCAATGTTTAACATTTATGTTTATTCATGAATGTGAGATTTGTTTATTTAGTTTGAGAGGTAATGAGCAGGAAAGGCCTATATGTTAAGTCTGTTGAGTGAAAACTATGAAATGTAATGGTAAAACTGACTTTTAAATGGGCAATGAAGAGACAGAAGAGTGTTTAGTATAAACTGGTATTCAGATGCTCAAACACACAACTCATGGACATATGGCTGAAAGAACTAAGCAGATGGCTGTAACTATAATCAAAAAATGAAAAGAGAAATCCTTTCTGTGATAGATACTGTGGCTGTTTATGACTTCTCTGACCATGCAAAGCTTTTGATGCATGAGGACTGGATAAGCAGCAGTTGCCACACATGCACTGCTCTGGCATGGACCCAAGAAATCTGGGTCTGTGTGTGTGTGTGTGTGTGTGTGTGTGTGTGTGTGTGTGTGTGAGTGTGTGAGTGTGCATGTGTGTGAAAAAGAGAGAGCCATAGCTGGCCCGCATCATTTTCTCTGCCATCAGCCTGATAGAGAGCACTGCGCATTCGACACAGCAGAAAACAAGTGTTTCACATGTGGGTAGCACTCATAGATGCGTGCTGACACACCTGTGAGAATTTTTGAACCATCTGTTCACTAAAGCCACAGCTTATGTTGATGGCGATGATGATCACATTTCATAATTATTCATACTCTAGATGAGAGTCAAAGCTTAAATGTGGTAATCTTGTTTCAGGGTGTAGAGCAATGTAAAGTATAGTTAGATCACACTACAACTTAATTTACCCAAAGCCCCTGGGAAATGGGTATAATTTGGACAGCCAACTGTTGAGGAACCTTGAATTTTTTGAATTTCCAGATGAATGCATGTACACATTCTGAAGTGTTGAGTTTAATTTGTAGTACCAACATATTTGGCTGCACCAATCAGAGAGGAATTGAACAAATGTGTCTAGTAAACAGTCTTTTTTGCAATGCAGTATTTCACCCTCCTTTTTATGCCTAATGAGTGGATTGGATGTTCCTAAGTTTGTACAGCTCTTCACAAGGTTATTCACGTGTACATAATTGCATATGGAAATGTTGACGGAAAGGAATGTGTGAATGATTGCTGAAATAAACAATGTTAGAACCAACAATTATTTTGTGCATTTCCCCTCTATCTCTGTAAGTAATTCCCTAAGGGAAGAGATTGAAATGATTTTCCTCTCATTTGCTTTTTTTAATGTCTTTCCTGTGGGAGGACATGCAAGGCAGATTTGCCTTGTTTGCATTTAAATTTGTTTTCTGTTGAGGAACAGCAGCCAAAAAATATATGGTATGAATGATGACAGAAATGGTGACTGAATCCAAAAAGGAGTAATGTGGAGGGAAAAGTGGTCAGGCTTGATAAAAGCTGCACTTTCATGTGGAAAGGCTACTTTAGAAGTGGGAAGAGCCAATCTCATTTAAGGAGGGTAAATAATACAATTCCCACAAGACATCATCTGGATAATTAACAACAATGCTATTTTATAATGAAGCCGTCACCTCTGGTCATTTCCACAATCTCCTCAATGGAAGGACATGACACAATAGACAAAAAGCAGGGAAAGTCTGACTCACTCTGCAGAGATGAATGAACAAAGCTGTCAACAGGAAATAGAAAATTAGGAAAATGGTGAAAAATAAAAGGAGGTTGAAGGTCAGCAGGGGATTAGATTGTTAGCGCAGAAGAAGAGAAGGGAGAATAGGCTGATGAATGAACAAAATCGAGAAAGGAGAAATACATTTTCTCATAGTTTAGTAGGCAAGGTAATAAAAGATCTTGTCATTGCCACTATACATCTCAGCTTTTCCTCAGCATGCCAGCAGCTTCCTCACTCCACTGCCCTGCAGACTGCCTGGTCATACATGCCAGTCTCAGTCTGGCCTAGCTGACCCCTCAATGGGAAAAGAAGACAAACCCTTCTACCACTTCCACCACTGTCTCTTCAAAATTCCTCAACCACAGTGTTCGTTTTGAACGATATGACCCAATAACCCTCCATCCTCGCTCACTAATAATCCTGCTTTCACAACGTTTGCTTCTTCCTGTCATGTGGAATGCGGGACAGTGGCAACAGGGGAGGGACCCAGATGGAGACAGAGGTAGCAGGATGGCTTTAGTGTTTTAATGGTGACTGAGGTCAGAAGCAGTGTTTAGAATAACGGCGTTTAAAAGAACGGCGTTACGTTACGGCGTTATTTTTTCAGTAACTGAGTAATCTAACTAATTACTTTTCCCGTCGTTACAACGCCGTTACCAGCCTACTGGTCGTTAAATGCGGTGCGCCAGCACACGCGCCGCACACACACACACACACACACACACACACACACAACAGCTAAACAGAGATTCGATGAAGCAGCAGAGATTTTTTTTTAACAGTAACGCAAATAGTTACTTTCCCTGGTAACGAGTTACTTTTATTACAGAGTAATTCAGTTACAAACTCAGTTACTTTTTGGAACAAGTAGTGAGTAACTATAACTAATTACTTTTTTCAAGTAACGTTCCCAACACTGGTCAGAAGTGAGTACGGGCTAGTGACAGGGACTGAGCACAATGCACAGAGAAGGACTAAGGAGCAAACTGTTACTCTTCCTGCCTTCTTTTCAGAGGTTGAATGTGTTTCTCTCAGAAACAAAAAGACAAAACAGACACTGAGACTGCAAGGGGATAGATCAGGACATGTTGCCAGTCTGAAAAGGACTGCAAGCATGTCTGGCAACTACTATGTGAAGAAAATGACCTTAAAAGTGCACTGCATCTTTCTCTCGACTCGACTATATTAAAAAGAGTTCATAGAAGGAGAGAAATACCAGCAAAGTTTAAGTCTGTTCAGAACATGTAGGAAGCCATCCTGCACAGTATGTTAAACTTGCCACTCTCATGAGGTTAAAGTTTCTGCAAGAATGAGGAGAAATATAGCATTCAGCATATCAAAATCTGGTTCAAGTTAGGATTTTTATTCCTGGACAAGAAAAATCATTAAAGCTGCATCAGGAAATGCTGGAAGTTGGCAGGGTTAGATGACAGTCACAGATAGAAAAGTGTAATTTCAGTTGCCAGAAATCATGTAACATGACATCAGCAAACACACAGCATGTTGATTTTGAGCTGGCATCACTACCATGCTAAGCTGCAACTTGTTTAAAAATGTTGAACATTGAAGCTTCCTAATGTTTGTGACATAATCAAATATAAAAGTCTGAGAGGTTGAAATAAAAAAGTAATATTCAAAATATCGAAATAAATTTGGCTTGAGACACTATTTATCTGACCTTACAGTAAATTTTGTCTGAAGGGCAGAGGGGAAAAGTCATCCTAGTTGAGTTCATTGGTATGAACATCCCAGAGGTAACATTTTAATTAGAATTGTGCAGCAATTTATCCAGTAAGAGATGTGACAAATTCTTTCAATTTGACTATCTTAATTCACCTAAAAGTTACTCCAACCAGCTCAAATTCCAAAAGGGTTCTGCTCATTTGGATGGGCTGTAGATCAATTTAAAAAAAGTATTAGTGCTGCAGAATCGCTTTGAGATGGCAAACTTGAATTGCAAAGACCAATAGGCTCAACATTTGTACTGAGTTTAAAGCACCCTAAACCATTTTATTTATTTATTTTTAATAATACAGACAGTTTTAGAGTGTACCTCCCTGACATTTACCATGTAATTTATGTTCATTAAATCTGCCTTTGTTGTTTTATTCAAAGTGCCTTCTTCTTCTTTCTTGCATTCAAAAAAATTCTATTCAACCCCCTTCCTTAGGAATTTGTCTTATAGTCAAGGTCATCTTATGTTATATTTGGACCAATATAACATTTTATCTGCCACCTCTATGGTTATGTTTTTGTTAATTTTATGCAACTTGATTGTTGGGGAACAGGATGGTAAGCATGTTCACCTGTGTCAAAGTCAGATACTTTATACACCCAGCTTTACCTCTGCCTTAAAGAATGCAAGGGGCTGCTTTGGTGGAGTGTGTGTTGTTTCAGTGACAGGTAAAATAATCAAATATGAGGAAGGAAGCCAAGTTTAAGTTTATGCCAAAACACTGCACAGAGGTTGTCTGCATAATACTCTGAGACAGGATTTAACAACTCTGAAAATTATAATGACTGCATTGATTTTATCTTTTGTCACAAAGACCGGCAGGTAAATGGTAGAAATACCTTAAATTCACGCACATTCACATATTTCACCTATGCCATCGCAACACTTTGCAGGATACTGTCATGATGCAGTACAGCAAAAGTTGAGCCTGAGTACTTGGTTAAGGCTAGAAAAGATCATGGTTTGGGTTAAAATGAATACATACGTCAGTTAATACGTAAGTTAAATTACGTTACTTAGGTCAATTTACGTAACTTGCTTAACTTGAATAAAAATATTTAATGAAGACTTTTTGTTGCACATAGGACACAAACACCGCTCTCCTGGTTCTGGTGGATGCTCCCTCCCTCTACCCACACCCACCTCAACCATATCCTTACTCAGTCTTGTCTTTTAAATATCATAAACCTACCTTTACCATCAAAAACTGACACTACAGGGCTTCCCCCACTGAGTTGAAATATGATGCTATAGGGCTCCCCAGAGAACGGGTTGACTTAACACCAAGCTGAAAAGCAGTTTCACTGACCTCTTCTGGTTGAAAGCTTCTAATCTGTTGCACCCCCAACACCAAGCTATTGGTGTGGTACTTCAACTATTGGAGGTCAGAAAGTATTTTTCAGCTGGTGTTAAGTTACTCTTTAACAAGAACTACAGAGTCAAAAAAAAATTCATTGGAGGAAAGCGTGTAGGATCTGGTTGCTGAATATTTCAGTAAATATGATTCAGTGGTTGGTCGGCTGCTTTGAAAGCTGCTTTGAAACCAGCATTGCAAAGAAGCTCTTCCTTTAGCTGCCTCCCTCAGGTCTCTCTCTCTGCCTCCGCTGCCTCTCTTTAGAGGGCACTGTCACAGATTGTTTACAGTATAAACAATGTGCAACACCCAATATGACGCTTCATTTATAAAATACATTAACCTTAAGTAACTCACCACAGTGTTAAGCATATAGCTCCAAGATATCTTTTGCAACATGATGAAATCAGTAATAAACAATTTCCTCAGAAGGAATATAAATAATTCTAAATAACTTACATAATCACTAAAAAAACAGAATCTTAACACACATTACAAGAATAATCGAAGTGTTTTTCTTCTATTGATGCAGTTGGTATTGGGAAGTTGCTGCTTTTACCTTTATATGCAATTCTATTCTATTCCTTGAAAAAGCCATTGACTGTCACATCACGTGATTATCATACTTGCAAAGGTTTCTGACTAACACAGCATACTGACCGCAAAAACAAACACAATCCCTCATGCTGTGCGCTCTACGCCAATTAACTTAAAACCAATTAAGGAAAACCCATGTAGAAGAACCTTAGATTCAGGCAAACATGCAAACCAACTGTAACAGCTGAGTAATTAACCTCTACAACAACAGTAGTAGTGGCAACAATACTTGTTTGGTAATGTTAAGTTAAATAATGGGAATTTATCAAGTTTAATGATATTAACTTTGTGCAACTACACAGTTGTTGTAACACTGTGGAAAGACTTTACAGCAAATTCATAACAAAACACTTAAATGTTTGTACAGTTTTATACACATCGTGATATGAAAATGGTCTGCCCCTGTGTAAAGACAATTAAATGATAATTAAAAGTGGTATATTCAATAAATGGGACAAAAGTTCACATTTCTGCCCTCATTCTGCTGTCATGTTCAGACAGAGCTTCTCAAAGCCATTCATCTCTCTTCATCCATAGTCTCTGTGAGCATTAATATGTGCTGCTTGTCTATCTTATCTTACCTATCCCATATCCATCTGAATAACAGTTTATACTAAACACGCTGTCCCGGTTTACGCACATGTGTTCATGTGTGTGTGCATTTGCTTAACTGGGAAAATGTTCTTGCGCATCTGCAAATTATGCCTCAAAGTGCTGTACATATATTCAGTTATTCGAAATGTTATCTGTTATGTGTGGAATGGAAATAGAGACTTTTTCTTTTTGGCATAGACCGTCATTTGTTTTGAACCACAGTCCTCTGGGGGATTTCTTCAACTACCTTCACAAAATGGATTTTTCCCATGCAAGGACAACATGACAAATGAGAATGGCGGATGACCAAAGAGCTTATTTTTAAAATGACTTATCTTGAGCGGTTATTATGGTGTCACATATGATTCATACCAAAGTAGTTTTAATGTTCTGGACAGAACTATATATTTGCCTGGGTGTGGGTTATGCTATTAAGTTATGAAGCAATACTATACTTCACATCTGCATCATGATGTCAGCAATAGTGTGAATAATAAATGATGATATAACAGAATGGAGTGCACAACAGATATGTTGTTTGAAATCTTATAACTGACAAAACATTCTTGATTTGTTGAGTTTCTGGTCACGGTGTTTATGCATTTATCAATTATCAGCATCAGAGTGATTAGCAATCAACTTAACAGCAACACAGACAACATCAGGAAAGAAAAATGTAATGGTAGCACAAGGTGTGAACAAGACGACGCATTGAGAAGACAGATGGTTCTTGATCATGTAATTACCAGATATCATGACTCTATTACCATATACATGAGGGCATGCTGTAGGAGTTACATCAGAGAAAAGGTAAATAATCTTTCAGTTTTGAGGTCTGCACTGTATTGCCTTTATCAAATCAACATATCTCTTTTTGTTGCTGCACTTAGCAGAAATTTCTCCCTGGTCTGAAAGCTACTTAGTTTCAACGCACATTGAGAGGAGACACTGTCTGGCCATTGCATAATTAGTGCTTCCAGTACGCATGGCTATTTTGTGTTCAGGCACGTGCTTTGGGGCTTGTCTAGGTTTGGCCAGTACATGCCTGCAAGAGAGAGTCTGGACAACATTGGTGGAATTGCAATACAGTGTTGTGATGTGATAAAAAGCTTGTCAGGTAAAGGGATGAGTGAGGGATTTACAGCTGGTGGTTTTATTCCACACACTGAAACCCCAAACCCTAAGGAATTGTCTTACAAAATGTTTTTTTCTGTGTTATGTCCACGCTCGATGATGCTGAACAGGTTTCGAGCACGTAAACCATTTAACTCAGCATTGTTTTTTTTGTAATAGTCGTGGAAGAAAATTTTACAAATGTATGCAGAGACAGCCCTCAGATTTTGAGTGTCCACCCAATTCTGTCCTTTGGCAAAATTGTCACTTTACAAATTGTAATAAAGCAAACTATTTTTACAGTAATTTAAAAAAAGCTATTTTCAATACGGTCTTCTGTGATTATGTGGGGGTCCATCTAACCAGGTAATTGTTACTCAAACACTTCTAGCAGCTTAGATTTTTAAGCCCAATACAGGATTGACAGGCTAAGGGCTTACCATATGCACCATACAGTACGCATGTACATCTCAAAACACACAACAGTGACAGATGAGCAAAGTATAACAAGTATAAAAAAGGTTGCTAAATAGCAACGCCAATTAGGCTGCAACCATGACATCATATAATACACTTAAAAGCTTCATGGTTTTTGTAATTTGTGGAATCAATGTCAGAGCGGTTACACAACTCCTCACAAATAAAACGAGAGCACTTACACTTTTTCTCAGGTAATGCATTATTTGGAATTTAATATGCAGTATACAATCTTTGCTCAGTGAAATGATAGACACAAATTACATAAAATGATCTCTGAAATACAGACGGAATAACGCTTCAGTGTCCCTGAGTGCGCTACATAGGGCATGTGATGTCTTTTGTCAGGCATTGTGAATGTGATGTGAGCCAGAGCCCATGTGAGAATCTCTTAAAAGTGGGTGCTGCCAAATGATATCTCACGATTTGTCAAAGATAGCACAAATTGGGTGGAATTGGCTTTATAAGAGAGCATCAGTATCTTATGTAAGAAAACTGGAGACAAACCAGTGACAATAAATGACAGAATGTCCAAGAACCTAAAGCCAAAGAATTTTAGAAATCAGAAATCACAGGGAAAAGCACTGGGTCTCTCTGGGGGGTTCACTGCAGGAGGTGGCATGCAGTGAATTCAACATCTTAGTAACTGTAACATCTTAGCTTCCAGAATTTGTGTTTGAAACACAGAAAAAATGTATTATGTACTGTTAAAAAGTCAGTTTACCCTCACTCACACCTCACCTTGCTGTGAACCATTTCACTGGGTTTTACTAAATAGTCTCCATGAAAAATGTTGGAATTGTGTTCTGTGGGTTATCCAGAATAACTTGGACACTGTTTTGTGTGTGAGATGTTGCTGTTGATTTTTAAAAAATATAACAATTGCTGACAAAAAAGTCATCAATACCATGATGACAACAAAAAAATATTTTCACTACTGTGGTGGAAGAGGCAGATATCTCCAAATCTTGGCAAATAAAATAGATAAGCATTTTCCTCATCCCATGAAAATAAATAAATAGACCCTCTAAGATTAATAAAATGACATGCTGACATTCAAAATTGGTGTCAGATGAAGCCCCTGATCTGTGATGGGAACAGCTCGCAAGTGCATATCGTTGAACCGAATGTGAACACTCCTTAAGAGAGTGAGCGACATAGTTCTCAGGATATTGAGAAAACATCTGTGAAATCCAGCAGATAAGACGCTGCAGTGAAGTTAAAGTGTGGTAACCATCAAAGCAATCCCTAAAGAAAAAGTGTTGGAAAATTCAAGTTCATCCAACACACCAGTCATGTACACTGACATGCAAAAGCCGGACAGGAAAGCTTAAGTTTATCTATAGCTCTCACTAACATTTCTGTGCTGCTTGTACCTCAGCGACAGAGGCACTGGCTCCCTAACGCAAAGGGTTCTGCTTGCCTCTTGTTACACTTGGCACTGGATTATTCTTTCAGCTGATCATTGAGGAAAGTTTTAAACCTCCTGTCGTCACACATGTTGGCACTTTCCTCTCTATGCTGGTGTCAGCAACATACTGTAGTCCAATGAAAAATAACAGGCCATGGTGAAACTCACAGCAGCATGGTGATTTACTGTGGCTTTGGTTGGCAACAGTGGGAAACTGCAGCGCAAATACTGCCAGTCAGCTCTGCCTGTTGTTTCCAGCAGTTCAGTCCTCATCAACTTGGCTTAAGATGATGATGTTGCTGCCGGCCTAGCAGGCTTCTCGCAAGGTATGCTAGCTTTTATCCAACCGTGGGCTGAAGCACCATTCTTCTTCCTCTGCCTCTCTGTGTTGCATTTCTTTGGCGAAGGACTCTGGCACAGCCAACCTCTTTAACTCAGACTACATCAAATGTGAAGTGTTCTCCAGTTCGAGGGGAACTGACTGAATCCAGCTTGCTGTTCTTCTGCTGCAATCATTGATGTCAGAATAGAGTGTGTCACTGGATTATCACTGGATAATTAAAGTAAACTAGCAACTGAACTGCACACCTGAACATGCATAGTATTTCTCAGGAATATTGTTTCATACAGTCATTAGTAATTTGGTTTTCTCAGACTGACAGACCAGTATAAAAGACAGTTGTACAATGACCTTAAAGAAATCCATAAAATGTTAGCTGTGGTAAAAGCCGCAGAATCACGTGATAAATCTCCGTGGGTTTGTCACTACCAGCAACCCATTTCACACTAAAAAAAAAAAAAAGATTATTGCTGCTTTGAATTACAATAAAAACAGGAACCCAAAGAGACTTTTTTATTTGTTATAGTTCCAACAAAACGCCAACAGATTGTTATTTAAGTCTAAGAATAAATCAGAAGCAAAATAATATTGAAACTAAACATATTTTTTGAAGGATGTGGCTGGCAAAATAGCTGAAAAACAATTTCCTTTCTACTTTTTTCATGTTGGACCCATGGTTGCTCTGGCACCATAAACAATTGCAGTACAGATATGCCTCAGGCTGCCTGTGACTGTGGCCATTATAAACATGTCACCAGTTTGACTAATACATAGAAACAAGGTGGAAAAGATTAAAGGTTTATGTGTTTTCTTTAAAAACATTGCTCTGAATCACAATGTTAATATTACGGCTCTGATGAATGCGCCCCTGGCCTGAAAGGTGTAATATTTTCCATAACGTAAAATTGACAGTATGATCACTGATGAATTAATCTGCTGATTATATCCAAATTTATTTTCTTTGCTTTTCCCACTTCATCAGCCATCAAAAGCACCATGAATGGTTCATGTCATTTTTTCCCAGTCCATTGTGAGTGACTTTCAATTTGTGTCTTTGATGCATGTCACATGATGGTACTCTGGTACTGGTTTTCTGGCCTGACCTCAGGTGTCAGTGCACAAGAATCAACACAGCACAAAAATAATGCTCAGGCCTGTCAACACGTCCCAGATTTGTAAGTACACATTGTTTTTCTATCAGGTGTGATTACCCTTCCCCATCTCCACAACATGCAGAGGTGCCACATATAGTATGCGTGTGCCTGGCAGCAGCCGACTTCTTCTTTGCCGTAATTGATGTGTTTTCAAACAGAATAGCAGACTTGTGAGCTGCAGCTCACTTATGGTGTTGGGAATCACAAGACATCTTCAGCTTAGGCAGGATAGGGTGAAATATTCAATCTGATTAAACAACAAGTGCTCAAACTTACAGCTAATTAAAATTTTAATTGGCTAACTTGCACTTGGACTGAGAGACGTTAGCTACGCTTATAGGCATGTTACAAAGTACTAACACTGGCTAACAAATACATATGAGTTTAATCATGTACATAAAATGCTTTCATCAACATAGCAATTAACTATGTCTGTAAGGTTTTTTTTATGTTGCAAAGGCAAATTCCTTTCTCGAAGGAAGCAGTCTGTCTCACAATATGTGAATTCAACTTTCTCTTATGTGATCAACAGGCTGCGTGGGTAGAACTTGTTGCGATATCCACTGCTGTCTGAAAGCACATTTAATATGGGAAAGTAATATTGACATTATTCAAAAGATAATGAAATCATCCCCTAGTGAGCATTATGAGAATATTGTGAGGTTGTTTGTTCACAAACATGTGACTGTCGGGAGTTTCAGTTAGCTTAGCTGGCTGTTAGTTTTCTTTAGGGAGATGTATGGAACTAGAAAACTTCTGCCTGTTTGCTTAATCAGTGAAGCAAGTTAATGGTTTGATTTTCTGAGGCTACAAGGAAAATAGAGATATTAATGCCAACTGTCTATCTTTCGCAAGGCGGTTAATCCAGCTCAAGCTGTCTCTCAAACCAGATGAAATCTTACTGAATATCTTGTACAGTGGATGGCATATGAGAAAGTGTTTGCGTGCATCACAAGACTAGCAATGATGCGTGTGTTCACTGGAGTTGTCATCTGTTGGTAAGCTTTTGTTTGAGCGTGGAGATGAACTCAGGTCAGGACAATTCACATTCAAAATGCACTTTGTGGACGCTTTGCCTCAGGCAAGCTAAACCCTCCGTATGCACACCCCCCCCACACACACACACACATTTAGGATGCACAACACCGGCCCTTGCCCGTTTTCCCCCTGTATTCCTTCACATTAAAAATGCCGTTCTGCTCAGTCTGGCGGCACATGCTGCCAGGCTTACCAGGCTGTGAGGTTTTAACAGCTGATACACCTCAGTCTGCCTCAGAGGGTTTTTGCCATAGTTCAGCATCTAGTTAGAGAATCTAAGACAGAAGCTAGTGCAAAGTACAAATTCATTTAAGTTTGTGGCTTGTCATAAATTACCACAAACCCAAACATATGCTGGGGAAAAGAGGTTATCCTTCAGCACAGTAGATTCTTAGTAAGATGTTACACTTCATATGTGAATTTGTAAATGTACACGTTGGACCCACATGATCCTGCGATGCTGGGGCTTACTGGCTTTTCTACTGAGTACAGCCCGACGACATTAAGTCTGGTTAGTCCTAGGAGATTGACCTTTGAAGTGCACACTGAACTGTAAAGCAAAGCAGATGATTAAATCAGAAAGCTGTCTTAGCTCATCATTATAACAGTGAAATTTGGGAAAATAAAAGTCTAGATTAAAATTGTACTGCACAAAGGGAGAAATGACTATTGACATTATTGACCATGAAACCACCAAAAAAAGTATTTTAGGCCCATTGTCTTTCATTATGTAAAATGTTTGGCTTGTCTTTTCATGGCGTAACTTACAGCATTACGTCCAGTTGACCAACTGTAGCCTTTGAAGGGCTTTCATTTCTTTGGGCATTCTGTGTTTGATCAGCAAACTTGGCATTTTGGATACACAGCACTGGAGTCTTTCTGCTGCCAAGTTATACCAAGGCTGCAACCATGCTCAGATTGAGAGTTGTGAAACAGATGAACAGAAACCAAAGGACATGTAGTCCCCCCAGGAGAGAGAAGTGGCTTTGTTTGATTATTTTCTGTCAGTGTTTAGTCACAAATACTGATTTTGCTGATTTGACTTTTTGACTAGATTTTTAGTGAAATGAATACGTCCTGAGAACAGTGTGATACGGCTTTCCAAATCAATTTCATAATAGTTTGATTAATTTTAATGGCGACATTAGATTGCTCTCAGGCTTCTGAACCCACTCACCTGCAAACATATCAGAAGTATAAAGAAAAAGTTAAAAACTCTCAAAAGGAGAAAGTGAGGAATGGGAATTATGTATGAAAAAATTCTATTTTGACTCTTGGAGCCTTGAGCATCTTCAACTAGTTTGAGTTTGAAAGGCTAGACTATGCATGAGTCAAAATCAATAAGGTTTGATTAAGTATTCAATTCAGGTTTATTTTAAATCAATCAGAAACAGATGTTCCCTTTACACATACCTCTTCAATTTCTGATTTCTTTTTGCTGTGACTGATTGTATGCCCGCCATCATAATGAGGTGCATCCAAACTGCTGTACTGTATTTAACATGACTTCAGGGTTTACCAAAGAGGAAACTAGTTGAATGAAAACTGAAGGCTTCTCATCTTTTTAATTTTCTTTGATGCAAAGCATGCAATCTGAACACAAATTCCTGTATAAATTAAATCTAACTTCCCAGATGCATTTAAAATTAGTATCATACTTTTCACATTTGGTCTCTAAACCTTTATGTACATTTAGAGTCTTAATCTACATCTCTTTAGGGTTGCATCCAGGAGCAGATTAGGAAGTGGCTCCCATCCTGCTTCACTGTCTCTCGCTACGTCTGCCTGAAACAAACATTCTGTCCTGTTTACGGAGCCATTGCATGAATTCTGTTGTGCGCATCCTTGCGACACCCCCACTCTCTTATCCTATTCTCATTGTCTCATCCTAGATTGCCCTTAATTTCTCACGTCTTCTCTATTTCACCTCCCTCCTCCTTTCATTCTTTTTCTCTTCCTTCTCTAGCAGCAAATCCCTTGCTTCTTCCACCTCTTCACCCACTGCCGCCTTGAGGGTTTTGAGAAACTGTTACATAATGCACTTCAAATTATCACAATGCATGTATTATGGATATGGAGAGATACAGCAGGCATTATGGGATTTGATAAGGAATAAAGGAGTGAAATTACAGATCACTTGCTTTGCAGATTAAATGGGTCAATCTATCATATTCATGGTTATTAAGATTAAAGAAAATTGTTCTGTCAGCTGCTGTGCATGCGCATATATGTGCAAACTTGTGCTATTGAGTCATCCCCAATCTCTGCCCAAGTACTGATAACAACTGGGTGATTTTGATGACACATGACAGTAGTTCTTACATTGTCTCAGTTGTGCCTCTTCCCTTTATAAAAAAGCATCACTCTCCTACTTTTCATAGCGAGGGATTTCCGTTCTTTTCCTCTCTTATCTAAATGTTGGGCTGTCTTTCTCCATTTTACAGCTTATGTCCTTGTCATTTTTCTGTTTTTGAGCTGTTTTATTTCGCACCTCTCTCTCTCTCTCTCTCTCTCTCTCTCTCTCTCTCTCTCTCTCTCTCTCTCTCTCAGCCTTGGTTCACTCTAGCTAGCTGGTCTGGGCTCCTCCCGTTTCCTTTATCCAGCTGTCTATGTTCAAGGGAATTACAGAAGTCATGGTTCACCCAAAAAATACAGGACAGTGCCTGGGCACGGCTCAGGCAGAAGTGGACTCCCAGAGCACTTAAAGCTGCTGAAAACATCCCCAGCAGTTATGTCCAACCTTCACTTCTGCCTAAATACTCACTGAGTAAGACAAAAAAAAACAGATGATGAAAGAATTATATTGCAAAGCCTCAACACATACAGAAAATCCCCCAAAGCTCCGCAGTCACTCTCCTCCCATGCATTATAGATCACCGGCAACTCAGCTCCCCTATGGATTCTACATGAAACGACATGATGAAACTAGACTGAATGGCTAATATTTTTCACAATGGGATGTATAATGGGATGTCAAATGCAATTTTAATTGGTGATTCCAAATGATTCAATATCAATTAAATAGATTAATTCGCGTCAAACTAGCAACAGAACCCCTGTGTCTAATCTCTTCCCCTTTTCTTTTTGAGCTACAGCTTAACACTCCTCTATTTCCATTTCACCTTCTCAGTGATCTCTCCCTTTCACTGCATCCTTTTTCTCAAACTTCTCTGTTACGCACATAAAAAGGTTCCAATAGGGTCGTTGAGTGGATATCTTCAGCTGTCTGGTTTGGAGAACCTTTTTTTTTGGAAAAAAAAAAAAACTGTGCATCAGAAAGCTGAGAAAGCTCCTCAGGATGAAAGAAAATTTGATCGATCTGACAACCTGTTCGGCTGGCTGATCTCCTGTTTTGATTTTAATGAATTAAAATCAAACACCCGAGTGCCCCCATGGCAAAAAACCTTGGTCGGGAGCATAAATTATAGTATTAACCAGAAGGAGCCAAGGATCTGAGGATACCTACTGGGTCATAGTGGAAATGAAGGGCATAACTATGTTTTAAAAGTAATGAGCAGAATATAGAAATCATTTCTAACGAGTTGAGAGGAGATGCTGGATGAAGGTTTGGGGATTTTCACCTAGCTAAAATTTTAGTCTGTGCAGTCTGTAGGCCTACACACTTGAGATTTAAGAGATGCAGGGTTAACTACAGTTAAATTAGTGTAGCAAGTATGTAAATCAGCACCTTTTGAAACATTGAAACTAGTGTTGCAAGTGCTTCATATCAAAAAGAGCAACAAATGTAAAAAGAGCATCCTGTATACCCTGTGACTCACGCAGTGTTTTATCTGTGATTTGAGCATATTTTATGTGGTTTTAAGGGTTTTCTGGATTGCTTCTTGTATCATTCTTGTATGTAGCAGTCTACGAGTCACCAAGACGTAAATCTGAAGATGATCTTGAAAACAGCAAATGGATTATTGCTCAAGGAGGAGGAATTAAACAATGAACTGGAAGAGAAGTCACTTTTCACAATAGCATTATTCACTCAAGTAGATGCCCTGTGATTCCCACTTCTACATGCTCAACTCTTGTTATTGTTTCTCATTTTATTTTGGAGGAATTAATCTCATCACATGGCCACATGATGCATTACAAATTAAGTGAAAGAAGTTTCACTTTTAAACACTTGTCACTGTGGCTAACACATGTCACTGTGAAATATGTTTCCAATGTGAAGTTAACCTGTTATTTCTGCATCATTGAGCAAAGGAAGATTAAACAATTGCAAGAGGACAAATTGCACAAATTGGCAGAAAGATATTCAGTAGGTGGTCTTTTATTTTCAATATTGCCTGATATACTGGAGGAATTATATAATGGGTTAATATGTCTCAGCTAGGCTTAGCTGTAGCTGACATTTATCAAACAAATCACTTGTGAATGTGTAACACCCTTTTTCTCACCTTGTAAAAAGAGGAGAGCTGTCTGTCTTAATTCTCATAAAAATCCCAGCACATCACAGCCATTAATATCCCACTGCTTAAATCAGCAGTTAATGTACTTCTCTTAACAATTATTATTATAGACAGACCATGGAGAATCACAGAGAGAATCCCAGCAATAGTCTGCCAACGGCTGTATGTCCTGTCAAAACGTCTCTGAGCAAGACACAGAAATCCTCCAAAGTTATTCAGTGGGAGACACTCTGGATTAACGTGTCAGTGGAATGCCTAAAATGTAAAGATGTGAAATGTAGACTTAGCAACTGTCCAATAAACTACAAAGCTAAAGTTGTCCATTTTCTCTCTGTCTCACATGCACACACATTTGCAACCTTTTGGGGACAATGTACTGACTTGAGTTCATTTACTGAGGGCTCACACTTATAATACAACAAACATAGCCACTGCACACCTAAAGTAAATCTAAACCCATTTGTTTCCAGATCCCTAATCTTAAACAGGAAATATCAGCATTTTCAGCAGTCACAAACCAAATTATCATCAGTGCTGCTTGGGCTTTCAAGAGTTGCTCCTCACAAGCATAATAATACCAGATCAGATATATATATGTGTATGTGCTCTCTCTCTCTCTCTCTCTCTCTCTCTCTCTGTGTCTCTGCTGTATGAATATTTCAATTACTTTTTCATGTTTTATCAATGTGAAAACAGCAAACTAAACTACAGCTCAGACAGAGCCGCGGCAATATTAGTAGTAGCAGTAGATGTCACAGAGGACCATAGGGAGGAACAGCAATGTCCGGGGAGAGAGTAGGTTTGAATGTTTCAGCACCACGGAGAGAGGCAGATAGAGAGACTGGAGGCCTTTCTCAATACAGAGTACGCCAAGTTCCGACTCGCGTCCTTGGGGGTTCCAACTTGCAAAGTTCAACTTGGGAGTAAAAACTACCCAGAACAGGAGAGCGCAGTATGCTCAATATGCAGTCAGAGCAGCAGTGTCCTTGCTGACATTCCATCTCAGCTGGGCTTTAGTGATTAGGCTACACTTCAACACAACTGTGTGTGTGACAGTTCTGTGACAAAATACCTCAAGTCAAAGCTTCTCTAAGAGGCTTTCAGGGGGGAAAAAACAAAAGCTTTTTTGGAGATTTCAACTAGATCGACTGTGAGATGCAGTTATCTTCACTCTTATGTTTAACTACCACACTGCCTCTATTCATTTTCATGTATATATATATTTATAATTTCTCTGTGAAATATGGTATTAAGACCCAAAAGTTACACAGAGGCAGCCCTGTTGCACTAACTTTCAGGGTGACATGGTGGTGCAGTTGTTTGCAGTTGTTGTCGCCTCACAGTGAGAAGGTTCTGTGTGGAGTTTACATGTTGTCGCAATGTCTGTGTAGGTTTTCTGTGGGCACCTGATTTCCTCCCACAGACCAAAGACATGAAGGTTAGGTTAATTGGCAATTCTAAATTGGTTGTCATCCCTAAGTGTCCGCCCTGTGATTGACTGATGACCTGTGCATACTTAGTTTAGTGACACAATGATAGTTGTAAGATGAAACTTACAACAGGGTTGAGTCTGGCACAGGTACTGCCTATCCCAAGTATCAACACAAGTCAGTTTCTAAAGCATCCTTGATGAAATGGGCAGAGCAAATTTGCTTCCACTCATTTGGACCGTACCAGATGCAGACTTTGTATTGGAACAGTACTTGGGCTGTGACTGATGACAGTCAGGCTGTGTGACTGATGACAGTGATGAAGTACAAGCAAGAATGCACACTGAGAGAGGCCTTAGGTTTGAGAGTTTCAGCACCATGGAGAGAGGCAGAATGACAGCAGCTGGATGTGAAACGTTGCACTGGGTAAAGAGTGTTTTTTTTAAGGTCTCAGCCTTAACTAAGGAATATTTTAAGCATTATTTTTGTAGAGGCAGAGAGCTTTGGAGGAAAGTAGCTGGAGAGGACTGAGAGGGAGGGGGGGCGATATGATGTAAATAAAGTCTCTGTGAAGAGAGTCTCTGTAATGTGTGATCCTGTATAACTCTCTTTGAAGGTTTCCACCACCTAAGCTACTTCACAGACAAATCTCAGGGGACAAAAACCTCTGCCCCACACAACTGTACAAAACATTTTTCACATACTCGTACACAAATTCATACAGCATTATATCACAATAAGATGAGTAGACCTACTGTACTGGATCTTCCTGACTATGCTTTATGTGTTTTTACAGACAGGCACATCTGTATGTTAGAGTGCTTGTGTTTGAGTCAAAACCTTTCTTTTCAAAAGACAAATTTCAGGGGACAAATGGCTCTAATGGCTCATGAGTGCATACATTGGCATGATTGTGTGTCTGCGGCACAAGCTTGCCGACATACAATAGCATATGATGAGAGAGAAAGCCATTTAAATTAAACACTGGGGTCCTTGAGAAGACAGAAAAAGTATCAGGACAGAAAATGAAAAAAATGTGCGGCCCCCCTGCAATCTTAACACAGCTTGGTTACGTGCACAACATGCGTCAGAGTTTTGATGAGTGTGAATAACAAATATCTTGATGCCAATTCAGTGTCAGAATAACAATGAATCGGTACTATAATATTTACTACTATATATCCCATTTGTGGGTAGGTGAGAATAAAGCACAGTTAGTCATCACTCACCAACGTGGCATCTGACAAAATATTGAGTTCCAACACTCAGTGGTCAATTTTACTTTGTTCAGTCCACCACAGCAGGGACTTATGCAAAACTATGACAACTGCAGTGGGTAATGCAGCCCTCTGCTCCTGCTGTGACTGTTTATATGCTGTTAAGTCAGGTCTTTTCCCATCTAAACTGTTGAGTGGGTAGTTTCAATCTACAGTAGCTGTCCTTCGAGTTCACAACTGTGGGTTCAGCTTGGTTTCTGAACTGCTGAGTGGGCTGTTTGGGTTGAGAGAGATCAGCTTTAAGGCAGAAATGTACCATATAAGTGGCAAAAAAATAAAAATAAAACACCAATGTGTTACTCCTTCTGGAGAAAGGATAGCCCACAACATCCAAGACTTCCTTGAATAGAAATTAAGTAGGTAATTGGTAATTAAGATGTAATTTTTGTTATATAGTCTTATCTGGTTTATTAGTGGTTTCTATAGGATAAATGTAAGATAGGGGGTTAATGTGAAGCTATGTCAGATGTCTGAGTGCAGGCAATTGTCCTCAAAATTGTGGATATTACTGACAGTAATGTCCTGGAATGCAAATTGTAAGATTGAGCTCTTTAATGGTCTCATGGCCCTAAATCAGTAAAAACATCTACATGATCACCCTTTCCTCTAACATCCAAGGCACAAACGTTTCCTCTTAAAAGCACAAGAGGCACTTGAATCAGGCTCTGTGGATAGATAAACGTGTTTCGTCAAAGGGTAAACGTGATGTTATCCAATATGATGATTTTTATAGAACACCAATGTGTGCTGTGTGATATTTACGTGGGACAAAGACTACCACAGTTGTTTGATTCTCACTGATGGGCCAAGGGGCTGTATGCACTCATAATAGTAAGCATACTCCCAGGACTGCATGTCTTATTTTTTTTAAAAGTTCTATGCAAGTAGTGCAGGTGTAAAAATGAAAGGCAGCAGAGAAAACAATGTTTAAGTTCTCTCTGGTTACAACAACCAAGTCATAAACTCAGTCTGATTCACTCATGAAGTGAATGTTTGATTACATTACATTACCTGTGAGTGCAGCTATCTTAAGTTTGTCACTGGGTATAAAGTTAATAAGATAATAATTAAAAGGATGTTTGTAGGTTATAAATTAAATCACACTTGACATATGGCTCCTAATTTACAAATGTTTCTTACTTGTTAACTTTTTGGAGTCCTTTTTCTCAACAGCTTCAATAATACACAACCTTGGTCCAAGGCGATTTAGAGCTATGAATAAGCTGAACCTTACCTAAGCCTTAGTTTAAAAAATATCCATGCTGGAGTGCAGTATGTGGGAGTCTTACTCTGAAGACAGAGTTGCATTCAAATGCTCCAGTGATGATTGTGTCTATCTGACTGAAAAAAACATATGCTCACATAAAAGAAAAACATGTTCTCCCATGTGAACAAATACAAGGAGAGGTTCATAATGTCTTTAAATGAAAGGAAAGTAGTTGTTTTTGTTCCTGGTTGCATCCTACTTGCAAATTATGCTAATAAATGCATATTTCCTGCCCTAATTGTTGCCTGATAAAGCACAAAATAGCCAGTCAGCACAGTGTGGCAGTCTTTACTGCATAAGATATCCACCTTGACAAGGTTTTAGTCTCACATTTATTTTTAAGCATTTTTAAAAAATCTGCCATTGGGGTTTTTCAAGTATAATTTGTTTTATCAATTTTCAGTGAACAATAAGTGTGAGTCAAGAGACTGACGAGAGGGGCAAATTAGCTGGTAAACCAATAAAACTGGATGATTCAGTAACATTTTGAAAGGGTTTCATTTTCATCAGAAAGGAGTTCAATTACAACCCCAAGAGTACTTTTTTTTAAAAACCTGAAGCAAGGGTTCAGTGAAAGAGTACTTCCATGCTTTATGATTTGGCATTATAATTCACTGTAGCTGCATGAAGCCTCCTGGGTATTTTCACACACTCACATCAGAATAGGTTCATCAACACCAGTATAGTCATCTTTTCAAAAGGACTCACCTGCGCTTGCAGCTCTTACATAGTGAGTGTGAGTGAGATCAGCTTTGAACTTTACCAGTGAAGAGCTCGACAGTGAAGCAAGAGAGGGAGCGCAGTTCTAACACTGCGAGGTTGTGAAGACATACTGTAATTGCTCAGCCCTGAGTCTTCAACACACTTGTCCCTGAACTGAAAATGTACATGTTAAATCACTGCATCAGCCATCACGGTCTGTTAGCCTTGTGTCCTGTGCAGATGCTCTTCAGCAAAATATGAAGCCTATGGTAAACTGGATGATGTCAACCAAAAGGTAGCCTTTGCATTTTAAGTTGCAATAAGGCTTATGAAAGGCTGACACCCTAATTCAAAATGAGGCATTTAGTTGAAACTACAGAGTTTGTGGGATGAGTTGAGTTGCATGCTTTTTGTTAAAGTTATATAAAATGTACTAAATTATGCTGGAATAGGTTTTGAGTTCATTGGTGACAGTGGAAGCCTATTTTGGGGAAAGTGCACTCAAAGGTCTATGGGTCAAAACATGAAATGTGCAGAAACTGCTTACAGAAAGAATGCAGAGCGAAACAAACCAGCACTTTATTTACTCTAACCATAATTCACAACAGAATAGTTTTTATACACAGGGACATATACATTATTATGCAAATTCACACACTTCAAGTAGGCTATAGGCATACATTTGGTGAAACAACATTTCCCTCAAAATATGAGTTAGTATCTGTGGTTGTGCTCACCAGGTTTACCTACCTTTGTAATTGTTAAAATGACGCTAGCCTATATCATTGCAAGGGACGAAAGATCTTACCCGAGTTCCTCAGTTTGCGGTTCCTGAACACCGAGATGATCACCAACAGATTCCCCAGCACGTCCACCACCGTGGTGAAGATCAGCACACTGGCCAGGATACCTATGACCCAGGCGGGGCGGGCGCTCCCCTCCGTGGCCAGTGTGCGCTCTAGCTGCCCCAGCCGTGGCCCTGTCCGGTTCTTTATCAGCGTGAATGTGTCCGGCATCACTGGCCCACAGCCCAACGCTTCTTTCAAGTTCCAACTGTGCTTTAAGTCCCGCAGGTACCGCCGGCACCGGTGTGTCCTAAATGCATCATGGGGCGCACCTGGGTGCCTCCCTGAGTTCCACAAGAGCGCACGTCAAGCCTGCTACTTAAAGGCGATATTAGTTACTTGATAATATGTGGTGATCACGTGTGATTATATACAGTTACATGGACACTTGGCTTTCTTGATCTTCACACAAAAGTCATCCATCCATGTGCCACCAAAAGCTGATCGGACAAGCGGCGAGGCCACACCTCCTCCCCGGTGAGGAAATATAAATTGTTAGTCGTTTAGAAAATATTTCATAATAGAAGGTCCAGACCACTCATATTTTAAGTCCCCATCCTCTTCAAATGCCCCTGGCTTGCTGGTTGGCATCTCTCATCCGTCTGCATGCGCCCTCTTGGAAAAAAAAAGCTATTCCTTTCTAAAATGTCAAACCATTGTGGCGCCTCGGGAGTCCTTTCTGATTTAATTCGCTATTCTCTGAGCAAACGGAGGAACAAATCGTCTTCCCTAACCATTTGTGATGCCCTTGCCATGCGCTGAACTACGACGCAACCGGCGCTGTGCGTGGCGAGGAGGCACTGTGGTAAATATCACAGAGAAGCCCTCAGCCAGACACACAGCATGATGTGGAGAAATCCACTGAGTGAGGACGGAGACAAACACGGCTTCATAAACAACATTTTTACCTCCGACTTGGCATTAAGTGTTTATCCCTTCCTCTCTTGTCTGTGTTCGACTTTCTCCCTCCATCTCCTAACACCATGCCGAGGCGTGCGTGCAAACAAAGATTTCCCTCGTTTTCCCGTGGCCATTCCCAGCGTGACTTCCCAGAATCTGTCTTTGATCTCAGCATAATGCTTGGAGTTGTTCTATGTGTACACACAGCGGTGGGTCGGCACGGGAAGTCCTGTCAGTCTCACCGAGACTTATGTGGGCATTTGATGAGCGAGAGAACAATTTAAAAGCAAATTAATTAAACATAACAACAAGGAAGCATCGTATTACATGTATGGCTTTGTCTGAAGTTATGTAAGTGTGTCTATTTGTAACCTTTATACAAAGAAAACATCTAAATCATAAAAAGCTGCTTAAGGTATATTAAGGAAGTCTTTTAATTGCATACACAATACACCATCGATTGAACAAATATCCTTCAGCAATGTGTGCGTGCCTCCACCAGGGGCCATTTTTGGACTCCGGACTATGATTCACTTTGAGCACAGCGCAATCAGAGCAAGTGGAGGTGGAAGTCTAATCCCGTTCATCCTTAACGTGGGTAACTGGTGGCAATAGTGCAGTCGAACTCACCATCAGATCCAGTGGATTTATATATTATCGATACTGTCAGTGCCAGTGGTGACACATTGAGGCCAGCGCCATTCACTTGTTTTAACTCCTCACTGCTGGGCGTATGGCTACACCGGATGCCCTCAAGCACAGCAGCAGGGACAGATTAGAGCAGCCCCGTGTCAGCCTCAAAGCAAGGTGATATGTTCCACAGGCTTGATGTGATGGCCAGGAGACAGACATTTCTGGCTGTGAGGTCAGCCAGATTGGCACACACACATACACACACACACACACACACACACACACACACACACACACACACACACACACACACACACACACTCTCTTTGTAAAGGAAAAAAAAACTAAATATCAGGGACAGGAACAGAATGAATACATAACAATATCACACATCAAGTATATGGCATTAATGGTACAAAGCACAAAGCATAAATTTGCTAATTGAAAACTGCAAAGCTGAGCAGATAATGTTGTGCTGACCAAGGCGGACAAGCTTCACATAGACTTAAGAATATATAGCCATATATAGCCAATGTAATTAGTGTGTTTGCACTAACTGGAAATGGGTGGATGGTTTTCTATCAAACTGGCCACAACAACTGGTGGTCAACTCTTTACAAGAACCAGCAACGTAGCTGTTCCATATGGCCATGTTATTTTTGCTGTTCTCTATAGGACAACATGATTTTATTAATATTGATGAGTCTTCCTTTGCTCAGTCAGAGCCATTGTTCCGCAGAGAGTTCAGCTGAAATCACCAGATGGTGCCACCAAAACAAATGTCTGGAGAGTAGGGTGTAAAGAAAACAAGGGGACTCCATCCTGGCAATGCTAGTGTCTTTGGAAAATAATGTAAGAAGTGTAAGCGTATTTGTATTGCAGTCATGGATGCAAAGAAAAACATCTAATCTTTTTGCAGCACCACTTATTGAGATGACAAACAGGTTTAGAGGAGAAGGAGGTCGCAGTCTTGAGTAGAATTTAGTATGGATACAGCATGTAATAATAATGTAGTTCATCATAATAAAACTGAAATCCAGTCATTATTAGAATTTGGTTATTAAAGGTTTGTGTATGTGTAAGGAAAGCCTTATAACCATGTGGGTCAATATTTGTTACAAATAATTTGTTGTGTGTGTAAGATGAAATGTTTGTGCGTTCTCTGTAAGGTATTTTAAGATGTAACATGTTATTGTAAGCCATGCTAGAGTCTTGGCAATGTCAGTCTGTTGGTTGGTCGATCAAACACTTTGGTCCAGAGTCAGACTGAAATATCTCAACAACTATTGGATGACTTCCATGGTCATCAGAGGATGAATGCTACTGACTTCGGTGATCCCCTGATATTTCCTCCTGTAACACCACAAGGTTGAAGTTTTTGGCTGCAGTGTCTTGAGAGCTATTAGATGGAATGCCAAGAAATATTTTCCTCTAGCACCACGAGCACGTCAAAGTTTTCTCTTATCCTTTAAAATATTGGATCAGAAATGTGAGCAGACATTTATGGTCCTCAGAGGATGAATCCTAAGGACTGACTTTAGCTCAAAGCTAGGATGGCTGACTGTGGACTACTGTAGGCACTGTAATTAAAATTAGCAAATCATGTAAAAGCAATTTTTGTTTATTGTTTTTGTTTAGGTTGTTTATTAGTCACACAGTACAAGTCTGCATAACGAAATGAAATTCGTAGTTCCTTTGTGCTACACACACAACATACAATTAAGTGTAGGACTACAGTAATATGGTAACATATAAAATAAAACAATACAGTTATTTATATAGATATATACATACACGTATAGTCTACACCCCGAACATTCCACAGTTCATTCTTTTGAATTGCATTCTGGGGTGAATGTAAACAGCAGCAACCAGATGATAACATGAAACTTTCATCTTCACAATAAACAGTCTGACACTTGTCCATCCAGACAACAGAGTTTGAGCACCAAGCATCATCGATGTAAAACACAGAGTCCACCTCCTCTCATCTTGCCTAATCTTTGCGCTAACAGCTCGGAACATGGAGCACCTGCCGAATGCTTGATCTGGGATGTTGATGGGGCAGGTGTCTGTAACAATGTGGTCACAACAGTCTCTGAATTCCATTGCTTGGTCAAAATGAGTTCCATTTTGTACTGACCGGATCTTTAGGAGCAGAGAATCTCTTTCCTCTCCTCTGAGCGATCACGGCACCCGCCATGACGTCTGGTCCGGTTGTTTGGGCCGGGTGGATCGTGGTCTGCTGCTCTTTAATCCAAAAACCCCGTCTTCATCTTACAGTGACTGTTTTGATGTCAGAAATAACGCATGTTTTGGCAATAAAGCTGGAATAAAACAGATCACAAACAAAACTGTAGCGAAGTTTGAAGGAGTTTCTGTCTAACCTTCAAAGCTTAAAAATAAGGGTGATAGAGCCTTTGCAGTGGGGGCCCCCATCCTATGGAACAACCTCCCCATGCATATTAAAGCTGCACAGACCCTACAAATGTTTAAATCGCCGCTTAAGACGCATCTTTTTGCTGTAGTTTTTAACCGTCATTAACCTGTTTTCTGATTTTTTTAAAGTGTTGTTTTGTTTTCCTGTGCTTCATGGTGGTTGTAGTAATTTTTATACTTATTATTTAGGTATTTCACATCGACCCTGTTCAGCACTTTGGTCAACTGTTGTTGTTTTTAAATGTGTTATAGAAATAAAATTGACATTGACATAACCTTCTGATTATTTGATTATGTATATACATATACTTACTAATGTCCAGTACTAAGCCATTAGTAAGAACAACTTTCTCCTCCTCCATCTTGGCACTTGCTTTATCTTTTTAGCTAACACTTTAATTCACAAGGAAAACCATTGAAGTGGTCTGTGTGACCACATTTGAAGAAGAGCTGCAGAATATTTGAGCCAGAATCTGTTTATGAATGTGTTGCTATTTAAACTGCAGATTGTCATAAAATTCATTTTAAACAGCATTTACATTTGCAGATGACTTTGGCTGATGGCTTATTTGAAAATGAGAAACCTGTGACCCTTTATCAATGATAAATACAAACATTTAACTACAGAAAATGTGTTTTATTATGCTGTTAGCCATGTATAAACTTTTGTAAATAATAATTTGGGACATTGCTAGATTTTATTGTGCTCAGTGATTGTTTTGAATATGTATTTAGAATCACATCCACTGTATGATGGTGCAAAAGCTCAAATCTGTGTGAAATTTGGTGGAAAATGGCCCCTAAACCACGGGACATGTAAAGAGATGTGAGGCATAATCTGGATTTGGGGATCTTGCCATTATATTATCATTTTATAGCCACAATGTGAAAATTGACATACTAAGCTGTTAATTCCAGCAGTACATCTATGATGTCAAGAAATAATTTTAATTGAAAATGTTCATTAGGAATAGTGCCTTCGGGTGTAACAACAAAAATTGTTTCTGGCAAACGTTTGTACTCTCCAGTTGCATTTAAGGCGTGCTTGTCGCACAATCTTGTGCAATTATGATTGTTCATTCATTGGAGTCATCAGATGGACTGTAAAGGTTACAACCACAGGCATTTCATGCTTGTAGTTTAACAAGGACCTTACAGTTGTAGCGACGTCAGCAAATCTAGATGCTTATTCTGCTGGTGAGCATAAAAAAACCCCTGATGATCAAAGCACAATATAGAGCAGACCTCCTTCTTACCAAAGCCAGTTCTCAGCAATCTCGAGGGTGACAGCGAACCAATTCCTCAGAGCTAAAGCAGATAACAAGCTGAGCTCTGAGGCCCGTGATGCAGCCAAATTTCTCAGCAGAATTTTGATCCATCATTCTGTCTTACCTCTGTTTAAGGCAGCAGTTCTTTACAAGATCAGAACAAACTGGGGAGCATTATAATAAAATCCAACAGCATAACAGCGTTAACACCAAAGGTCCCTGTGAAATCAGCATATCAGAGCTCAAGACTCATGGAGGGTAAAATAAACATATCCCAGATAGCGGGATCCCGCTTTTTCTGTGCTCTTTGTGTCATTTGCAGAAAGTGACCGTAGGAAAAAAAATCTTTTCATCCAAAGAGATGTCCCAACGTTTGAGACAATTACTATCATGTAAATGTGATAGTGTTCTATGCCAGTTGAGCTGTGGCATAATCCAATGACATTTATACACTTTCATCTTGTAAGAAAATCCAATAAAGGACATGAAGTACGAGGTAGAGCAGATAACTTTCCTGTCTCTTGCATAGCCGTTTTGGAGGCATATGCCAGATGACTGCCATAGTAATAATCTGTTAAAACAGCAGGGGGGAGGGGGAGGGGGGTCACAGGATAGGGCTGATGCACAGCTTCCACTGCTCAGTCACACACGGCTAAGGGCAGCTTTCTGATGTGAATTCAATTTGTCACTCATGGACCTTACTCCCCCCTACCCCTCCCGCTGCCTTGTTTTAGCATTGTAGGCATATTGTATCTGATTACACTCCTAAGATTAAAGCATTCGTAAATAATACATGCGATGAAATTGCTTGAGACACTGCATTTGTAATCGTTATGGTCATGTGAGTGTTGTACGTGCATGTATGATTGCGTGCCTGAGTGTTTGTATGTGCGTGCGTGTGTTTGTGTCATCAGAGGCAGATGTTGGGCACATAGATTAGGTCTGGCTGGGTGTGTAATCCTGGTGTTACTGAGAACAGCGTGGATTTATAATCACCCACACAGCTACCCCTGAATAAGCAGGAACTGGGGAATGGTAATCTCTCTTACTTTTCCCACTTCTCTACTCATCTCTCGCCTTTCTTACATGATCTAGCTTTTATTCCCCTCCTCCTTTATGCAACATCCTTTCATCCTACTGTCCATCCGCTCCCCTCCCTGCTGTGTCCAGCCAGATCTGGAGGAACGTCATTGTGAAAAAAGCACAGAAGAAGAAGGAGGGGGAAAAATGGGGTGTGCGGGGGTAGAAAGAAGATTTTAAGTGGCTTAGCTGACTCTATGGTGTAAATGCCAGATGGTGCCATAAAAAGCCAGCAGAGCTAAAGGGACTGGCAGGTCCTCGTCAGTTTCCTCTGATGCATGATGAATAAACACAACAGTCACTTTGTTTATTGCTCTCTCTTTCTCTGTCTCACTCTTCCCTCACACACCCTCATATTTGCCTTTGGTCTGACCGTGTGCCTGTCACTAGGGCAGCCAGCATGCTTGGAATACGTTAAACAAGCAGGATGGTCATCAAAAGAGTGTGCCAGAGGAGAGTATGTAAGTTATTGGGACATGTTGCATAATCCTTGTCGGAATAATTTAATAAGCTGTGAATCTGGGTAAATAAATTGCTTGTAGTTTCCGCCCTCCCACCGACTAGACAGAAGGACTATTTCTACCTGTGGTGTGTTGTTTCAGGGTTTTTTTTTGTTGATTATGTATGTACCATGGCTGGAAGCAGAGGTAATGCTATGTAAGGATTTGCCCATAAGGATGCAAGTGCTGCAGGTAATGACTTTTGTTTATCTCCCTCTGAAGACTCAAAATGAAGGCAGAATCACCACAAACGGAAAAAAAAAAGTTGATGAATGGGTGGATTCAGAGACATCTGACATGCCACATGCAGCTTTTAGAGACCTTTGGCTGTTATCACTTGAGACATTGTTAGCATATTATGCTAATTGATAAAATCTCATTTTCTGTGTTGCCTTGTTGTGACAGGCAGGGGTAATAGAGGAAACATAAATTCAGGTGTTATGATCACACTGGGGAGCAAAACAGGCAGATGATTTTTAGGCTGTAAAGTCTGTAATTTAGAATGTCTCCTGCAGTGACATATTTCATCAAGTTTCATGTGCATTTTACGCAGCAATGCAAGAATCTTTCCTGGGCTGAAGAAAATAGAAATTTATCTCCCTTGAGTTCTGCCTTGTACCTGTTTGTGTCTTTTGTGGTTCATGGTTCCTGCAGGGAGAGAGAATAGAACTGGAACGAGCCAGCCAACATTTGACTATGAGCTATTTCCATCTATTGCACTGACACAAACTGGCATGCACTAAAAGATATATGAAGTGTTTTGCTCAGAAATGATATCCACTGTTCAAAAAATGTAACACTTAGTCTGACAAAGTGATTGCTGTCATGAAAATACAGCTATTGCTGCAACTGTTGGCTGTCTTAAAATGTACAGTTTGCAAATAGTCATTTTAAATGATGTGATGATATAACGATTTGTTAAATGATTAGAAATCATTCTAAGGTGCCTTGTTTCATAAGATACTTAGGCATGCGTGCTACCACTGAATCCTTGTGCCAATGCATGCATGAACAATACTTACATATGATATGTTAAGGAGTGGGCGAGTGCTTATTCTTGTGTCAAACAACCCCCCGCCACATTAAAGCAGGCATGTTAAGCAGCGTGCAGCAACAAACATCATGCTTCTGAGAATGTGTTGGTACTCCAGCAAACACATGAACACACACACACAAACACACACACGTACAGTACACACACACATATACACCTCTTCACCCCTTAATTGGCTAAAATGTGTTGCATGTGACAGCGAAAACGAAACACAAACATGATCTGGGGAATGTCTGGTTGCCATGGGAATGTTTTCTGGCAGACAGTCAGCCTGGTGGTGTTTATACAAGGAGGGCTGGATGATAACAAGGACAAAGTTTGTGTGTCAACTCCACAGGGGGGGAAAGGCAATAATCAAAAACCACAAAGGTTCCTCGGTGTGTCTTCTTGTTAGCTACAGAATGAGTTAGACATGGCGTCCACTGACCGTCACCTGCCTTCAACCTTTTGTCACCAATCAAGAATTAATGACTGGTCACCTTTTGAGGATGTAGATGAAGCGATTAAGAAATGTCACCTTACTCGCCAGTAGCGGACCTTGTAGCATTCAGTAATTAAAGTTGCCTTAATTTGATGTGCAGCGGTGCATGTTCTATTAATCAAATACATACTGAGGCTGTGGAATGTGGTTTTTGTTTTTTTCTTGCGTAGCTGATGGCGGATGTACAAGACTCACAACAAATTTCTCTGTAGACAGCAAAAGTAGTATCTAATAATAGATACGTGCTTCTAGAGATGCCCAGTCTCTGCATAATTTGATCATAGCACTGGGTCAGTAGAGAAATAAACTCAAACTCACAGGAACCACACAATCCACACAAGCCGGACACATCTATTCATGGCAGCACAGAAATCAGTTCTCGAGTTAAACAAAAGGGCATAATCAGAAGATTACACTGAAATCTGCTCAACTGTTGACAGTGCATACAGCCAAAGCAGTCTCTCGTTACACCCTTTTCAAATAATCTCAAATGATTTCAAAATACAATTTATTGTTTGATCATACAGTTTATACACTTAACATTTCAAAAGACGTTCTCTCGCCTTCCTGTCTCCCCAGGACATCAACGACTTTAAGCTTTACAAAATGAATCTGCCAGATTCCACTCAGGAAGGAAAGAAAAACATAAGAGGCGTGACAAGACTGACTTGATAGGATTAACTATTTTATGGGTATTATTTATCTCATGTAGCTTGCGTTGAGATATAGCTCACCTGCCACAGCAAACCAGGTACAAATTCACCTTTAAGATGAAAATCATTTTCTTTCCAAAAAGTATGAATCTGCTTGATTGGAGCATATTCTTCAAGTCCTTTTAATGTGCGGCCTCTCACACACCCACACTGGTCCGTAAACATTGTGCTTCAGCAAGCCAGTGACCTAAAACAACCATTAGATTTGAAGGGTACTTTGCAAAATGATTTAACTGCACTGAACAGGAATATAGTAAAACTTGACAGCAAAGGTTGTCTCAGGTGTTAGCACTGTTGAATCACAGTACTGAGGTCCTAGGTTTAAATTACAGCCTTTGGAAGCTGCTGTTCTGTGTTGACTTTGCACAATTTTACAGTGCTCCTGTGGGTTTCCTTCCACAGTTGTGCAGGTCAGGTGAACTGGAAATTGTAAAGTGCCCACAGGTGTGAGTTTATACGCCTCCCCCATCTGTTAGTCTGACCTGTCCAGGATGCTTTTCTGTCTATTGCCCGATGCAAGCTATGGCACACCTCAGCAACCCACTTATAGAGTACACCTGGACAGGAATGAGTAAAGAGGATGAATGGATGGATGGACACCATACTGTGAGACATGGATACATTAGGTGACACTAAGCCTGATCATGACCATGCTAAGACCTGTAAGTTGGTATGTGGCTATTAGTGTGGCTTTTTACAGAACTTTCCAAATAATTTGTCTGCATTGTACCTCTCAGTATAACATTCTGTGCAGTTATTCTGAAAAACTTCATTCTTGCAACAACAAATCAATCTATCTACTTTCACTGGAGCAGGCAGGTGTTTCATTTGGCCCCAAAAAGCTATTCAAAACATAAATTAGCTTTTTTTGTTAGAATTCTTAGGAATACATTTGAATCGTCTTAACAGCTTGCTCTTGGATTTTCTGACTGTCTTAAGTGCTGCCTTTAAAAGGCCTTCACAGTCTTTAATGGTATCTGGTGCAGATGATTTGCATTTACACCTGGTCTTTCAGGATTTCACAACAGTTTGCTATGTATATTGTTTGCTATTTATATCCTTCAGTGAGATGTGATTTTTTTCTCAACACCACAAGGCGTCATGTTTAGCAGAATATCCATAGTACGTTTGAGATGAAGGCAGGTTAGTGCAGCTGTTTTACAAACTTTCATTCTGGCTTGTCCTGAAATACCAAAATGAATACGAAAATCCTTAAATACTCCTAGTTACCTACCACCTGTTTGTTCTGCCTGTGTTTCAAAGTTGTTTAACATAGAGTTTTAATTCAATTTACATTCCCTTTGTTGCGTGTCAACTGGGAACACAGCAGAATTTACACTGTGCTATCAGTGAGGCAACCATGTGTACATGTCTTGGCTGGGTGATTCTGTACTTCACGGCTACATTTCCACATAAATCTTTAAGCTTTTTAGCATATAAAGTCTGAAAATTATTATCACACGTTGATACCAGGTGTAAAGTGATCTTAATTCTATCTGAAGCACAGCTAAAGAATTTAGCTTTGGTATTATATACAAGGTACAAAATGTACACTGAGAGTATTAACAGAATCTGGGCTCATAATTGAATTTGTATGTTTCCACACACGTTCATAACGTCAGAGCACCTATTATGAGTTAAAATGAGAGGTCAAAACTATTATTTGGATGCATGAGATGATACCCCACATACCCCTGATGCACGTGTTTGTGAAGAGGTTCATAAGCCAAACAAATAAGTAGTTTAATTATTAAATAAATGATCATAGAATAATTAATTAAATGATGAAACAATCAACTTCTGGTAATCTTAATAGCATCTCTGAGGCTATGTCTGGGATGTGTGTTCTCTCCAAAACAACCCAGAGCATGCGTCAATAAAAATAACAAATTCATTAAGTATTACATGGTTGAGCTAACATGGTTGATTGTGTGTGTGTGTGTGTGTATGTGTGTGTATGTATGAAATACATGATAACATACCTACATACATTGGTATCATCTAATACAGACACAGATCCTTTCATATTTTGATGTTAATAAATGCTGTGCTCCACTGATTCTCTAAATAATAAATATAATAGCATTGATTCACTGCCAATCTCATCTAGCTCTCATGTAGCACAGGTGACATCGTCTTGAGAACACATATATTTCCTCTTATTCCTTCAGCTTACCAATGAGCCAGGGGATTGGAGGTGGATTAGTGTTTGCTTACAGCGGGATAATAAAAGTGTATATGGTAATATTCTCCTTTAATTATTTTTAGGTGGTGGACCAACAGTGTAATATTATAAATCTTGAGTATAATCAGAGACACGCTCTGCCTCTGTTTAATTTATAAAGGAATATCAAACCTATTTGTTTCAAACAATCTTGTGTGCTCATTTAAATCCATCCCAGCCAGTCATGGGTTCAGATCTAGTAGCGGCTCTGTTTATTCGCGTGGCTCTCCTGGCTCTGAGAGACACCAGGTTCAGTAGTCTCTCAAGCTCGTCCCCAGAACCTGTAAGACTGCTCGATCCGAGTGCTCCGTGATCCTCCTGCGATCCCCTCCACTCCCCTGTCTGTAAGTCCCACGCCCTGAGTGGCGGCAGAAGTTGAGCTGGGTGCAGGTTGATGCCTCGGGGGCTTGACGGGTATCCTTCGTAGGCTGGTCGGGTTGGGGGAAGAGTGTCATAAAGGCTCTCTCTGTCTTCATCTTGCCCTGGGTCATGGCTAGACTCTCGGTATTCCTCGTAAACAGGTGAGGAGCCATCTTCACGGCTATCATGGCCGTGCAACTGCTGACGGTCTCTGTGGTCCTGGCGGACTGCCATGTCTCTGCTGGTACTGCCTGTGTTCTTTCCTTCCCCATCGTGCTTTCTCTTTTCTTCTCTGTCCAGGATTCGTCTTCTCTCCCACTCACCTGACTGATTCCTCTCCCACTGGAAGGCCCTCCTCTCGGTCTCCCGTACCCACTCTCGGCCCCTGTCACCGCCATAGCCCATTACTCTGTAGTCCAGCTGGAGAGATCGCGTGCTGCCTCCTCGTCTGATGTTCTGCTGAGTGTCACTGAGGTCGTAATGGGATCCCACCTCTGGAGGACGCAGACGTGACGGTGACAACCAACTCGAAGTCTGACTGGAAGACTCCCAGCGGTATGCTGAACAGGAAAAGACAAAAAAGGAAAAATGTATCTTTTGAAACAGTTTAAAATAGTAATGTTTTAATGGAACAACAAGCACAGAAATGAGAGAGTTAAGAAAGGGACTTCAGTTAACATATTGTGGTTTTATTCCCTGGACAAACTGTGTTGCCAAATCACTGGAAGTATGTAGTTGTGACTGAGTGTTTTATTTTACAGCCTTTCTGCATTGCACAGTACGAGTAAGGAGGGAGATTATCTATCTAATAGGATCAGCCCACAAAAGGTGCCACATCAATAAAACACTCTACTTCTAAAACACAAGTATCATGGCAATCTTATCTACAGGAGGGTGAAGGGAGGTGACAGCTCAAAATATGCTTTTGGTAATCAGTTACTGGGGGTACTGATCTGAAGATTTTTCGCAATTACTCAAATCACTGCAGATTCCATCTTTGCCCTCCTGTAGCCACAACAGCTGACTCCAGGTGTAAAATCACTAACACAAGGTGCCAGGATCTGGGATTTACTGCCGCCTAATAAACAAACTCCCAAAAGAAAAACATATCAGCCAATTTTTGTTACATTAATGAATAGCCTGTGTGTGTATACTCTGGCTTGTTGTGCTTGTTTCTATTTTCTCTCCTCTTTAGTTTTCCCTCTGCTTATTATCTACTCCCTTGATCTCTTTATTTTCATAGAAATGTGTAGCTTGTTAGTTGTGAGCACAAGGATGTGTCTGTACATGTGTGAGTGTGTGCTGCATGTTTGAGAGTACATTTGTGCATGTTTGTTGTGATGCAGCAGGGAGACCCGTGAAGGGCTTTGTTTCTTACTGTGTCACTGTGGGGTTTACTATGTGTTCTGTGGGACTGCGTGTTTACATTGTGTAATTGCTCCAATTCTCATTTAGAATGTGCAAATAGAATCAGTCAACAAAATTCCTTTTTTTCCATGCTGCAAGATGGACTTCTGCAGAACTCCCCACTAATCCACTACTTGCTACAAACTACAGCATGCAGGTTGCATAATTCATGGCCACGTTAATGAGCTGTGAGTGAAAAAATATCATATTGATGTTGTGAGAGATGCCAGAGAGGTCACCCTCTCAGTGTGATGGAGAGGACCCTTCATTAGCAATGCCTACTTCCTGGTATTTAGTGCATGACACATGTGGACAGAGCTATCTAATAGACTACCGTGCCAACAAACCACAAAAAAACATAGGAATTTTTACTGCATGCCATGCTCCTGAAACATCTCTAATTCTGATTGAAATATTTTCAAATTAAAGGTTGGGGGGGGGGGGAATAAATGAATGTTCTTACAATCCACAATGCATTCTTTGATGAACTTTACACAAATCTCATCTTTGCTCTGCAGGTGGCGACTCGCTGTCAGTGAAGTGGAAAGCAAAATAAATATCTCATAGAACAGGAAGCCTTTGATGATGAAATGCTCTTCATGTAGAAACAAGTGAATGCATAAAGACATGGTGAATTATCACATGGAAGAAAACAAAGTCGAAAACGGGAGAGGGAGGCTGGCAGAGAGCCATTTATCACCAATACATGCAAACAGACAAATGCACACACAAACAAAATTCATAACACATACTATACACCTACATACACATGCAGATTGTAATTGCCAGGGGTGTGAAGTACCTCGTTATAAGTGCTATTTATACGTCACGCACATATTGGTAGCGATGTCCAATTGGTCGGCTACATGTACGATAAAATTTCAGTGGGCAAGTGCGTGCGTGATTGGAGGAGGTAGTACCAATAGAGTCCAGTAGAGGACTCCACCTGTGCTTATAGAACTAGGGTTACCATATCCTGACCTTCGTTATCTACAATACATTTTGCTACATTAAATGGAATGAGCTGTCATCCAAGGCGTGTGCAATAATGTAACTCCAGCAACTGCACGCTGCGCCACTGATGGTCGTGTTGGAAAGCAGCCTGCTTCGTCCTTTCACAATCCTGCAGGAATATTTTCACTAAATACTAGATATTACTAAAAGCCTATTTAGTCTCTGCAGAACAAATGTAGGTTACACACGGTATATATCTGTAGGTCAGATGATCAGTGGATTGATTCTGATATATTAACAGAATCTTCTCATTATGCAGAGCATAACTTTATTTTAATGGACTTTTCTTTTCTCTAATTTGCAGTGGTTGCTGTTTTTTTAGCGATGCCTGGTAGATGGTGAAATTGATATTGGCTTTCACACAGCAGGCTATCAGCTATTATGTATTCAGGAAACAATCATTTTTGAGAAGCATATGCAGATAAAACAGTCCTGTTGGGCTTTACGTGTGATGCACATATCTCCCTCTATATATAGGCTTACCCTACTTCATTCAGCTGGCTGCCCCCGTGTTATTGCCACAATAATCTTTTAAGTCGTAAAGATTATGTTCATAGATGCTTTAGGTATAATCATACTGGATTGGGTCCCTGGTCTATTGGAGAAGGCAAATCATACAGCGCCCTTCATATCAAAGCATGTGGTTTGGTTGGCTACACGTGCATATCAACAGATACAGGCAACAACAGGCTAGGCAGCAATATGATCTTATTGATACTTTAAACAGAAATAGCTAAATTAGAAAGAATCGACATGAAAAACAAAGTGCATTCCTCAGAAACCATGTTGTACAGTGGCTATTTCTAACCTGATGTACGCGATTAAACACTTATAATTCTAAAAAGAGACTTGACTCAGACACTTTCCTGAAGACTTGAGACTTCAGTTGGACTTGCTTAAAATTATTAGTAAATATCTCTAGCCACCACACACTATAAATATTGAAACACAAAGTTTATTGACCAAGTACTTTTATTCTTTTACTTTAGTAGGTTTGTCACATTGTAATTTTACTTTTACTTGAGCAGTTTTTTTTAAATGGGACTAATTATACTTGAGTAGTTTACCCACCACTTGTAATTGCACACATAAACATGTTATATGCAATATTAATACTATGTCAGATGGGGAATTTTGGAACCCATTTTTGCAATAATACACATGAATACTGTTCACCTTGATATAAATGTGATTTCTTTTTTCTCTCTTATTATATTGGTATTTTTGGCTTTTTTATGCAGTTGTTTCAGTAGTACGCTGTGTTTGGTATGAATGGTCAGTGTCATTGTCCTGACACTTTTCTTGACTTGAGCACAAACATATCAAAATAAGAAATGCACATTTGTACTGTATTATATTAACACAAATAAACAAATGAATCCAAATGGGTTATTTGGAACAAACTACTGGACAATAATTTCATTCATCATTTAATTCTCTCTATCTGAAATAAAGCTTCTCATGCTTCGGTAGGCTGGCAGTGACACAGTCTTGTTATGGGTAAGTAATGAAATGCATTGTGGAGCCAGAAAATTACATGCAACTGAGAGAACAAACAGACTTGGTAACTATGGGCCAATTAATAATGGTTTTAAGGCTGTAGCACAAGCAACTGACAATAACATAGAGATTTTATAGGAAAGGTGCAACTGGATCATGACTTTCCCTATCTGATTAAGCAAAGCCATGCATCCGGTGAGAGTGGAAAGTCAGTGTTCAGCCTGTGGATGATGCCCCATTTAGTGTGGGAGAAAAAGTGTTTGAAGCTGCCTTCTCCTCTTCTATTCTATGTGGATGTGGATATGAGGCTTGGCTCAAAGTGCCCCTAAAATCCACTGAGACCCTCTACAAGGCCGGTGTAAAAGCTTTGCTTTGCTTGAAGCGAGGACCCATCTTGACCAAGCTATTAAATGTCCTGAAAATTCAAATGATCTTCATCAACTATTGATATACAGTAAGCACTTGTGTAGGTTAAATACTTGCCTGAAAAAATTATGTGGTGAGCAAACTGTTTTATAATATATATAATATTTTATTGAATATTACTTCATCATGAATTATACAAAACTGTGTTTGATAGTGAAAATGTGTTTGGGTTTGATAGTGTTTTATAGTGTCTGAATCAAAGTCTGGGTACCAAAAAAAACTGACATAAACAGAAACAATCTGTACTGTATCGATAAAAGTATTCAGAGAAAAGAATGTACAGAACACAAAAAGGTAGGGTTTTGCGATCACAGCTTGAGAAATAAAGCCAAAGGGATGGCAAGTTAATAAGATGTTTTTCAGTTGCTTTGCAACTCACTCACCAGGGCTGTTCCACCGCTGTTCATTGTCCATGCTTGACACTACAAAGGGAGAGAGAAAGCAGAAGTCAGAGAAAGACTGAGACAAACAACACAGAAACCAAAGGGGGAGAATTGAAACACATAGAGATCCAGTGTTAGAAACCGACAGAATACTGAAAATCTAAGCAGGATGTTTTATTCGGAATAGAAAGGGGATTGAAAAGCAGAGGCTTGGCTGCATTCACTACATTATATCTTAGCGCTACACCACTGAACAAACACTTTGGTATCAGAAGACAGACACAAAAGAGATAGAGGAGTTAACAGAAGATATTCTATCATACCTTCACTTTCAATATTATCAACAGCATTATTGACGAGACGTATGACTGTCACTATGGAGGCTAGGCAGAATACAGAAAGAGAGAGAAGAAGAAAATAAACAATGTTAGTGCATCTATTCCTAGGGTACGGTTTCATGTGACGGTTGTGACTGAGATGAGATGGAGAATATGTGTGTGCGCATGTGTGTGCACGTATGTGAAGAATAAAGGAGATATGTTAGTCTTGCCAACACATTTATGTGTGAGTGAATGGGGGGAGGTTAAACTATAATTGTGGAAGAAGTTTAAAGGGCTTAAGACTTTAGGGTTAGGGTTAGCATTGGATAAAGGTTTGGGGTAGGACAAGTGTTAAGGTCTGGCATAGTTGTCATGGTTATGGTTTGGGTCAGGGGCAAAGGAATGCATTATGTCAATGACGGTTCCCCATAATGATAGTAACACAAGGCTGTGGTTGTGTGGTTGTGTGTGTCTGTGTGTCTTATATGGGAGTGGGAGACATTAGGACTCCTTTCTTTACAGCCACAGTAATTGGATGGGAAACAAAGCAACTACAAGGATTCCTTATCTGAAAAACACACACACTCACACACACACAATGATTTGTGCGTTTGGATTCCAGGCTCTTATGCTTAGCTAACAGAAGATCAATGGTATTGAGATATCTGGTAAAAAGACACGCTATAGAATTCAAGGCTTTTTATTTAAGACCTGTGCATTTACCTTTGATGCATATATATGTTTGGAATTAGTTGCATTGCAGTACCTTTCATGAAATATTTGCAAAAATGCAAAGATTAAGCAGTGCAAAGTGTTTTGGATCAATTTAGTATTAGAGCCTCACCGTTGTCATCGAAGGACTCGGAAGTGTAGGAACTGATAGAGTGCTCCTCAGAGGTGGAGTCTGAGAGACAGGCCACCTCATCAACCAGCTCCGACATATCTAACATACAAACACATACAAACACAGGTGCATATCTCAATAACAAATGAGCTACATCATCATGTTCCACTCCGAACGAAAGGCATAGTAGAGATTTTTAGGCTGAAATGAATTTAAAATGTTAAAGAATAAGTTCAGATTTGTTTAAGCCTATCATAATGCAATACTCATATGCCTGTATACATTTAAAGAGTTATTAAATACTACAACCATTCTTTCTGTCCATTCCTGGCATGATTCAATGCTAATATTAGGCTTATGCAGTCAAGTGGGTAGGTACTTGAATTGGTTAGCCAGGACTACAGATGCTGTATATATTAGCTTTGTTGGAACTTTGGAATGCAGTTTTGCATAAAACTGTAGATTTTCCCATCTCTTACACAGGAGAGATGTCTTTGTAGGAGAAAGGATTACAGTGACCAAAAAATCTTTCAATGTACATATGGGCATGTGAGTGTTGAATGTGTATGAATACAGGCTCGGCATATCCTTTCATATCCATCTATCCATACTCCTCCATCCTTTTTCTTTCTAGAAGGATATGGCTATAAAATGAATTTTGATATGTTCTCAAAGGCTGCCCAACTGCTTTGAAGTAGAGCATTATCAACAAATCCCAGTACACCCACTTTAATGCCGCCTGCACAAGCTAGAGGAGTCTTGGAGAGTGTGGACCAAAGAGTTACTTTTTCTAGTGTAGTGCAGTGCAGCAGATGTCAAACACAAACACCTTAAACCAACAGGTACTTGGAAAAGTGCACCACAAAGTGCCATCAATCACATTAAAAATCTTGGAAAGTAGGTCTGGCCAGCCTGCTTATACAGCAGTAATCAAAGCTCTTATTCCCGGTCACAAACCTGACACTTTGTGCGAACAAGTCAGATGAAATTTCATTTGGAAAAAGCTGCCAGCCTTAGGGTCTCTAGTAAGCCTTAAAATGCATTTCTTTAGAGGCAACATTTCAAATAAATAGATGCTTGCAAGTCAGTGTGATTCCTGACACTGTTTTCCTTTGCTGAGCTGTTATTTGGAGGGTGATTGTTTGTCAAACAACAGGGCAGGTACTTATGTGTCACAATGACTTCAGATAAGGGCATGCTGCTATGAAGACTGTCTATGAGACTGTCTGTTAAGCCAAGTGCCAAGTTACGTTGCTCTACCAGGTGCTGTAATCTAGCAGCAATAAAACGCCTGCTTTCACATTAGTGTTCAAATTGGGAAAGAGATACAGAAGACCAACAGAGCGTAACGTATTGGTATAGGCTCTGAAAACAATTCTATTTGGAATATAAAACTGTTTGGAAATAAGAACGGGCAGCTTTGCTGATGTGATTAAAAGTAACTTTTGACTAAACTAAAGAGGCTCTATGTTGGTAGGTGGAACAAATAGGAAAGAGCAGAAAGAGAAAACAGAGAAAACAGACTTTTCATTGCCTCTTTTGCTGAATCTCGATCCACTTAAAATACTGACCTTGATGTGTGAAATTGAGTTGGCATTGCATACTCAGGATTTGATCAAATATTGTCTTATCTAAATAATATCTGTATAAATTAAAAAATATATAAGTTCTTGTACAGCTGCTCTTATTAAGACAGTATATAGTGTAACAGTATATACTAATGATATCAGTACTGAAAATCATAAAATTAGCACATCTGAAAGTTTTAAACCACACCCAGTGCTGTTCTGCCATTTTCATAAATGCTATCCAGATATGTAACAGGTGAAAATGTATGATCTTGACACTGCTGTGGTTTCCAGCTCTTCCCACCGCTGCTTTATACACACCATTAGAAAAGAGATTTTCCTTTTTGGCAAAGCAATAAACAATTTGTTAGTGTACCTTGGTAGCATAGTTTATTATAACAGGTTTTGTGATTGGTGACTTGCTTCTCTTAACTGGATAAAGCCTGTGTTTGTCACCCTTTGACATATCTTCTAACATTTCCTTGTCTGCTTCAAAATCGGGCTTTACCCATCTTAGAACCAAAACCCCACTCTGTCCATGAGGGGCCAGGATGTCTGGACATCAACTTTAGCTTTCTGAGCCCAAGCTAGGTGGTCGTGGTCCAATGCGTATGGAACAAGTGAAATGGTCCTGTGGGAGTGTGAGCAGTAAGGCAGCACCATCAATCAAACAAAATAAAAAAGGCAGCACAACAGCCACTAGTCTCATTCAGCATGCAGGTGAGGAGACACTTGTCAACATACTAGAGTTAAAAAAGTCAACTTTTTTTATTTCCTCTTTCTTTTTCATTGATTTTCTTTCCTCACGCACACCCATTTGTTATTGTGCCAGTGACTACCCTGCTACATGCCACTGTTTGCAGTCATGCCCGAGGTTACGGACCTGACCCCTGCTCTAATCCCACCAAATTCTCATCCAGGCTCCAAACTTTTTAAATCCCTTCCACAATTGTAAGAGCCATCAAAAAGTCATTTTCTGGCATTGGTCTTGTAAGTCTGACAACATCTGACATTCCTGAAAGGTAAAACTTCAGATTAGACTTCAGTTAATAATATCTAATTGTATTTGAAATAACTATTAATATTAATTAATTAAATAAATATCACCCAATATGGTTTGGCTCCCTTGACTCTTTCCATTATTTTTCAAATTTTGCCAATCAGACTAGTTTACAACATTTTAACTGAAAATACTTATCACCATTAATACTAAGCCAAAGGTTCAACTGATTTAACACTTGGACTTCTTTTCAGCAACTAAAACCGCTTCAGAAATTGCTTTCTGTAATTTGTCCTGTAATTGGTACAGTAATAGTTACAGCATTTGAATGGAAAAGCCTCTAAGCCACTAAGAGGTTTTACTCCATCTGCATTATTAGGAACCTTAGTTGTCAAAGTCATTGAATCATGAAGCTTGTATTAAAACTATATTTCTTTGCAAACCAACATGAAGATCAATATAATTTTTCTGAGACAGCCTATATTTGAGAGCCCAATTGCCAAAAACTGAGCAATATGGGACCTGATTTTTTCAGTATTTCATTATTCATTAGATTTTATTTATTCATGAGCTGCAGGTAGTGACAGAAAAGCAACCGATATGTTCCCTCACGTATCGACTTGAGCCCGTCTATTGCAGTATTTATTATTATACTTGTTTGTGGCTGCTGTGGTGAAAATAAATAACTAAACTGTTTCCAATTGATTAATTAAACTGACAGTTAGCACGGAGTCATTAACACAATAATCAGGATATTAGTTTGCTATAAGCTTAATCACATTTTAATTAATGGACTCCGGTGTAATGGTGACTCCTAGGGGCACATGTTTTTCTTTTTTTGTGCATACACTCAACAGGGGAGCAAAAAATAAAACAACCTATTTCCCATTCCCACAGGAAGGAATCAATAATTAACAGGCAGGAAGTTCCCACAGCTGGCTGTATAATTCAAACAACAGATTGGACAGAGAATCGAAATATGTGACGTCTACCTTAGCACTGAACGTGGTTATTTCAGTGACAGCGGCAGTGAACTGCACTCTTGTTGTTGACAGCATCAGCAACTAAATATCAGGCTGAAGTGGAATTGTCTGAGAACTATTTCTCCCTCAGTTTGTTGTCCTCTCAGTTGACAAAGGTACAAGTAAAGCAGATTTGGATGGTAAAAAAAAAACAAGCAGTAGAAAACTTGACTGTCTTTGAGTGGAAGTTTTCCAGCTTCTCTAATTTGGACTTAACTATTTTGAGCAAAAGTAGGACAAGAACATAGGACATCAGTTCTGGCTGATTACCCTGACCATTCAAACAGAAATGCACAGGAGACGTAAGAGAGTTATCCTGATACGAAAGGACATGATTGCCAATTTCAGCAATGTAACAGAAACTTAAGATATTTTATCATTTATTGCTAAGCAAACACTAAAACTAAAATGAAACGATGAGCAAAATATTACTTCTTAACCACTCTTGCTTACTCTGGGCTATTTTCTTTGATGTGTGTGATCAAAAGGCGTAGATCACTGTGAAATAAGTTCTGTCAGTGGAGATGATGGTATGGGTGAAACACAATGAGTTCATGGCCTATGTCCTCTGTGCCTTTTTGATCAGAAGTTACGAACTGTGTGCACATGTGAGTGTGTGCATGTGCATGCGCATGGACAGAAACTTACCCTGTGGACTGTTATCTCTGTGTGTTCTCTCCAACTCAAAAGCTCTCTGCCCCCATTGCTCCTCTCTCTCATCTCTCACCCTCTCCAGCCCTTCCTCCCTGGTTTCCTCACCCTCCCAGGACACTTTGTGGGCTGGACTGTGCTCTGAGCGGCAGGCCGATGCCGAAGGGAGATTGGGTGCCACGCTGCACACTGCAATGCCCCTCCTATTGGCCACACCTCGGACATTAGACATATCTGAGAGGAAGCTGCTGAACTGTAGAGACAAGAGAAAATGAAGGTTATGATATTGTAACCCTAGTTCTATAAGCAAAGGCGGAGCCCTCGATTGGACTCTGGATACTACCTCCAATAACACGCACTTGCCCACTGAATTTTTTATTGTACACGTAGCCGACCAATAGGAAGTCACTACTGATACATGCGTGACATATAACTAAACAGTGTCACTAATGCCTCAGTATCCGACCGCCTCTTCAGCAGACAGCGTCGGGAGCGGCAGGGCTGTGGTCAATGCGGTTGGCAACAGGGCGGCCAAAGCCCCAACCACCACATCACTTTAGTGACAGGGGAGCCACCCCTGAGAAGTTCGCTGGACTGACAGGGGCTTGGCCTGATCATTAACACCTTGGCTGCTCTGACTTCTCACTGGAATGTCAGACCGCCAATGTATGTTCCAGCACAAGCAGCAAGTCGTACTGAGGCGTCAAGAGACCGGTCGCTGTCTTCTCACGCCCTGCAGAAAGCACATCATGAGGGGGTGGGTGAAGACTGTTCTGTCCCCAAACCCATCGTGACAGGAGAAATAGCTGCTGTGTACACCTTGATGGTTGAGTGCGACAGCTCCTTCTCATCAGACCTTGCAGGAAAGAGGGAACAGTGAGCAACAGTGAAAAAGGTGGTGAGGCAGTAGGGACCCTGCTATTCATACGTCATGCATGTTTCGGTAGCAACGTCCTGTTGGTCAGCTACATGCACAATAAAAATTTCAGTGGGCAAAGGCATGCATGTGATTGGAGCAGATAGGACCCATAGAGTCCAGGAGAGGGCAGAGCCCGTGGGAAAACAGCAATGCACAAAAATGCGACAAAACACTTAAATCTAGTGGTATTTCATTTTTTAACCAACTAGTAAAACCCATCAGTGAACAGAACCATTGCACTGGGCAGCATTGTCTTTCATTAAAATGAACATGGTCACTAAAGCTCATTTCAAATCAATCCCACATTGTTCTGCACACGTAAATTATCGCTAGTGTACCAAATTTGCGGCTAAAAATAATCCCTATCAAAAGCACTTTTTATTCCCCAGCAATGTTTTCTATAAACTAATGCCTAGCTATTTTAAAAATGAAAGCATATATATTTTTTAAATATTTATTTTTAGAGATTTATGTCCTCAGTAGGAGTGAATAGGCTTAGATCAACATACAGGGTCAGGAAGTGATTTTGTTTTTTTCATGGGATTTATTGACAATAACAAAAATGTAGAATATCCCCACCATTATCCTTTAACTTCTTATTTTATAAAGCATCTTAATGTTAAAATGCATTTTAAAGTATATTTCAAATTACTGTAAAGGCATACATTTTTTGTAGAGGTATGAGACCGAACTACTGAAAAACGGTGCAGTTTATGCACTGATTTCAGCCCAGAGTGAAAGCTGTGAATTGTCAAATTCTTTACAAAGCAGCTGTATAATAAAGATAATAATATTACTACTAATAATAATGCATTTTAATTATAAAGCAGTTACAAAGTGCTTCATAGTATATTTAAATATATTTAAAACAAAAATGGAATAAAACTAACTAAAAGACATAAAACTAAACACCTTATAAAACACAAAGAGAGTAAAATGAATAACAGCACGTGGGAGTAGTTCGTCCCCAGAGCTGAAAGGCAGCCTGGCAGAAATTCCCTTAAGGCAAACCCTTCCGAACATGCACTAAAACACATAAAGCATCAATGAAATCAATGAAAACCCATTTTAAAGAAGTGGGTTTTTAAAAGTGATTTAAAACACGAGACAGAGCTTACAGTCCTCGGGCAGGTCATTCCACAGTCTCGGAGCACTAACAGCAAAGGCTCTATCACCTTTCAGTATAAATCTGGGCCTTGGACGCGTCCAAAGATCTCAAGGAGCGGGAAGGGCCATTAAATAAAAATGACTTCTTTTCAATCTTATAAGATTATTATCCGCACCATACAGTACTTGCCACCTGTTCAAAAGTAATATTGGGAATACTTTATGCCTTAGAAGCACTTTTTTTCATAGCTCAACCCTGAGGACACCAAACCCTTTCTCAAGCACTTCTGGGCTGTTTCTAAGAATAAGGGTAATAGAGGTACTTATATCCAGAGTCTCTTTCAAACCATAAAAATGATACAACTGAATTAAAGAAACACAGCATCATCAAAACAAGGACCTAGAAGATATGCTGATATAAATGTTGATATTATGATATAATATTGATATTGCCTGGGATTTTCATTTAATTTAATTTTTAGTATATAGTATTGTCCAGCTCTATCAAAGTATTTTCCTGTGATTATAACTAAAACTGTCATCATGGCACCGCCAGAGCAAGACTGAAAGCTAACATCAAGGAGGGAAAGCGGAGACATCAGCAGAGACTGGAGAGTGACCTCAACACCAACAACACCAGAGATATGTGTCAGGCCATCAAAAACATCACAGGCTACAAAAGCAGGAGCTCTCCCATCATGTGTGAGGCCACATTACCAGATGAACTTAACACCTTTTATGCTTGTTTTGATCTCCTCAACATGGAGCCAGCTGTAAAGTCTATTCCACCTCCATAACAACGTCCACAGCAGATGTGATAAGAGTCCAGTTGAGAATGAATATGAGTAAATCAGCGGGGCCTTACAACATTCCTTGCCGTGTACTAAAATCCTGTGCCAATCAGCTTCTCACTGTCTCAGGAGAGGGTTCCCACCTGCTTCAACAGCCACCATTCTTCCTTTACCTGAAAAGTCTGGAGTGTCTAGTCTGAATGACTACCGTCCTGTGGTTCTCACCCCCGTTTGTCAGCACTTAAAGAGCCAGCCAGCGTGGACCTTCACCAGTTTGCTTTCGGAAAGAACACATTAGGATTGGCAGACACATCTCATCCACTCTAGTGCTCAACACCGGAGCTCCCCAGGGCTGTGTGCTCAGCCCCCTTCCTGTTCACGCTGTACACCACGACTGCATCCCCCAACATGGAGAGAACTCTGTTGTAAAGGTTGTGGACGACACCAGCATCATCGGCCGGATTTCAAACAACAATGAGACTTTATATCAAGAGGAAATTCATAATCTTGAGTGGTGCCAGAGAACAACCTACTGCTCAACATCAGCAAAACTAAGGAGCTGCTCACTGATTTCAGGAAACAGGAGATAGAGACACCCTCCTGTCTACATCAGTGGTGCTGAGGTGGAGCGGTGAGGTGAACAGTTTCAGGTTCCTTGGACTCAGCTTCACAGAGAACCTGACATGGTCATCTCACATTTCCACTGTGGTTAAGAAAGCTCAGAAACAACTGTATTTCTCGAGGAAGCTTACGAAGGCCATATTCCCATGCCAAGTTCTTGTCAGCTTAGAAAGCATCCTGACATCACGGAATCCCGGAAACATCACCAACTGGAATGGGATGTGCACAGCCCAGGACCGGAGGGCTCTGCAGTGGATGATTAAAACTGCTCAGAAGATCACTGATACCCATCTCCTGAGCATCAGTGATATTGCAGAGCCCAAAGGATACTAAAGGACAGTACCCACCCCAGCCACAGCCTGTTCACCCTGCTGCTTTCTGGGAAGAGATATGGAAGTTTCAGGTGCTGCACCACCGGACTGCAGAGCAACTTCTTCCCCCAAGCTATCTGATTTTTAAGGTCAAATTTATCCTTAGCACTGCTCCATTAAATATACTTCATTTCTGTTTACCATTTTTATAATTGCTTCTGTATTAATGTATATTGTCTGCTATGTCTGCAGAAATGAGTTACGAAACTCAATTTCACCAAATAACCTGCTATATTGTGACAAATAAATGTCCCTACCTACCTAAAAAGTCTCCCAGTCCCATGAGGTGATGGTCATTTTATGATGCAGTAGACAGGGAGAACAATTCTAAACATTAATACTTCTGCATACCTGGCTGCCCTCACTGGAAGTGGTCTTCTCTCCATCACCGCTCCTCATGCCCTGGTTGCTGAGTCCTCCTGGTAGAGGGGAGTGGGCAGTTGGACGCACCATTACCTGGGGTGGGCCTCCAGTGCTGCCTCCCACCTCACCATAGGTGCTCGTGGTCCCTGGTGAACCTGACACACGCACTGCTTTAAACTCAATCCCTTCGGCCCCCATGCCAGTCTTGTGCAGCATGTAGCTGGTTTCTGTGGAAACAGCTGACACGCCCATCACAACCTGAGTCCCTGGACCTGGGTCTGAGTCTTTCCTAAACTTGATTTTCTTTCTAAAGGCGATGAAGAGTATGAGGAGGAGAATGATCACAAAGGCGAGGACCCCGATTCCAATTATCTCTCCAGGTCCAATGTAAGACAGGGGCTCCGCCTGGGCAACATGAAGAGAAAAATCATAAAAACATGGACAGATCTGTGTCTTTAAATGCATCACCCTGCGGTGGAATCAATCACAATTTAGGGGATTTTGGTATTTAGAATGCGCTCCCATTCAGATAAAGAACAATCACATATTTCAAACTTGCTGAGAAACTCTGCACCTGATATGGTACCTGGTATGATGAAGCATTTTCTGAAAAAAATATTGGCTATTAAGGTGTCAGGGTACAAACTGGGCTTGTTCCCCTCAGTCTATGACGTTAGTACAGATTCCTTTAAAATCATCCAGGTATTCATATGACAACTGTCATTATTAGGGTAACCCATCTGCTCACTACCACAAATTCTTGGTAGATCAATGTAACTGAACACCTAGTGAAGACCACCAGTTTTACACAAGTTTTATAACCACAAAAATCATTTCATTTACAAACTTACTGACATTTTGTTAGGGTAAAATTATGATTTTGTATCGTGTACTCGTGTAATGTGTACATACTCCCTTCCCTTTCTGGTCTTGCAGTATGGAGGAAGTTATTAATTCCAATATACTTGTTTTAATAGAATACATGATAAGTAAGCACCGGTTAAAAATGGGAACTTTTATTCAGCTTCATTTCCAGCCATAGATACCTTCTAGTGCCCTTAAAACAAACAAACAGACAAACAAAGCTAACACATCTGTTAGTTGTGAAAACTGCTTAATAGGTTTTGTCATCTATGGTTACTTCTCTGGTAATAACAGTCTTTTAGGGAATAATAAAAACACCTTCCTTCTCACAATGTGCAACATTAGGTGCACTCTATAAGGTATAGAGCGCATGACAAAAGTCAAGAGCGTGACAACTTCAAATGGAAACTGTGATTTACCCATTTACCACACTTTCATTCATCTACTGCGAAGACAAACATACCAAGCTGGTGAATAAACCTTCCCGGAAGGCCACTGCACTCAGAATTCTCAACAGCTTCACTGAGTATGCCAAGTCCCATTAGGAGTAAGCTGAATGCGCAAAAAGCAAGCTTAAAAGCTAGTACTTTCTGGATTATATTTGAGTATATTCTGCAAGATTCTGTGAGTGTTCTTCATACTATACCTGCATGTCGTCACCCAGATCACCAGGTGTTTGATCATCACAAAACTGACCCTCGTACCCCTCTGAACAGTTACAGTAGAACGACCCGAATGTGTTGACACACTTTGCTCCATTTCCGCACTCGTCCTGGTCGCACTCATTTAAATCCTCATCACATCTGCAGAAGCACAGACAAATAAATTGCTATGCATGGGAGTGGTGAAGATGATTTGTATCAAAGTGAAAGAGAAGAATAAAAGATAAAAGCTTGACAGTGGGTTAAAAAGACGGAGAGAAAATAAATACTTTGGAGATCATCTTTTCAGAGGGCCTTTCTTTTGCTAAATCAAGGGATTATCTTCATGGATTCGCTATTATCTCATTTACATGCTTCTGACTTAAAGAAATAACGATGAATTCAACACACACACAGACTCATATTCTTAGATAAAGACGTAAATACCAACAGAACATCACAAACATAATTTGACTCCACACACATACGTGCTCTTCTTGACTTGTCATTTCAAACATGGTGCCCCGCTGTGAGGGAGATAGAAAATACTTTTATTTCTTTTTTCAATTATTTTTTCTTGATGGGATTTTCAAAACACCGTACAAGAGTTGGTCTGATGTAACAAGAAAAAGCATTTCTGAGTACTGAGGGAAGTGTCTTTGTATCCAAAGATTTCCTTTAAATGATAAAAGCGTAGGGAGTCATTAAGCATATACAGTTTACTTAACAAGGCCTAGATATATTAGCCAGTCCACTCATGAATATTTCAGATAATAAATACCTTATACCTCATTTTAAATTAACAATCCTATGTCTACGGTTCAGCTTTTAGAGGGAACCATTTTTAGAGAATATTCCAATTCTTTATATTCTTTATTTCATAGTTATTTAAATGCAAATATTTCAGTGTGATATTACTATTAATCAATCTGCAGGAAAAACAATTTCAAAGCCAATTATACTCAACAGCTGTTTGCTTCTGGCAGAATGGAATATTTTCTTTGGCTATAAATTCACTCTGTGTTCATCATTAACTGGTAACTGCACAATCTGATGCCTGAAATAATCATTTTTATCTCAGCTATTAGTCAGCTAACTGAATCCAACTTGATCAAAAGCATTTTTACATCTTTGTCTAAAGCATAAAAACGCAGAACCATTTTCTCCATTGAGGGAAAACTGCTCTCTAGTGGTGGCTCCACTGAACAACGACATGAGCAGAGAGGTTATTTCAAAGGCAATTACTGAGCTGTAATTAAGAAGGAAGCTGGAGAATGATTATAAGCTTTTCAACTGAAATTATACTGAATTGAATTAGAAACACTAATTTATCTCACACAATAACAACTAAAACAACACAGTGGGTGCTGGGTTGCTAATGTGGGTTAATGAGTGTATGTGTGTGTGTGTATGTTTATTTTTTCTGATTCCTACACATATTCTTTCATGTTTGAATGTGTATGAAAGGGGAGATGCAGATGTTAATGTGTGTCTAAATGTCTTTGTGTACATAATGTGTAAACAGGGCACAGAATTCATCAGCACTCTTACAGTCAGTAATTAAGGCTTAAAATGTGTGTGTGTGTGTGTGTGTGTGTGATTGCAGGCTATTTTATCTTACATAAGTCCCCCGAGTCCACTGGGACAGTCACAGAGGAATGCACTGCCTACAGGCCTACAGTCCCCATCATTCCGGCATGGGTTTGGCATGCAGGATGTCAACTCAATTTCACAGCGCCCCCCAGTGAAGCCAGCGCTGCAACTGCACATGAAGCCTGTTGCAGAGAAATTTAAAATGTGTCAAATAATGTCTATAATGCAATATGCAATTTCCTTAATAAGTAACTGACTGAATGTTCAAGTACCGTACAACTATATGAGCTGTGATCACTACTGCACAAACAAGCCATTAAATAAAAATTAAGCAAAAATGCTGAAAATGAGCTGAAAGTGAAATAGTTTCATATGACAACACGTTTTTATGTAATGTATTTATACAACAAGATGACTGACACCCACACGCATTCACACTGTCATCTACACAGACCTCCAGAGGGCAGACTGTTGCAGATGGCTCCGTTGAGGCAGGGCTGACTGACGCATGGATCTGGATAAAGCACGCAGCCCAACTTGACTTCGCTCAGCCCAGCTATCTCAGCATAACGGCTCCTCTTATTCTGGAGTGGCAGCTCATTACCGTTCAGCATCAGCGAGCCCAGGCAGCCCTGGAAGCCATCCTGGGCTCTCGGGGGGGCCCTTGCTCCACGATCCCCAAGTCCTGTGCCTCCCTGGCTTCTCCCTGGACCTGGGCTTGGCCTCTCGCCTTGCCCGTTTGATGGCCTCACTTGGGCCCCGAAGAAAAAGGATGAATCTGGAGCCAGAGGCCACAGGCGAACAGGGGCTCGGGCTGCTCGGCGGCGCTCCACATAGCTGTCATCCAGTGACAGGAGGGTGTAGTTCCTAGTCAGTTCCAAGGCAACAGCATGCCAGAGACCGTCGTTTATTGGTCTGCCAGAGATACCCATAATGCCAAGGGTGTTGTCACAGTCCAACTGAAACCAGAGTCGACCACCTTCAATCTGTGGAAAGAGAGGGAAAATCACTGTACGACTTTGTTTAAAAAATATGCAACCATTAAAATAAGTACACCCTTTGCTGAGCAGATCTGGCACTGGGAAACCAGTAAAGTGTGGCATTAGGATGTAAATGTGTTTACCTTGAGCATGGTACAGGGGTTAACACGTGTGAACATAATCACTCCTCTCCTCTGAAGTGTTCTGATCCTCAGGCCGAGCCTCATCTCACCACTCTGGCCACTCTCTGTCACTCTATACTTGATGTAGCTGTTTCCAGAGAAACTCAAAGAGGTTTGGCCTGAACATCAAGATACAGCATTAAAATTAGAGAGGAACGGAACTTGCAGGAAAAAAGACAAATAATTCAAAATCAAATCCTAGCAACTGGTGATCTACTTATCTGCCCAGATCAGAAGCATGAGGAAGGATCAAATCATACCTGCACACTCGTCTAGTCGGTCAGGCTGACACTGGCAGACAGATGGCGCTGTAGGACCAGAACGAACACACTGCATGTCTTCTGGACAAGACTGACCGTCACAAAGCTCCACAGGAGTGGGACATGTCCCCCCTGGCGAAGATACAGAAATATTAGAAAATAATACCTTCAGGATGTCAGAACATCATCTGACATGAATATATGAAAAAAAAACATAAAGTAATCATTCTTTAGTGTATATATGTGTCTTTGATGCGCAAATACAAGAAGATCCAATACACACACAAACAGGCACTTTGCAGATTTTTATATTAAAACTAGTAACTTCAAGCAGCTGCGTCAGATGTGGAGGGCACTAACAATGTGAGCTAAGCTAAGTTATATTAAAAGTCAAAGCATGAGTGCTGTGCTCACCAGGACAGGTACAGATCTCTATAGTGTTGAACCTTGGTGACACCAAGCTGACCCTCTCTGTGCTGTAGATGACAGGTAAGCCATCCTCCATCACCAGTCTCTGCTCACACACCCTGTCCCCACACTCCAGCTCCCCAGAACAAGCGCTATTAAGAACCACTGCCCCAGCTAGGACACCTCGAATCAGGCCTTGCTCTGCTGCTTCATCGAGCTTTGCAGACAACTCTTGCTGGGAGTAGATCCCACCCATCCGTCCGCTGCCAGATGTCTCCGGCCTCTCCATGGCCAGAAGCAAGTCTACGTCAGATGTCCCCATAACTGGCTGCACACTGAGTATGTGGAGGGGATCCTGTTGTCCTGGTGACCATTTCCAGCCGGCTAGTCCCCGTAAAATCAGTTTGATCTGGCTCAGGTAGCGACCAAGCAAGTCCTCCGGTGACAGGGAGCTGAAACGTAAGGTCAGGGCACTACGCAGCAGCACATCTGTCACCTGTTCGACCTGGACTGACACGTCAGCTATTACGGCGAAACGCCCGTCACTCACTGTGGCGTTCATCTGGTATCTGCGAGAGAACAAAGAAATTTGTTGTGTTTTGATACAAAAAGTCTTGAGCCTGTGCTAGAGAGCTGTGTGTTTCTGTGGTGCAGTGTGTACCTGCCAGGTTCCAGGCCCGGCAGAGCAACAATGCTGCCATCCTGTCTGTCTATCTTAAACATGCTCTTGGACTGAGGCCTCTGGGTAAACGATAACACGTCATTTGGGTCGCGGTCTGTTGCATAGATCCTACCAATTGGTCCTCCCAGGAAGGTATCGGTTACCATGACGATGGAGATTTCCAGAGGGGACACGGCTGGTTTGTACTGACTGTTCCCGATGACCCTCAGAAAAATCCAGGAAGAAGAGGTAAGACGTGGCTTACCAGAGTCACTTGCCTAAGAGCCCAAAACAAAGTTACACTCAGACATTCAAAGAGAATCAGAGGTAAAATTCTGCTGAAATGTCACAGATGGATTTAAAGCAGACCTCATATTGCATTTCCAGCCCTATATTGTAGTTCTGTGACTCCTCTATGGTAGCCTTGAATGATTCAAAGTTCCAAAAAATTGGATGCTTCTGTCTCTTTAAGCCCCTGCCACTAAAGCCCACTGTCTTCTGATTGGCCAAGACCCTGAAGCACGTTTACTAGGGCAGAGTTTAGCACCGAAAAAACGTGGCAAAACGTTTTTTTCAACGAAAACCGTGGTTCCCTGAATACCATGCTGCGTATGCAAGCGCACTGAATTTTCCTGCCTTTTCAACACTGCTGTGTTTACAAACTTGTCGCAGCTGATTGGGTAACACCTGAGACACGCCCACCAAACGGGAGAAAACATACCTCAAAGCCCGTAGCAGAATGTTGTGCAACGTTGCAAGGAATCATGTCGTTCAATCAGAAAATGTTACCAAACCGGTGCAAAACGTTTTGAGATTGAACTCGCCCTAGGTTAGAAGAATAGGGCTGTACATTGGGCATGGGCGTGGCCAGCATGCTGTGGCTGAAGCAAATGACCATATATGGATATCCGGCTCTATATAATATCATACTGAGCCATTGAACTGTTGAAACCAGAGCATTCAGAAAAGGTGGAAATCTGAGGATTTGGGCTCACAGGGATTTCTTTTGAATACTTTTATCTAACTATTTGAAGCTTTGGCAATGTTTAACATGAACAACTGACATTGTAGCATTATATAGTTGCCAGAAAATATTGAAAGTCCCCTTTAAGACTAAAAACTGCTGGTTGTATTTGAGTAAAATTTGTTACAGGGGAAGGTTTGTAAAGGTGGTTTTAGTGTAAACAATGGTTGTAAGAAGGTGATGATGAGATTGTGTTTACATTCATACACTCCCTCTCCTGGCATAACCAAACAATTAAAAACAAAGAATATGGATATGATAATAATGGTTCTCCATTACAGAAGTGTGTTTATATAAGGCTGCTTTTGAAAACCCAAGACCATAATAGCCTGACTTAGCAGCTAACAGTGTGAGACTGTGTGAGTTACAGGCTACTACTATGCTAACTGTGTGTAGCCATGCAAACAAAGTGTATTTGTCAGTCAACTTTTCCTGAATATACAGTGGCTAAAAAAAATCAGTTCACTAACCTGGATTTCAAGAGTGAACTCTCTGGGGGCTTCAGGGCCAAATGCACGGTTGGCCCTCACAGTTCCAGTCTGGTCCAGGGAGAAGAAATTTCCCTCATTTCCTGACACAATGCGAAACTCAAAAGGAGGGCCATTTCTAGGGGAGTCTTTATCGCTGACTGACAGCTTCAGCAGGGTGGTGCCAGCAGCCTGGTTTAGCTTGAAGTTATGGAGAGACAGGAGTTGAGATGATGCTAGTACAAAAAAATCATGAACATCAGCAAACGCACACAGTGTTACCTGTATGATGGCTGTGGAATTGGGAGGAGTGAATACGGGAGGGTTGTCATTAACGTCAGAGATGTCAATGTTAAGGGTGACAGTGGAGGACATGGCAGGAGAGCCACTGTCGAACGCCTGCACTGACAAAGAGTACCTAGATACCTAGAAGGAGCAGAAGGGGATGAGAGTGTCACAGCATCTGTATGTATTAGGCAATAGTGCAAGCCCTGTAATGCTTACATAATATGATACTTTACTTGGTGATGACCTTGAGCGGACTTGGTATTTTCTGTTTTGGCTGTGCTCATGAACCAGAAAATTACTATTGATTGTTTATGAGATACTGCACTTAAAGATGCATCCTTACTAGTTCTCTGTCGAGTCTCTTATTGACTTTGAGCAGTCCTGTTACAGGGTCAATCCAGAAGTGGTTACTACGGTCACCTTTCAGGATCGAGTAGGTTATTCGCCCATTCACCTGGCTGTCCAAGTCTTCTGCCAAAACCTAAAAAACACACATACAGAGTGAAACAAAACTAAATGAAAAGACAGAAAGGTATAAACATACCAATATAAGGGTGGAGAACAAATTAGGACCAAATGTTACCCTTGTAATTGTCTGCCCAACAGACGCATCCTCGCTGACCAGAACATTGTAGATCTCCTCACTGAAGGCTGGGGCGTTGTCATTGACATCCATGAGTTCAATTGTTACCATGGTAGCAGTGCTGAGAGGAGGGTTCCCGCTGTCCCAGGCCTCAATGGTGAGGTAGTAATCCTTACACACCTCAAAGTCCAAATCATCAGCCACAGAAATAGAGCCTAAAACATACACACGGTACAATATACTATTTATAGGATTCAGTCCAAAATAGAGGACAATACAAGGACCTTTGCTCACCCAGGCTTCTGTCTATTGTGAACTTTCCTAACTCGTTGCCCATTCGGATGTGGTAGGTGATCTCGGCATTAGGTCCAATGTCAGCACTCGTCGCCAAGACTCGCAGAACCTCGGTTCCCACGGCTACATCCTCAGGGACAGTAACAGCATAGTCCTTCCTCTGGAAGACCGGAGCATTGTCATTCACATCCAGCACCAAAATGGTCAAATCAACCTGAGGGAGACATAAGAGACTGTTGACAAGCCTCCCTATCACATCATTTGGCTGCACTGCTCCTAGACCTGAGAGATTTTCAGCACCATGGACAGTTGGTCCACAAACAATAGGAGCAAAGACACTTTTTTTACTAACAAGAAAGGGGACTGAGGCAAAAATCAATTGAAGTCTGTGTCCACCAAAGCTTGAGAGCATTTCTCAGTCAGATAAATTCCACATAAAATGGAACCATAGTGAACAGTTCACCTTTTCTTTTACTGTCATTTTGTTTGTCTTTTGACAGTTAAAATGAGAACTTACTTACTTACGTCTTACTTCTAATTATTTGAATATGTGGTAAGGTCTGGTGATATATTTGTGCTGTTCAAATTTTGTACTTTTGTCTGGTTTTGTGTATTTTGCCATTGTTCGTTGTGATCGAAATTTTGTGTTTTACTGTTTTACCTCTTATGTTGCATTGTTACAGCCTATGTTTCACTGTGTAGTCTTTGATAATTTTATTATTTTCCAGCTGGGTGAAGGTTCCCATAAGAAAGTAGCTCATTAGAAGGTTTCCTTATCTGACCGTCCTAGATAAGCCTTCATCTCAGGACAGTTGGTCCCTACTCCCTTCCTCCCTAAGACAGCTGTGTAATACCCTTACAGTATAAATTCAACTGTTTCTTCACTGGCTCTTTGTCTTACATTCTGCAGACTGTTTGCACTCTGTATGTCTGTCTGACCCTTTGCAAAGAATAAAAACCCTTAAAAGACATCTGGATTGAGATATTTATTTCAGAAGACTAACTAAAGGACATATTTCCATTGCATTGTTTATTGTGCATGCTACAATACTGCTACAACCCTGGAACCACTACCATTACTACCACTGCTATTACAGCTATAACTATTGCTACTTGTAATAACAGTAATGATACCTACTGCAACAAATAATAATGTTCAGTTCAGCACGAAAATAATATATTCATCCATAATGGCCACACCTGACCTCACTTTTGCCTGGGGTTTATTTCCAATTTGTATTTACAGTTTGTTCTGGCAGCCTCAAAAGGACCCAAGAAATTCACACCTAGTTGGTGTGAGAGAGCCAACACAGTTCAGCTTGCCTTTGGTATTTTCCTCTTCTTTCTGCTCTCCTCCTCTGTCTTCCGTAACTGTCACCTTCCCCATCCCACCCACTGTACAATTTTACAAAGCTTTATCTTGATTGAATCTACAGGGTTCTTTATCTGGTCTCTACAGTAAACAAGTTTTTTTTTTCTTAATTCATTGGCTTCTCTTATCCGTGTGTATGGACAGAAATACAGATTGCACATCACCAGATGGATGACTCCATGGGTGACTAATCTGTAATTTAATATGCAGTGTATAAATTCTAATTATGTTATTGTGGTAAAATGGTTTAATTACATAATCATATCTACTTGTGTTTTTAGAAAAAAAATGATGCTAATTACTCAGAAGCTGTATTAATTGCTCTGTATCTGATTTATTTACTCAGAAAAAATATGATTATATCACCTAAAATAAAAATGTGCTCAAGCCTGTTGTGAATCTTAATAATCTATTTATTTATTTATTTATTTATTTATTCCAACTAGCATTTATTTCAGAATAAGTGCCAGTTTTCTGGGGGATCATGAGTTTGGAGCAACACTCTCTGTGGTTAGGTTTAGTGGATCCACTGGATAGCATGGCAAAAAATACATCTTAGATTGATTGTGTGTCACTGGGACCACCAACCTGTGAGGACAGTGCCCCCTGTTGTCCAGCTTGATCAGTGGCCTGTACACGAACACGGTAGGAGTCTCGGCTCTCTCTGTCCAGAGATTTCTCGAGAATTACCATCCCAGACACCGGGTCAATGGAAAAGAATCCATTAACTGAATCCACCAAAGAATAGACCACTGTACGGTTAAAACCTGGAGACAACAGAAGACAAATTCATGGACACTCAAGACTAAATATTATGCCAAAATGTCCCTCTTCCTGTTTGTGGTAATCAATGTTATCTAATTACAGGGCATTTATAGATACATGCATTATGTAGGACACTTTTTTGCTTATTATTATCCTTCCTAATAATGTTACACTTCCAACATATTAAAGCATAACATCATACCACCGTACCTTCATCAGGGTCCCTGGCTTGCAGTCGGGTAAGCAAAGCCTTGGGGGCGGCATTCTCATACACACTAGCTAGGTAATGAGTAGAGGAGAAAGAGGGGGCATTGTCATTCACGTCTAGCACTTTCAGAGAAATGTCAGAGCGGCAAAACAGCCCTCCTCCATCAGTTGCCTGGGCAATGAGTTTGTAGGTCGCAGTCATTTCGCGGTCCATGACAGTGGCCGTACGCAGCTCACCTTGAGACACAAATGGAGAGGTGTATAAAGCTACAGAAAAGATGTTGATCTGTGATGTATATTGTTCTGATCATCCAAAAACTTCAAGAAAAATAATAACTGAATGCACCAGTGTTTGCATCCATGTAGAAATCTTCGACCCCGATGCCAAACAGTGAATATTGGATCTCAGCGCTGGAGCCTGAGTCAGCATCTGTTGCGCCCACTGTCAGAATGCCCTTGTTAGTGGAAATATCCTCAGGAAAAGAGGCACTATACACCGCCTGGGACAACACACACACACACACACACACACACAAATAGATATACAAGCACAAAGTGAAACCACACTGTCTGAAAAAATAAAAAAAAATCTGTTCAACACATCAAAAACACATTCATATGTCGGGCACTGCATCCATTATCCCTGCTGATAGAATGACAGCCGATTTAAGTGCCCTTTTCTGACCCCGCCTCCACTGACTAGCTTTAGAAATGAACTTTGTGACCTCACTATTTCATTGAACACAGACAAGCACAATGGGAAAACTACTGTAGTGTGTCCACGCACAATGCAGGACATTCCACCCTGCTGCTTTTGCATTATCCTGTAAATTATTTACTTATATTTTGACCAAATATTATCATTCCATTGACTGATTAGTCGATGGAAAATTAATGCCTTTTCAACTGTTATGATAGCTTAAGTCGATTTTCAAGCAAAAATGTCAAACTTCTCAAATGTGAGGATTTACTGCTTGTCTCTGTTTTATATAATTGAAAACTGAATATGTTTATATTTTTGACTGCTTGTCGAACAAAGTAAACCATTTTAAGACATCACCTTAGACTTCAGGAATTTGTAAAAAAAACAAAACAAAACATTGACCCCAATAACCTTAACCTTAACCCTACTACTACTTCTACAACCATTTATTTATTTATTTCATGATTTAAAAACATGAGAACAATGTGCTCACAACACAGTTATAGTACAGTGTCTGACACTGAATGAAGTTTTCATCCATTTGATGCTGCTACAGTGTAATGCCAGAGTAACCCCTTTGTAGCTTACACATGTCTAAGAACAGAAAGAATATAAGAGGAGAACAGGGAGGCAAAGGCGGCTGATTTTAAAGAGAATGTATGAGAGATTGAAGGGAGAACAAAGCTTCTCAACTAATTATGATAAACTGAAGAACTGCAGAATACTACTAACTGAAAAGGGGCATTCCAAAAAACCACACTGCCCAATTATTTTACTCTCATAGATCAGCTTTTGACACAGTATTGATGCCAGTTTTAGAATGAGTCTGAAAGTAGCAAGGTGGGAATTAGCACACTTAGCTAAAGCTGATTTTTTTTTTTTTCGCTGATTAATGTAATTAGTGTGATTCAAAACATTTTTTAGATTTCGACTGTGGGCATTTTTGGGCAAGATTATTATGTACTATATAAAAGTACTATATAAAAGCAGTGACTGTATTAAATATGGACGTAGTCTCCGTGACATCACCCATAGATTTTTAAAGAGCGATTGTGAAGCACCTAGCGGCTAGCCACCTGTGATGACACCCATCTGTCACTCAAAGCGACCACGCCCTTAATTATGCATAACTTAAAGACTTAATTAAAATATAATTTAAACGGGTGAGATCAAAAAACATTTTTTTGCCCCAGGCTGTAAAACGTTTCCAAGGAAAATTGGCTTCATTTTTCAGCCTTTTGAAGTTGCCGCTCATGTTATATGCAAGTTACATACAGTACATTCCTTGAAATATACAATTTGTTTGAATTCTTTCCCATTGAGTCTGTACTTTTATAGAACAGAGAATCAATGTTTTAACTGAACTAATCCTGTTCTACTACAGCCCCAGATTTAGGGTGTTTTTTAAAAGATCACACATAAAATATGCACATTTTCACATTATTCAACACACAAATTTTCTGAGCCAAGCCACACAAGAGCATGTTCATAATCATGAGAATTAGGGCCTCAATTAACTAATCAACACTGTATGATACTGAATATTGTCAACAGGTATTGTGTGGTGAGATTGACAATGACATAAATATGGTATTAAATAACTAAATAACTCATCATCAGTTAATAATGCATGCATTCATTTGTACAGTTTTGTGTTGAATATTTACAAAATGGAGGAGTGCGGCTACTACTGTATATGTTGCCATCTGCTTTTGCATGACATGTTTTATGATAAAACACAAAAATAATTTAATTTACTTAAAACATATTTGTTCACAAACTCACCCCCACTGATAAATTATTTACTTTTCAAAAATGTTTATCAAAGAATTATTTGGTTTATAGCCACAATAACTTTGTCTTTTCACTAATATTTACTATAGATTGACTGTATTATGATTCAGTGTTTTCAAAAGGGCTTTTATTGTTTCTCTTTTTAGACAAAACGCTAATTGGAATGTGGTTAACTTGGAGACAACGGCAGAACAAGGCAGTTACTCTATTATGAATCCTAAAAAAGCAAATGACATAGTAGTTCATCTTCATACATTCAACAATCTGCTCTATGTTTTTTGTTTGGGATGTTTTTATTTTATCCACTCCCATTTGTCTGCATCCCTAACCTGGTTGCAGATGGGACTGTTGTCATTGGCATCCATGACGGTAACTTCCACTGTAGTACGAGCAATATATAGGCCATCACTCGCTGTGATGTTAAGCAGATACCAGTCCTGCTGTTCACGGTCCAGTAGACCACTCACGTAAACCTTCCATTCTCCCTGCACCAGGGCCAGGCCAAACACGCCTCGCGGGTTTCCCCCTGGAGATTACACAGATGGGGATTAAAAGGCTGACACTAACACAGCAAAGACAGACACACACACAAACAATGCTCATATTCTTTGGCAAATCAATAAACATCTATCATCAGAGTGTAAACTAGGCTGGTGGTGTAACAGCAATGGCCTTTTAAACTTTAAAAAGCTGACCTTTTATTAAAATGCTTCTATTAGGCCAATCAGTATTTTTTAATGGCAGAACATAAAGCCAAAATATATCACCCTTAGTGATTATCAGTTCACAGTTGGAAAACATCAAGCTCAGTGTCAAGGTGAGTGTTTTGCTGGAAAGGCCTCACAATGTTTTTTATTACTTCCATGAAAAAGGAGTGACCACACAAAGTCATGTGTGAGTGTGTGAAAGACTTCTTACTTTGGACTTAAATAATATATGGAAATAATATACCGATTTCACATAGTTTCACAAGAATCATTTAAAGCAGAGGCTCTGTTGGTTCTATTGAAAACTAGACTATACAGTTTGTTACTAAGCATAGTTCTCTCACTTATGTTGTATCCTATTTAAGAAATTAAAAATGTGAATACACAGGGTTTCTCAGCCTTGCTTGAAATGTTTTATGTATTATGCATGCCTTGTAATATTTAAATTAAAAGGAAATACAAAAATAAAAGGTTAGTCGTGTTTGACATTTGAGTTTAATTAATTTAAAATTTGACCTTTAATAATAGCGACCCTATTAGGTCAGTGAATACTTTTTATGCAACACAACCTCATCTCACTAAATGAGAGGCAATTTCTGCAACATAGAATGTGATGAACTACATTATGTTAGTGTTCTCTTTATTTCCTCACCAGTGATGTAAAAGCTGACGAGGCGGTTTTGATCTGCGCTGTCTCGATCTTTGGTTTTTAGAACAGCTACCACCTCACCAAGAGGATCACTCTCCTTTACTGCACCCCGGTACAACTCTCTCTCAAACCGCGGCGGGTTGTCATTAACGTCCGACACAGTGATGGTTACCACTGTGGTGGAAGAGAGAGACTGTAACTCCCCCAGATCAGAGGCCACAACTTCAAAGCTGTAACTGGAGCAGGCCTCGTGGTCCATCTGACTGGCTGTGGTGATCCAGCCTGTTTTACTGTCAATAGCAAAGATGGAACTCGTTGTGATGGGGACCACTGAGGGAGCGAGTGTCTTTTGTCATGTCCAAGTTGTACGTGAGAAGAGGTCCCAGGCCGTAGGTTACCTAAAACAGATTTCAAAAAAGTAGCTTTTCAAAACATCCCCATACCCTGAACTGAATAACTGTAGTGAGTGTACTTTACACATGACTGTACACATGTGTAGCAAATACAAAAATAACCTGTCACACACCTGCCCATTAGAGCCCCAGTCTGGATCAAGTGCACGCACTTGGACCACTCTTGTCCCAACTGGCATCCCCTCCATCACTGTGGCTACATAGGTGTTAGTCTCAAACACTGGCTTGTTGTCATTCACATCTAGGATCTGCAAAATGACAATTGTTTAGTGAGTCTATATGTTACTGGGGAAAAATGCAACAGGAACTAAAATTCACACATTATTTGAGATTTTACTTGTGTGTTTTTAAATGTTGTTTATTTATATTATTTATACTATACCTGCTTTTCAGTGAGGCGCTAAGCAAAATGTGTTGCTCTTATCAGTGTAAACCCATATCATTTAGTTTTAAGGGATACCATAACCACTTTTGTCAGACTCATTGCAGTTCCCTTTTTTGAGACATATTTATTCTTTTCACGCTGTTTGAGTGCTTGAAATATGTCAGTTTTCTGCAGTTTTGTTACATTTTATTTAATTTATTAACATCCAATTCAATTCACCTGGGCTAACATGTTCTATGTTTTCTGTGTATCACCAACCTTAACCTCCAGGTCCACAGTGGAGATGGACTCGATCAGGTCTCTTCTTGTTGTTGCTGCAACCTTAAAGCGGAAGATGCTGATCTGTTCATAGTCTAGAGGCTTGACCAGACGGATCAGACCTGTTTCCCTTTCCACCAGAAACGTCCCTCCCTGGTTGCTGTCGAATGTCTCTCCTCCGACTGCGGTGAAGAACCCCGTCTGTCCAGGGGCCATATAAACAGACCCCAGGGCTGTTCCCACTGCTGTGTCCTCAGGGATGGTGAAGGAGTACTGAGGCTGGCTGAAGGAGGGAACAAATGCATCTGGTGGGACGACATGGATGAAGGCTGACACCAGCGAGTGTTTGGCTGGAGAACCGCAGTCTGTGGCTTTGACGAAGAAGGACAGCACAGTCCCCTGGAGGTGGTCCACGGTGCTTTTAGTCATCATCCAACCGCTGTCTGGCTCCACCTGGACACCAGCAAAATCACAATGCCATTTAAAATCAACATTAGAGACAGTAATCCTAGGTAGTAATAGAGCTTTGACTCTCAGCTAAAGCTTGTTTTCAAATATTTATTCAAATTATGTCTATACTACAGCTTTTTGTTTCATTTGCTGGAATAACAATTTAATTGTGTTTCCACTTAGAGCAACAAAAACTGACCAAGAGCATTAATCTCAATATAACATCATTTTGATTTGATGAGTAAAATCATATCGTTACAGTTACAGATGGCTGTTAATTCAATGAAATGGGAAAGAGGTATCAGTTGAGAATACCTCTTAATTGAAAATCAGGGTTGAAGCATAAATTATGAGTGAAGATATGGTTTGCTCTCATTAAATATATGGTAGCACTTTATAATAACTACACACTAGAGTTTTTGTGTCTTTTTCTTGAGGTAACTGAGAAGATGTTTGCAACTCCATTAAAAATAAGCATACAGCTATGTAGTGCAAATATGGTTTTATAAACTGCAGTAGTCTAACGTATAACGTTAAAAAGTGAGACGTCCTGACCTCCAGAACATCAACCAGTGATAGGCGTGCCTCGCTATAAAGGGAGTAGGTGATCCTCCCATTAGACCCAGCGTCAGGGTCAGTGGCTTGAATCTGTGTGACCAGAGAACCTTTGGCAACATTTGCCTTAATGCTCATACGATACTCCACAGCTCTGAACCGAGGAGCGTTGTCATTCTCATCAGCAAGAACCACTCGCACTGTGCAAAACGATGCACGGCCTGGAGAAATAACAAATAATAAGTAATGTAAATATACATGTATGGATTCAACAAACGTACATAGCTTCAACACAGACGGACATAATTTGCATTCATAATTTTTTTTCTACTGTTGCATTCAATTTAAGTCATTCTGAAAGATAAAAAGTTCTGCATATGTAATGACTATGCTGAAATATTCACTCATTTTCAGGAGTTTGAGATCTTGTTATACAAAACCTAGTATCTAACAGGCGATACATGCAGTACATTTACCAAAAAGACTGATGATTCATGTACTAATGTTTGCTGAAGTGTAAGTCTTATATTGGCTCATTTGCTGGCTTTTTGTCAGAATATCAGTGAGTCTAATACCTCCACCATCAAGGGCCATAACTGTCAGCACAGTGTCTTTGTTAAGAGGATTTTCTCTGTCTAATTTCTGAACAGTGGATATGACTCCATCTGCATCAATGGTGAACTGAATTTTCCCCAGGTCATTGATGAAGGAGTAGGTGATCTGGCCAAACAGCCCGGAGTCCTCGTCTGTTGCACGAACCTAGAGGTCCATACAGAGAGTCAGAAGACAAGGTCAGATTAGTTATTACAGGGCTTCAGAACATAATTCATGTAGGAGGCTTCCTATTAAAAGTTCTGATGGAAATATAACCAAGTGAGTAGTGAGAAGGCAAACTTACTTGAATGACCTTCGACCCTGGAGGGGCATTTTCTTGGACTTCAGCCAGGTAGAACCTCTGGCTGAACACAGGGCTGTACAGGTTGGCACCCAACACACGTACAATCACCTGGGGATTACCATCCTCGTTACAATCATAATCTCACCACCATCATCCTTGTGTCTGCTGGTTTTGTTGATTCCATTGCAATAATCATCACTGGCTTATTAGTCAGACAGGCCAGCAGTAAGAGCATCAGGCTTGTGAAGAAATGGTGAACGATGCTCCTGTAAACACTGTGATTACACTCTCTGACAGACTACTGTGGAGGTATGGTGTGTTCACATTATGTCAGAAGAAGAAGAAGCAAATGGGTGGGGTAACATGTTACTGCTACTGCATATAATGTGGACTATCAGAGATGTGGGATATCAGAGTCCCACATGTAATTACCAAGAGGCAGATGTGAATGCTTTTTCCCCCAGTTGGCAGCTCACCCTCATAGTAAATCCAATATGACATGAACACACATTAACCTCCAACTACAGAGCTGCACAGCAGCCAGTGGTAAAAAATATGAGTCATACTGGACAGCTGCAAATGTGTGTAACAAATTTGAAGTGAGGGGTTGCTAAAGAAGGCAACTCAGCTGTATAAACACTGCAACAGTTTGAAAAGAGCAAATAAGTTGACAGAACTAAATTGTAACAGCCAAGAAGTAATCTCACCTGAGCAGTGTTGGTGAAGACTCCATCTGACACAGACACATTGAGCTGATATGAGAGTTGCATGCCTTGTCTCCTCTTGTTAGACAGACTGAGCACCCCTGTATCTGACTCCATCATAAAAGTCATTCTCTCATTCCCAGAGAGAATACTGTACCTGAAGGCAAATTTTAAAAAAGTTCGAAGAAAAAAATAGAGTTCAATGTTGAACTATTGTACACTGTTATTTTGCTCAGAAGCTGCTGGAAACACACATATCTACTTTTCATGAGAAGTGCTAGGCCAAAACTGCTTGAGAGAAAGATATATAAAAGATGGAGTGAAAATTACTTCAAATTTTACAACCAAATCACAAAAACAAGAGTGCCTGGTAAGCAACATGCTTTTCTGAACATAATAGACTAAAAAAATTAGACAAAGATTCAACTGGGTTCGATGGAGAACCATTTACAGCAACTCTAATCATCACAGGTACAAAACATTACAGAGAAAACACCAATACCAATACAACCAATACAATTTATTTTCTTACCTGAGCCTACGGGCGTCACAGATGTCAGCATCTGATGCCTGAACACAAGTCACAAAGTGTCCTCGGGGAGCCAGCTCATTGACAAAGGCCTCGTACAGCGCTTGGCTGAAATTAGGTGGGTTGTCGTTTGTGTCAGTAACAGTCACAGTGACACTAACATCACTGCTGAGGGCAGGGTCTCCACTATCCGTCGCTCTGACAATGAAGTTGTAGCGCTGGATGAGCTCATAGTCAAGCAAGCGTGCCGTGAATACCAATCCGCTGTTAGTGTCAATATGGAAGTAGTCGGCGCTGTTGTAGATGTCAGATAGGATCTGGTAACTCACCATGGCGTTCTTCTCTGAGTCTTGGTCCTGGGCAAACACCTACAAGGAAAGTAACATTAAACTTTGCACTGCCTCATGCATAATTCAGGATCTGAATTGTTTACTCTGACATACTCTATAGCTACTACCAAATTGAAAAAAGTAATTAAGTTCTGGATTTCACTGACATACTGGGCAATATTGCATCTAAAACCACATTAAAACATGGTCAAGCATCTCCTAAGATCATCTTGTTTAAGCACACTACAGTACTAAAAATGAAGCATTTTTGCTGCAACCATTGTCAGGTTATTAAATACAGAAACATGATTGAGTGAAAAGAATTTCGATAGTGATGATATTCTTGTTAGGGTAGAGGATGCAAAACCATTTTACTGTTGGTTTTATTCTGTGTAGGTGACAAAAAAACTCCAAATCCATGCTAATGTATAATGATAAGTCATCCTGGATGTACAGAATAGTAGTGTAAAACCACTGAGCAAACCACTGTGTATTTTTAGGGCAAAACAACCATTGGTGTGATCCAAATTTGTTGTCCTAATTCTTGTTAAATTCAATAATAAAGTCAAATAAGGTCGTAACTTATTTTGAGGACTGCCTAATCTCAAGGAAATTGTTACAGAAAACAATTAATCCTATATATCCTATAGGTGGTGTCTGAGAATTGTCTTGTGCAATTCTTAGATACCAACTGCGCTGTGCATAAACAGCACTGGCCTATTATTCACTAAAGGTCAAAAGCTTCCACTGGGAAATTTCTAGAGAAATATCACACTTATCTTCTCATAAATAAATTATTTGGCATCTAATATTCATCCCCAATACTGCTGAAGTGAGTGTTAGGTGTAAACGATCATTCAGTAAGAGTACACACTGGAGTGACTCAATGCACAAAGACACACACACACACACACACACACACACACACACACACACACGCACATACCTGTAACACTGTTGTTCCAATCATGGAGTTCTCAGCAAGCACAGAGGAGTATGAGGTGTTCTGGAACAGTGGTGGGTTATCGTTCACATCCAGCACAACGATGTCTACATCGACCTCAGATTTCGCCCCAGTCAATGTATCTGTAGCCTTCACTGTAAGCCGGTAGTACTGCATGGTCTCAAAGTCTAGCGGGTAAATCACGCTGATGATTCCTGTGTCAAAGCCAATGTCAAACTGGAGGGAAGGGTCTCCATCAGTAATAGTGAAGATGATGGTCTGGCCTTCAGGACTGGTGGCATTGATACAAAGGACAGATGTGGAGACGGCCACATCCTCTCTGACAGTGACACCGTAGAAGGCTTTGTCAAACACCGGCATGGCTTTATTTACTATAGTAACAGGCAGCTCCACCTCTCGGGACAGCGGGGGGAAGCCACCGTCAGTGGCCACAAGGACAACTTTGTACTCTGCGTTGGATAGGTCTGCCTCAAAGGTCCTCTTTAAGGTCAGCTCTCCAGTTACAGGGTTCACCTGCAAGGAATATATTAATACTTGTTTGTAACATGAGGCACATGAGAATGTAAAAACACATGATTTTTCAAATGCCTAGCCCCCCATAAGAAATTAGGGAACCACTTAAGAGCAGGCTGTCACCTGAAAGTTCCTGTGCTCCTGCTTAAGTCTGTAAGTCACTTCTCCATTTCGACCATAGTCTCTGTCAATGGCTGAGACCCTGAAAACAGCTGATCCTGGCTCTGCTTCCACTTGCACTGCAGCGTAGTAGGGAAGGTTCACAAACTCTGGAGCGTTGTCATTCGCATCCTCCACCTAGAGAAAGAAAGGTTGTCTGTTCATTATATAATAAAAAAAAATATGTTGGTGTGACCTGAGTCCTAACATTTGGTAACAGGATCAGTAATCCCTGTTTGATGATGATCAATGTCGCACTACACAATTATGATAAACAACAAACAGTAACTATTTGCATCTTCTAGAATATATTCTCGATCAGACTGTTACAACATTTTATTGAAGCCACTGTGCAGCATATAAATATTTAAAAACTAAAATATGATGTTTATTGGAGTTGCACCCTTGTAAAAAACTCTAACATCAAACAAAAAACAAAGCATCAAACCAAAGTTTTGCATGAGATCTTCAGATCTTGACAATATATACATGTAGATTCCTGAACAAAATTGCAAAAATGAGTCATCAGACTTACAAAGGGTTTGCATGAACGAATGTGTTGTTTCACAAAGCAAAACAAACTTTATGGACTAAACAGAAAGACAGTAAGTTAGTAAGAAAATGTGTCTACATCAAAGTATCTGTGCACATGGGAAATAAGAAAGAAAAGAGAAAAAACAAAATAACACACTTTTACACACAGAGTTCCACACCCACCTGAACTTGTATGGTCACTCTGGCCACCCTCAGTATCTCATCTTCTCTGCTGACCTCCACCACTAGCTCGTAACTCTCTCTCTCCTCTCGGTCAAAAGGCACACCTGTGGTGAGCACCACTCCGCAGGTCGGCCTGATTGTGAAGAGTCCTCCGGGGTTCAGCAGAGTGTACTTGAGCGGCTCATTGAGATGGTGGCCGACTGTGTTGACAACAGTCACTAAAGTGACATTGGGTATGTTCTCTGGGATGGAGGCGGAGTAGATCGGGAAGGTGAAGAGCAGGCCACTGTCTACAGCTTCTCGGACTAGCACGGTGACCGATGCCGTGCTGGAGAAGCGTCCGTCCCACACCTTGAAACAAACAAAAACAGCAGGGTAAGAGTTCCTTGTTGGGCACTCAGCACAGGTGGGAAGGAGTTCTTTGCATTTATTTGACAGCTACAATAGGCTAATGGAGAGGATATTTTGATGACGATGAGGACTTTGCAAGCACTCCCCCTTTTTTCGCTCTTAAAAATAAAATAACATAATGACTCTGAGGCATGGAGACCTGGAGATGACCCATCTATGTATTCTACATCAACACACTGAATAACTATGGGCTCTGTGTGCACACTTCTGCAGCTGACTCTGTGCTCTGACTTTCTTGTGGAAATCACCGATATGAAAGCCTGTCTATTCTAATTGCATGCTGTTCATACAAGCTGGTGATGGAATATGTGAAAATTTAAGTGTCACTTACCTTCACGTTAAAGCGGTAACGGTCTTTATTGAGGTTCTGATTGATGACAGTCACAACTCCAGTGTAACGCTCCACAGAGAAGTAATCCACATTGCTGTCCACCAGAGAGTAAACTAGCTGGGAGCTGATGGACTTGTCAGGGTTCAGGGTGAGGTCAGAGGTCATATCAGGGTCAAAAGCCTCAACCCTAATGACCTCAACGCCCACGTAGGTTGGAAGGAGAAGTACTGCCTCATAAGAGTCTTGTGATAACTTTGGAGGTGAGTCATTGACGTTGATTACCTAAGACAGGGTATGCGCAGAGTGAAAATAATGTCTACAAATATCATAAGAAATGCGTAAAGAGTGATTCATGAAGCAGTGAAAGCTGAATCATATGTAATTTATTTACCTTTATAACCACCTCTGCTGGGCTGTCAGCACTCCTAGGAGGCTGACCACTGTCTCTAACATGAACCCGGAAGACAAACTCAGAGAAGGTCTCATAGTCCAGACTGGCAATTGTTCTAAAATAATTAAGAACCATTCAAATAATAAGAAACCCATTTTTGCTCTAGAAAATATGATATATATCAGTTTATAGGCAGGTGAATCCTCAATCGTGATGCAGTTAATCTGGTTTGTACATGTCACCTACCGAATCGATCCAGTCCCGGAGTCCACACTGAAAAACATACGAGCAGTCTCATCTACGATCTGGAACATTAACAGGGCATTGTGATTGCGGTCCTTATCAGTCGCGTGAATGACTAGAGGGTTACCATCCTCTCCCAGGACCACACTGTTGACTGGAGCAGCCTCACTGATTGTACCCACATACCTGTTAAGGTAAAAAGAGGACATCACTGTGAAAGAGGACAGCTATACTTGAATGACTTTAGAAAATTACACGTTGTCAGGACTCAGCACGGCTCAGCAAACAAGATAGGAGCTGACTTCTGACCACCACTGGTACCTCATTTGTTGGAAGACAGGTGGGCTATCATTGACATCGCCCACCTGGACGATGACAGTGGTGCTGGCCTCCACTCCAGCTATGCTCAGTGCATGCACCACCAGAAAGTAGGATGTTGTTTGCTGCCAAAAGAAGGAAATGCATAATAGTAAGCGCTATCCTTAAAATTCCATGATTGAAAACAGTCATTGAGCTTTGGCATAGGTATACATTAACACACCTACTACATTGAAACACAAGCAATAACAAACCTCAAAGTCAAGTAGTTTGCGTGTGCTGATTACACCAGTATAATGGTTGATAAAGAAGCAGTGATCCTCATTGCCCCTGGTGATATCATAAATGAGTGCTGAGCGACTGAGGGCACTAACAGTAATCACGTGTGTTCCAATAGTGCTGTTCTCCATTATCTGTAAATACAAATTCATTGGTGATAACATTTTAGGCACTTTGATGAGTTTTGTGCACAGTTTCATTGTCTAGATATTCACTCTCTATCCCTCTCTACTATCTTCCAGTGTTTCTATTCCATCTATCTTTCCCTCCCCACACCTCTTCCCCCATGTACCCATCCTTTCAGTCTTTACCTCAGCTTGATACTCCTTCTGAGAGAATTTGGGGTTGGAGAAGTCAGAGAGTATCAAGGAGATGCGAGCTGAAGCTGTGGCCATTAATGGAGGAAATCCACTGTCTGTGACACGCACAGTGAGGGTGTAAAAGCCCACATAGGTGAGGTCCAGGTCCCTAGCAATGAAGATATGGCCTGTGGCATTATCAATGCTGAACACACCACCGGTGTTTCCTAAAAGTAGCGGAGAGGTTACAGACATTAATACTGGTGAATTATAAAAACAGACTTTTAATCCGTATTTGTTAACCTGTAACAAACCATTAAAAAAGCCAGACACAGTTCAAGCCATTGTTAAAAACACTAAAAAACACTAAAAAAGAGACATAAAAATAATGAACTTCTTTACATTCAGATAGCATCCCACCTGCTTCTATAGTATAGGTGAGTTGCCCATTAATCCCATTGTCTTTGTCTAAAGCTGTCACTTGTAGTACAGAAGTGCCTATGGGAGAAGACTCATAGGCCACAGCATCATATACGGTACTGGTGAAGTAGGGAATGTTATCATTGGAGTCCTCCACTGCCACCAGGATACGAGCCAGGTCACGGTTAAATGGAAACTCCTGATCCTTGACCTGGAGCGAAACAAGAGATGAATATGTATAGCACTGTAGGAGGTGATGAATGAAAGAAATCAGTTAAAATGAAGCAAGACAGGGAAAGCTGCCAATAGGAGCATAATTTACACATAGAGAGAGCTTGGTTGGCTGTTCCCATATCATTTCCCTACTCACCATAATAGTGAGGATGTGCTGCGTTCTGGCCTCATAGTCCAACCTGTCTGCAGTGTAGACAACTCCTGTACCAGGATTAACCCTGAACAGTCTCATACTGGCTGGGTCTACGCTGCCGTAGATGGAGAAGCTCAAACGGGCACGCTCATCCATGTCTGAGGCTCTAACCTGGAGTAGCTCCATGTCAACAGGTACGTCCTCTGAGACACTGACATCATAGGCAGGCTGTGAAAAGACTGGAGGGTTGTCGTTGCTGTCTAGTATTCGGATGAACACCTGATCGACATAGAGACAGAAAGGGAGATTAAAAAGTCAAAGGTAGGGATTAGAATTATGCTTGGTATATTCATCTTTATGCTTTATCTTTATACTTTGGTATATCCATCCATCCATCCATCTTCATCCACTTATCCGGGATCGGGTCCCGGGGGGAGCAGCTCCAGCAGGGGGCCCCAAACTTCTCTTTCCCGAGCCAAATTAACCAGCTCTGACTGGGGGATCGAGGCATTCCCAGGCCAGTGTGGAGATATAATCTCTCCATCTAGTCCTGGGTCTTCCCCAATTCCTTCCTCCTCCCAGCTGGACATGCCTGGAACACCTCCCTAGGGAGGTCCTGAGGTCCTCGCAGATGGCCGAGCTTCTCACCCTATCTCTAAGGGAGACACCAGCCACCCGCCTGAGGAAACCCATTTCGGCCGCTTGTACCCGCGATCTCGTTCTTTCGGTCATGACCCAGCCTTCATGGACCATAGGTGAGGGTAGGAATGAAAATCGACCGATAGATTGAGAGCTCTGCCTTACGGCTCAGCTCTCTTTTCGCCACAACGGTGCGGTGAAGCGAGTGCAATACCGCCCCCGCTGCTCCGATTCTCCGGCCAATCTCCTGCTCCAGTCTCCCCTCACTCATGAACAAGACCCCGAGGTACTTGAACTCCTTCACTTGGGGTGAGGACTCATTCCCTACCTGGAGGTGGCACTCCACCGGTTTCCTGCTTAGAACCATGGCTACAGATTTAGAGGTGCTAATCCTCATCCCAGCCGCTTTGCACTCTGCTGCAAACAGATCCAGTGAGAGCTGAAGGTCACGGACCAATGATGCTATCAGGACCACATCATCCGCAAAAAGCAGTGACGAGATCCCAAGCCCACCAAACCCCAGCCCCTCCTCACCACAACAACGCCTCGATATCCTGTCCATGAAAATCACAAACAGGATTGGTGACAAAGCACAGCCCTGGCGAAGGCCAACCCTCACCTGGAAAGAGTCCGACTTACTGCCGAGTACTTCGACAGAGCTCTCACTTTGGATGTACAGGGATTGGATAGCCCTTAGAAGGGCCCCCCCCACCCCATACTCCCGCAGCACCTTCCACAGTATCTCCCGGGGGACCCGGTCATACGCCTTCTCCAGATCTACAAAGCACATGTAGACTGGATGGGCATACCCCCAAGCCCACTCCAGGATCCTTGTGAGAGTAAAGAGCTGGTCAGTTGTTTCACAACCGGGATGAAAACCACATTGTTCCTCTTGGAACTCTGAGGTTCGACAATCGGCCAAACCCTCCACTCCTGCACCCTGGAGTAGACTTTACCTGGGAGGCTGAGAAGTGTGATACCCCTGTAATTGGCACACACTCTCTAGTCCCCCTTTTTGAACAGGGAAACCACCACCCCAGTCTGCCACTCGTTGGTCACTGTACCCGACTTCCACGCAATGTTAAAGAGACGTGTCATCCAAGACAGCCCCTCCACACCCAAAGCTTTTAGCATTTCTGGGCGGATCTCATCAATCCCTGGGGCTTTGCCACTATGGAGTTGTGTGACTTCCTCCAGGGAAATTGACAAGAAACCCCCATCAGCCTCCAGCTCTGCCTCTACTTGAGAGGGCGTGTCAGTCGGATTTAGGAGTTCCTTAAAGTGTTCCTTCCACCGCCCAATTACCTCCCCAGTTGAAGTCAACAGGGTCCCATCCTTGTATCCTGTATACAGCTTGCACGGTTCCCCGCTTCCCCCTCCTAAGATGGGGGACAGTTCTCCAGAAACACTTTGGTGCCAACCAAAAGTCCTTCACCATGTCTTCTCCGAACTTCTCCCACACCCGCTGCTTTGCATCTGCCACAGCAGAGGCTGCAGCCCTTCGGGCCCGTCTGTACCTTGCAACCACCTCTGGAGTCCTCCGAGACAACAAATCCCGGAAGGCCTCCTTCTGCAGTCGGACAGCTTCCGTGACCACCGGTGTCCACCACGGTGTTCGTGGGTTACCGCCCCTTGAGGCACCTAAGCCCTTGTGACCACAGCCTTCCACTGGGGCTTCACCAATAGAGGCTTTGAACAATGCCCACTCATGTTCAATGTCCCCAACCTCCAGAGGGAGGCCGAAAAGCTCTGCTGGAGGTTTGAGTTCTTTGAGATCTCATGGACAGGGGCCTCCTCCAGATGTTCCCAGTTCACCCAAACTACCCCGTTGGGCTTACCAGGTCTGTCCAGAGTCTTCCCCCAACCCCTGACCCAACTCACCACCAGATGGTGATCAGTTGACAGCTCCGCCCCTCTCTTCACCCGAGTGTCCGAAACATGCGGCCTCGAATCAGATGAAACGATTACAAAATCGATCATCGATCATCGATCTTCGGCCTAGGGTGCTCTGGTACCATGTACACTTATGAGCATCCCTATGCTAGAACATGGTGTTCGTTATAGACAATCCATGACTAGCACAGAAGTCTAACAACAAACACCAGATCAGGGGGGTCGTTCCTCCCAATCACGCCTTTCCAGGTATCTCCATCATTGCCCACATGCGCGTTGAAGTCTCCCAGCAGAACTATGGAGTCCCTTACTGGAGTATGGTGGTATATTATTATTATTATGTTGTATATTAATTTAAAATTAGAGTATTTACACTAAATCTCAATCGTAAAAGCAATAGTGATGGTATTTTTTCAAGGCTGGCGGGGTGTTTTCTAAGAGCCATGTGGGTAATTTTTGTACTTATACAAACACTTGACCTTTACTTGCAAAAAAAAATAATCCTTTTAATCCACTGATTTCCCTACCAGGGAAGACCTAGTAGGCCAGCCAAGACAGCAGGGGCACATGGAATGCCAAAGACAGAGCAACAAAAAGCACATTTCATAGTCAGCAAGTGATAATTTCAGAAAAAGGGAGTGCAAGTGTAGGATGGAGGATAGCTGAGAGCAAACAGCTCCCCTAGGAAGAGGTAACAATAATTTAATTTGATGTGGTTCTGAAGTGCATAAGAGACTTTGCCAGTGTATAACAAATCAAAAGTGTTTGTACCTGAGCTGTGGCAAAGTTGGTCCCATCTGTCACCTGTATAGTCATGTTGTACACAGACTGCAACTCTGCATCCAGGGGCTTGGCCACGACCAAAGTCCCCACCCCCACTTGAAGGTCAAATTGCATGTCAAAGCTCCCTGCAATTACACACACACAACACACACACACACACACACACACACACACACACACACACATATTTCACGCAGAGTTTCAGTCATTTAGTATTCACTTTGCGTATTAAACTCAGGTGCTCTAAGTTATTACTGTGTAATTGTTTTGGCCAGGTGCCTGCGTCTGGAGCTGGAGGGTCTGTGAAATAAACTGAACTGAAATGCTATGCAATGTAGCACCCGAACCCACTTGGCAGCCAGAGAGCTGTTAACAGCCACACAAACATCTGTCTTATCACTCCAAAACACAACCCATCTCACAGATCAAAAAACCTGCAGCCGGGTCTTTTCCACGGGCGGTGAATGTACAGTTTAGAGGCTTAATGTTTGATTAGACTGAGCGAGAGGATTGATGTGCGTTAGGTATTCAGTACCCTCCTTCGTCTCATTCCAGCTTCTCTCTCGAGATATCTGGGGAGCTTGAGCTCTCCTCAGCATATGAATACTGATTGGGCATTTTTCACAGAACCACCGACGCGTGTTGAGTCGGAGCAAACCAAGGGATTTGATTTTTTTTCTGGAGGAGGGGTTGGTCAGTGCTACCCTGCAATCTCACAGCATCAAGAGTCTGTCGTTTCTTTCCTGTCTGTAAGGAGTGGCCTCCAGGGGGTCTGATAATACTTCAGATTCAGTTTTAGTATTTTTGGTTGCATCTGTATTTTACAAACATACAGCAATAAAATTTCTGAACAGGTTGTTACAGGAACACTACATGTCTGAAGAAGAAATTGTGTATAGTATAGTCAATAAATTACAACTTAGTTTTCAAAAATGTCTGAACATAAATGATTTAATTATTGTTCTGTTAAATAGCCACTAATGTATGTTCCATTTGATAATGGTTTTTGACAGGACTAATAACTCAAAGGCGACCTGTGGAGTTTTTGATCAATAGTGGTGTGGTAGAACAATTTTTTAAGTGCGTTTCTGTATAGTTTGTATTACAAATTTTACACTCACTCACATGAATGTCAGCCCAAAAAATACAGACAATGCTCTCAGCATTGTCAGAGCAAGTGAGAGAAAGTTAACTATTGCAATATCAGTGACACAGAGTAAAATAGTTTTCTTTTCTCCTATTGTCACATAAAAATATGTTGGGTTTGTCTATATTTGCAGAAATATCATCAGGCACTCATAAATATATTAAAAACTGCCATAACATTATAACATAGTCTGGTATTTTTAAATGGATTGCAGGCCTACTGTGTCACATCACCTCACCATCGTCTTTCCAAAGTAGCAGCACAGTAGCTTAACTAATGATGTAAACTTGATGTACCTGGGCAGAGATAACAAACGAGTGTTGCTTGTGTGGAGATATGTGAGAATCCTTATTCAAGCTCAGATCAATCAATTCTGCCTTTGGCTAAACAAGGTGATGGCAATGCATGCTGCATTTAAAAATTATCCTAGACCTGGGGCATTTGAGGAAGAGGTGTGTCAACATGAGATTTGACCAGACCTGTGTCAAGTGAGCAGTTTCTTCCACATGCATTCTGCGGAATGTAGAACATTTCTCTGGCGAGGCGTCCGCCTTAACGGTGAGAGAAAGACAGAGAAGATGATTATTAATATTTAGGGTGTCAAGGATATTCTTGTGATCAAAGGTCCGCGCCAACGTTTTTCACATTTATGTTTATTATTATGTAATTTAAGTGGACTTTTCATTTGAATACTTCAGCAAAGTATGGGAAATGTGACTCATTAATGGACGATATTCAAGTCCAATTCTTGAAGTTTGAAAGAAAGAAGATAATCACCATGCTTTAACTTTTTGTTAAAAAAAAATATATGTGAAATATTAATGAGCTTCTCTTGCACAATTACTCCACTGATATCAACAGCAAGAGTGGAGCAGAAAAAAACAACCACATTTGCATTTTCTGTATCTTTGATGTGTGTGACTGAAGAGGAAAAATCAAGAAATCAACTAATAATCAACTCCTTTTCATATTAGCACTCAAGTAAGGCAGCTGGGTTTCTACAATGATTTGTTTAATGAGAACTATTGAGCTGCAATCAATAATGAGCTATTCACTGATTATCCTTATAAAGACTTGAATCAAGGGGCGAGACAAAGCTCCCCGATTTTAAACAGGCAGACAGATATACCCTTGGAGAGGAGTCATTTCGTTTTCACCAGAGCCAGAGCAGCTGTAGACGCTGTTATGTTATTGTCCTTTGTTTGGCAGTTTGCTTTTGGCAAAATAAACTTTTCAAAAGTGAAATGTTTTATATAGACAATGCAATTTTGCCTGTGTACATTTAATCTCAGCTACAAAATGTGTCAGTGGCCTTTTAATTTTAATAAGCTCATTTTGGTTTTTTAGAAATATCCACTAGAGATATCTTTACCAAAAACTTTCAGCAGTAACTCTCCAGCAGTGGGAGGTAATAGAAATCAATTGTAATGTGTCAAAGTGGGAGTAAAGTTGTTGTGAAGGTATGCAGTTTGAATCAAGAATTATCAGGAATATATGGTATAAAACCAGACTCCAGCTTTTGTACAATTTGAATGTCAAATGAGAAGAATAATTTAGTTAATGCTAGAGTGATTTTTTTTGAGTCGTTAAAACTCTGAATAAATGTATCTGAATTTTCTTGACAGCACAAGAAAATTCGGAATATGGATTATTCTCTGGCCTGTTAATTTAGTAACTTGTATGTTAATTTTCTTACCAATGATATTGAACCAGACAGATGTGCTCGACTGGCTGACAGCGACTACCCCCACCGGCTGAGCTACAGCAGTTGTCTCCGAAATCGAGAAATTGTAGTACCTCTGGGTGAAAAGTAGTGGCAGAGGTGAGGGGACAGGTTTGCGAATCCACTCTACGTGGAGTTTGACAGTAGACCATAATGGAGGATCACCGCTGTCCTCTGCTTTTATCTGAAAAAAGAAACAATACTGAGAAACCAGACATTCAGCTGACACATCCAGGAGCTAATGTATCAAACATTTGGGAATTTATTCCCAGAATCAATTCTGAAACAATGATAAACCAGACTGGAAAACTAAAAAAGGACTGTAATTAACCACTACACTGGTTATGGTGTTAGTATGTATGCAGGGCAAACAAACATTGAGAATTTATTAGAAATCTGGCCTCTCCACTTCACATATATTGTCAAACCTATACTGATGAGATCTATCCTCATTTTCTATTCCTGACACTGCACCTACATATACTTACACCTACACCACAGCGACAATCTCTCTTCCATAAATAATATTTTTGTTAAACTCAAAATTTATCCCAGTTTAATGGAATGGCTGTCCCTGCCTAACTTTAAGTGACTTGCTCTGCTTTTCACACAGCAAGTAGTAAAAGCATTAACCAAAGTAAATCAACAAAATCTTTAGAGGGACCTATGTATATGAGAAGTAATTGTAATATATGCCATTATAAGTGGCGCTCACTGTAGACCGGAACCTGTGAGACAAATTTATTATTTGAAATTTATTTGCCTAGAGAACAGTGTTATCCTGAATATAAAAGAACATGGTTAAAGGGGAGATTACTGGTGCTTGTTATCCTGGGCACTATAGAACGCTGCTTCCACAATTCAACTATGAGCTCTTTTCCACTGAAACTGAGCATGTGTGCAAGAACATACTCCAAGGGCACAAGTGTTAGACCAACTAATCAGTGAATCAGATGCTTAAGAAAAATCTGGTTTCTGCAGTGCATATGTTAAAGGAGCTGGAGCAGGATGACTATATTGTTACATTTCTGTTTGTGTTTGAGTAGGGGAAACGCAAGTGTCATTTTATTCCAGAGTATCAAAAATGCACTATGCAACCTGATGTGCATAAACCAGAGATGGGGGCTCGAGTTAGAGACTCAGACTCAAGTGCGACTTAAGTCGCACACACAGTGACTTCAGACTCGACTTCAGACTTGTCCTAAAAGGACTTCAGACTCGACTCTGATTTGAGGTGCGGGACTCGGGTGCTATTTCCTCCCTCCATTACCTATAACCTGCCTACATAACACGTAGCATCTGCTGCGCGCAGCCGCACGTGAGAGAGGACAACAAACACCGGCAGCTGCTGAGCCATTCATCATAAACTTTGGCTTTAAAACTTCATACAACAAGACCCAAACAAAGAAGCGCTGAACGCAAATAGGTTAGTAACCTGTGGTGAATATACAGGTTTAGCTCAGCACTGGCCATCTAACGTTAGCTTGCTTCTTACTTAAGCTACGACCTACGAGTGGGTTAATTTTTCGTTCGTTATGAAAAGATGAATGGGTGTTTGTTTACTTGCCAAACTTGTGGTGGTCAATTAATGTAATCATTTATGTCCCGCTGACTGCCATCATGTTAGTTATTAACGTTGGCTAGAAAGAAGTTACAGGTTTATTGTTGATCATGTAACCTTACAGTTTTATTTAGTTATAACATTACACTGGTTTGAGAGTTGGGGATGTGTTGACTTACAGTAGTTATAAGCAACCTTGAACGCAGCAGGTGAACATTCGTAATAACCACGAGAAACTTGAGACTTCACTTGTACTCTAGCTCATAGACTTGATACTTCACTTGGACTCTTGCTCAGAGACTTGAGACTTGACTTGGACTCTAGCTCAAAGACTTGTGAGCATCTCTGGCATAAACACAATTTCAGCTGTGCCACTACATCCACCATGGCACTTCAAAGTTCTTGGTCATAGAATACCAAAAATGTGCAAGCACAAATAGCTGGGCAAAAAATGTTTGCTCCTGTCAACTTTGCATTGTATGAATGTAGAGTCCTATAAAGATAATGGAATCTCAACTAACTATGAATTCAGTTGTAATAAGATCACAGTCTTGGATGTGGTCAGACTATGGATTTATTGTCATGTTTGCCATGTTGCTATTAAGTCCTATATTTTTTTATTTTTCTTATACCTGGCCAAGTTTAGACCAAATAGCATTTAAATAAAAATAAGGACCATCCATCCATCCATCCATCCATCCATCCATCCATCCATCCATCCATCCATCCATCCATCCATCCATCGTCAACTGCTTATCCTATGTATAGGGTCGTGGGGAGCAGGAGCCAGTACCAGCTGACATCGTACAAAAGGCAGTGTACACCCTGGGCAGGTTGTCAGTCCATTGCAGGCCCACACATAAACAAACAAACCAGGCACACGCACACCTAAGGACAATTAACCTAGACCCCATGTCTTTGGACGGTGGGAGGAAGTGAGCACTGGGAGAGAACCCACACAGACATGGGGAGAACATGCAAACTCCACACAGAAAGGCCTGGGACGACCATGGTTCAACCCTACAACCTTCTTGTTGTGAGGTGACAGTGCTAACCAGCACAAAGATCATGTTTTAAACTTGTATTAAACTCACAGTGAGGATATCATAGCTTCCCGCTGTCACCATCTTCTTTGATGACACCATAGCAGTCCTGGGGTCAATACTGAACTTTTCATCCTCATTACCATCAACAATGCTGTAGGTAATGTTGCCATTGGCTCCGAGGTCCCGGTCAAAAGCAAAGACACGGTAGACTGGTTCACCACGTTTGTTGCGGTCCCGTTCAATCAAACTGATGCGGTAGGTTACCTCCGGGAAGGTGGGTGGGTTGTCATTCTCGTCCTCGATGTGAACTATAACCCACACAGTAGACTGCCGGGTGGTCACTGGGCCGTCTATAACTGTTACCTAAGCACACATACAATACAATCACACAGCAGTAGTTGTCATGGGTATGCATCGTTGTCTCTTGTACATGTTTCATCACAAGTGTGCAATCTTATTTGTGAGTGCACACATTTATTAGCATCTTAAATGTCAGCTGCCACGGTGTAGCTGTCACTGAGGAGTGCAGTACCACGTGGGACTGAGCTCACAGGAAATCTCTTTGTATTATTGATCCCCTGGAAGCAGAGGCAGAGGTCTGATCACTGATCAATTGGATCAGATCAGGGTGAACACCACTGCTGCCAGCCTGACTGCTCACTAGACTATCAATTACAAACAGGCAGCATAGACTGGCAGGCGGGGATGTGGGTGGCATGCATGGACTGGCATTCCTATTGAAATCTCATGACAGGACAGGAAAGGACAGGACAACACTTTAAAATGCAACAACAAAAATTTCTCTGCCCCCAGTTTTCCTTTTAAGTGTGAATGTTCAATGAATATTCAATGATGCTGTTAGATGCAAGCTTATTTTCTACAACCTTTGCTGCTTTCATGTTGTAGTTTGTGGTCATACACTAGGTTCTTTTTAAATACTGGAGCTGAACAAAGCAGCACAAAGTTATGGAGTCTAGACAAGTCAATTGGCAATACAGAAACAAAACACAAAGCTGCAATAGTGGGTCAACTGTGGGTTATTTAATTCCTTTTTGCAGAAGGGCAAAGTGCTTGTAGATTCAGCAGCATTTAATAAGTTTTAAGTAAAGTCTGGGGAAGTAGAAGTTTGCTCATGTCTCTAAGGTTGAAAATCTTTGATTATCAGGTTCATCTGCATGCAGAGCAGCAGAAGCACCAGAAATGGTAATCACGGAGCTATCTGTATGCCCAGTGTCTGCGCTTATCAAATGCTAGGAAGACCAACTCATCCTCCTCCCTGTTCCCATCCTGAGTAGAGAAGATAACCAATGATGAATGATTGCATTTAGAAAATCCTAAACCTGGGCCCAAAACCACAGCCATTCATCACAGTTTATGGAGCCTGGAGGGCCTGCCATGGTTGTCCTCCACCCTGTCTCTGTTAATAGTGGGCTGTGGCAGGTGTCAGGGCCAGAGAAATAATAATACTTTGAACCCAGAAAAATTGTTCAGGTTCTTCTGTACCTCTAAGAAGTGCTCTGCCTGTTGTTCTCTGTCCAGTTTCCTTGCGGTTGTCGTGATGAGCCCTAAAAATCGTAAAAGAGCAATTTTAGATTGCATAAACACAGATTTGCAAATCTTAAAAAAAGTTGACGTCTTGTCATCATCTATGTGAATACAATTTCTATAAAATATTTATCATCTCTTTTCACAAGTTTACAAATATTATAACATTTTCAAAAGCCAAAATTATCTCCATTTAGTCTTGAGTGCACATGTGCACACTCACACTCACATATATTGCTCAGTGAATTATAGCCTGCAGCCTTGGCAGAGCTGATGGCATTTGGCACATGTTCATATGGCACTATATAGCTGAGGGTCATTCAGTTGGTCGGAATGCCACCAGGACAGAGTGAAAGGAGCGAGGCTATTGATTATAGGTTTGATTCAACCAGATCATTCCGATGATGGTTAGACGGTGTGACAAATGCTGGCAGGCAGCCGTGGAGATCAGACAACCACAGCTCCATTTCCCCCTGACACTTTTAGTTCTCTCTTTTTCTTTCAGTGTTTTCTTATTTTTTCATTCGTTTGCTAGCTCACCCCACACACACACACACACACACAAACAAACATTCAAACAAACACAGACAAAGTATGTGTCAGTCAATCAATAGCTAGGTTTAGTCAGTTAAACAATTTGAAAGCTCCCCAGATATTATTCTGGCTAGCAGGGAAACAAGGAAAGACATGCAGGCATTAATCCATAAGCAGATTCAGCCCATTATATGACATTTTACAATACTGTAAGCTGTTTTTTGTTTTCCAAAATAGATTATGATGATAATGTTGTTGACAACAATCCTTGTTTACTATTCAACATATTATCAGAGCATCCAAACAGTGAAATAAGCAGAAAATAATTATTACTATTTTTCATAGAAATACAAATGCACATGAGAAATGCCCTGATACAAGCATCAAAATACTATTATTTTGCTTTTGATTCAGAAAACTAATAGATCAGTCTTTTTTGGCATTCTAATTTTCATTCACAGTATGTGCACAAAGTACTCTACACAAGACAACAGAGTAACTACATGCATGTCCGAATAAAGACATCCATACACACACAGGAACATGCACAAAACATACATACACTATATTATAAAATTATTTGTGTAGATTTTTTTAATGTGTAATGATTACACTGAATGGGTTTGGATGATAATAATGTAATAGCTTCCGTGTGAAGAAGTGTTGCAGTGAAGTAGGATTGTTGTGGATGCTTAAAATATCTGTGCAGTCAATGCTCAATGGATCGACTAAAACCATGGTGCACACACACACAATCGTGCTTGCACATATCACGGTGTCACCTTGAGCTTGCTACGCAGGCTAACTTCAATTAAGCAAATTAGGAGTAAATCCAGAGCAGCGGTCACAAGCTGTAGGAGAGAGACTGGAGGTGGGAGGGAGGGCTTGTTCAGCAGAATACATTGCGAGTAACAACCTACTGATAAGAATCAATGATCTACAGCTCGCTGCACATCTACAGTTGGACAAGTGGACGCTTTATTGGACATGAGAAAAAAATAATTAAAAATACCCACTCACACTTTCACACACTAACACACACACACACACACACACACACACACACACACACATAATTTATGTAATGGTCCAGTGGCCTTTTTCAAATCTTTAGACTTCTCCTTTCTATAAAATAGACCCACTGTCAGGAATGTCAATTCATGGTCTACTTCTTGGGGGAATAGTTCTGAATCATTTTCTAAATGGGGCAACAATAAAATACAAACTTGATATTTTTGTTCACTGTTGATTATGAATATTGACTCAAACATGTACAGTTGATTTGTTAATATCCTGCTACAACATAACCAATACAATACAATAATGGACTATAAAAAAAGGTCACACAGTCGCCATGACTCCATAATGGCACTCAGCAAACATGCATGCTTTTATAAGCGTTCCATCTACCACAATGTGTCAAGGGAAATAGGCTTTACACACACACACACACACACACACACACACACAGACAAACAGACAACACTGTAAGCTGTCACAGCACATTTACACACTTTGCACTCATTCAAATGTCTGCTTCAATACATTCTGGGAATTGTTGCAGTACCTCAAACCCATCAAACTGACACTTCCAGAGTGAACTTGAAAAATGTATTACTTTGAACCACCCCGAACCTACTTTTGAAAAACAATTTGAAACTTGAAGGGGTTTTCCAGCAGTTCAGGTCACAGTGTGGCTGACAGCCGCATCATGAAAGCAAATCAATCAGTTTTGTTTATTCATCTATCCAATGAAATCACTGGTACATGGAAAGTTTGTGACTAGGTAAACAGTGAGGAGTGATTCATATTGAATGCTTCTCTCACTCATGCATGTCTCATTAACAAACTAATAGACTGGCACTGTCAGTCACATTATTGTGAAAATTATGGTAATGATGTATTGAAATTCACACCTTGTGATTGTGAAAACATCCAATGTTATTTATTGGGCTTCAAAAAACGAGTGGAAGCCAAACTAATATATGGCTCAGTACCGCAGTAAAAGTTAATTTATCACATACTGAAAAAGATCATCAATATGAGTTCCCTTGTCTAGAATTAATGAGTAAAAGAAATACTATGAAAAATAGTGTGGTTTTTTTACAGAGACAGACAGCAGGACTCAGATGGCTGAAAACTCTCCCCTGTGGCACACACAAAGGCAAATTATTTTTATACAGCTGTTAGGTGTGTGTTGTGGCTCACATGAACACATGTGGCTACATGCTCTCATGTGAGTTTTATACTGTATGAGGCGGAGTAATCTTAATCGAGTCATTGCGATCGAGCTGCCCTCTCTAACTTACAGCTGTAATTAATTAATCAATTGATTAAATTGCCACACAAACTCTCTCTCTCTCTCTCTCTCTCTCTCTCTCTCACATACAAACACATACACACACAGAGTGAGAATGCCTGTATGTTGGGTGCAATGTAAATGGGTACAATGGGTGCGACCAGTATATCTCTATTGGGATCAATATTATTAGCCTTTCCCTACATATTAGCATATGCATAGAGAAACAGAGGAAGAGAAATGGAAATACCTGCTTTTTTACAGAGAGTGAACATACAACAGCACACCATCAGTGAATTCTTCCTACCATAAGCTTGAAAACTGACACACTGCATGTTACATGTAGGCCGTCGGTTTTTGATCAAAGCATTGATCAATCAGAATCGGAATACAGCTGTAACAGCTGAAATTTGTCTTTTTGTTGTTTATTGAAACCCTCATAACGTAATGTAGGGCACATACAGAATAGACTTCACATCTTTTTCCCTCTGGAGTTGAATAAAACATTTCACCTCTTCAATAATTCTTTAATGGAAGATCAAGCAAAGCTTGTTCTGGGAATGAATGGGGCCCTCCCTAGACTTCAAATTTGGCAGCCAAAAATAAACAGTTTGTATTTGCTTTAATAATGTTTGTATTCTGTACAGATATACAGAATGTACAGATATGGTGATTCTTCTAATTTTCAAATTTGGACATTTTGTAAATAAATCTGAGTTAAAATTTATAATGAATTTTGGTGACTGTCTTTTCAAGGTTCTAAATGGTTCTGATTCTGATGAGTTTTGAAATGATATCCAGGCATAATGTTGTGAAATTCATGACATTTATTCACAGGTTGCAGTTTAAAATCATCTTTTATGAGGAATTCAAGTCTGGGAATGTCTAAAAAAAATGCAACCACATAAAATTCACAGATCTATAGAAAATATTTTGAGAATGCATAAATAAAATATGTGCACAAATTATCTCAATGGGTTTGCTGATTAAAAGCAAGAAGCTGGGTAAATTAAATTAAAAATGTGTATGAAATTTGAATTTGTTACTAGACACTGACGATTATGTAACTCAGAGTCAAGTTTTACCACCTAATTAAGCTACAGAAACAGACTGGTGTGTTTGATAAGTAAAACTTGTCTGGACAGAAACAGGATGCAAATTTCATTGATGGTTTGCACAGATGTTCTTTACACATCCACAAGCTTTAAATTCTCATGCACTTTTTCCCCACTGGCTCAAAATTGATAATATACCACCACAGGCTGTCTGAGCATCATTTCACAAGCTCAGACTCTTTAAGACCCTGTCTCGATCCCATAGTAGATGGCTTATGGTAAACCCTTATGATGGTTGGCAGCGTTTTGTGAATCCAAACCTAATTCCAAATTCGAACAAATATTCCTGAAACCATTTGCCGTCTTCAGCTTTGGTTTCCTCTTTACACCTGTCTTACTATATCCCCGAATGCATTCATATAAAGTATTTGGCCTTTATTGGGGGAACAAAAGTAAAAAGAAAGAAACTTGCTTTAACTGTAAACTACTTCATTATTAGTTTTTTTTATAAAGACAAGAGAAGAAGCTGTTGCAATAATCAAGATGAAAGGAGCATGTAACACAGTTTCTGTGCTTCTGAAATTTAAAATAAATCTTATTTTTGCAATATTTATGAAGTGATAAAAACATGACTGGACAAGCTTAGTGATATGTTGCTCAAATCATAAATTACTATCAAACAGGATACCAAGATTTCTTGCAATAGGCTTGATATGTTGTAACAGATCAAGCAGATCAAACAGATGTAAAATATCGGGGCCAAATAACAAGGAGTTCTGGTCTATTATTAGAATTGAGCTGAATAAAATGTGTCAATATCCAGTTTTATATATCAGCCAGGAAGTCATGTAGCAAACTCAGCAGAGTGCTGTCAGAGAGCACCAGCGAGGTAAATCTGTGTGTCATCCGCATAACAATGAACAGAAATGTCATATATGTCACCCAAGTGATGTATATATAGGGAGAACAAATTTGGTACTGGTACTAAGAATTTACCTTTGAGGCGCATTATTATTAACATGAGAAAAAGACAACATGAAGTTGTTAATGGAAACACAAAATGTCCCTATTTGACAAATATGAGAATGAGTTTAGTGCTGTACCAAATATGCCCACCCAGTGCTTCAGTCTATCTAAAAGAATGCCATTATCACTTGTGTAAAAGGCAGTCCAGCAGCACAAGAATTGAATAGAATTAAACAGGTGCCTGCGTCAGCATTCATTAAAATGACAGATACAGCCAAAGAAGCTAATATGCCAATCATTTAATTTTGGGCCATATTAAATGATTGTCTGGGCTTATTATGTTTTTAGAGAAACTAAACTAATACATTATTGTAAGATATTCACCCACAAGTTGGTTAATAAAAACTAACTACACTAATTTCCTCAGGTACATTGCAAAGAGCTTTCAACCCTAAAGAAGACTGGAAGCAATATTCAGTTAAGAGTGCAGTGAAGATTGTCTGTGTGGCTCATCAGTGTCGTAGTATTTGACTGTGTGGGCACAAAAGTCATTAAAATATCTTGTGTGGGAACTAAAGCCTTTTATTAGATGAGTGTGCAGTAGGAGGCGCATGATGAAAGAGCATTCAAGTAATTTCAGAGGTATGTAAACACATAAGCACAAAAGACTGTAATTATTTTTTGTTTAAGGATATATTACTTCTCAGGCTATTGGTCTACAACATTATACTGCCATTTATGTTACCAAGAAATCAGAAATATTTGAAATTGCATGTCTGTTTGTGAGTCTCACCTGTTTTGGGGTTGATAGAGAAGAAATTCTGCGGGTTGCCAGCAGTGATTCGATAACTCAGACGACTGGGCGTGGCGGTTAGGTCAGGGTCCTGCGCCTGGATACAGATGACTGACACATCCTTTGGAGAGTTCTCCATGACAACTGGGTGGTAGATAGGATCCGAGGTGAGTGGAGCATTGTCGTTGACATCTTCTACCTGAGAGAGGAAGACGGGAAAAGAAGAGGAAGAGGGAGAGACAAAACAGAAAGAAAGATGGCTGGCATAAGTTTGTATGTATCTTAACATCCTTTATATCTGAGTTGGATCTCTGGCAATAGATGTGTTGATAAAACCTTCTAAATCAACATGGTAAATTGCATTGTTGTGAGGAAAATCTGCAGATTTTGTAATATCTTTGTTAATCAACAACTCATGAAATGCAGCACGGACTGAGTCCGTTAGTCCGTTATCAATCACTAAATGTAAATTTATTCACCAGAAAATGTCATAGATGTCACACTGTAAATGCACTGCAAATTAATTTCCCTTCTTACAGCATAGATCTACAATATTTATGGCAAACAGAGTGTTGATTGAGTGTTTTGCTTGGAGGCACAAAGAGCCAAGATGGTTCAGCCGGTGAATGAGGAGCACCTGTGTCTGATTAATCTCCCTATTTTTGTCTGTGATGAAGAGGCCAGGAGTAAAGCACCCGTTTACACCGCCACACCTGAATATCCCAAAGCCAGAAAAGCTGAGGGTTTTTTACACACTGCTGAACTCTTCCCCAAAGGGTGAGCAGTGTTGTAGCATTGATGTGTGTGTTTGAGTGTTTAAACAGTGGATTACTTAGTGCCAAATAAAATAGAAGCCGAAGCAGAGAATTCCCTCTAGTATGTGTATCTCTTGCTTACAGACTGAGCCTTTGCTATAGTTATCCACTGCACTGAGCACCAATGGTATTTTAGAGAGTAATACAGTGATTGTTTGGATGTAACACTAAAAGCTTGAAAACAAGACTGCAGTTACATGTTTGCAAGCTGTAAGAATGTATATGTATATGTATGACCTTTATTTATAGAGGGCTTACTTATCAAGACACAGTATTTTACAGAGAAAAATTAAATGAAATACCACAGTATTTAAAATAAAAAACAATAAAATTAACATTCAGCTGATAAAATCAGGATATGCTTTCAGATTAAAGTGTGTTGTTAAAAGAGACCTAATTTCCTCAGGCATGTCATTCCAGAGCCTCGAGGCCCTTATGGTAAAACCTCTGTTTGGTTTTCAGCCTGGACTCCGGATCAGACAGAAGACCACTGCCTGAAGGTCTCAAACTATGCAAAGGTTCACAAGAGATTTAAAGGTCCACAATAGAATCTGGAACCTCAATCCTAAAAACTAAAACTAATAGGGTGTAATAGGCTAAAAAACATGTGATGTGATCATAGCTCTTGGTTAAAAGCCTAGCAGCTGAATTATGTAAATATATAGCTTTCTAGTCTTCCAACCACTCGGCACACTTTTACACTACACTCCGCTCAGTACAATTTACACATTCACATAATTTGGGGTTCAGTATCTAGCCCAAGGGCTCTTTGACATGCAGACTCTAGGAGCCAGGGGATCCAACCGCAGACAGGCTCATTAACTCACTCTACCTCATAAACCACAATCGCCCCATAACAATGTATAGTCTGTAGGTTTTTCAATAAAGACAAGAAAAGAGGCTGTTGCAATAATAAAGATGAAAGGAGCATGTAACACAGTTTCTGTGCTTCTGAAATTTTAAAATAAATCTTATTTTTGCAATATTTATGAAGTGATAAAAACATGACTGGACAAGCTTAGTGATATGTTGCTCAAAACATAAATTACTATCAAACAGGATACCAAGATTTCTTGCAATAGGCTTGATATGTTGTAACAGATAGCCAGTATATGTTTTGTAAAATATCGGGGCCAAATAACAAGGAGTTCTGGTCTATTATTAGAATTGAGCTGAATAAAATGTGTCAATATCCAGTTTTATATATCAGCCAGGAAGTCATGTAGCAAACTCAGCAGAGTGGTGTCAGTGGGCTTAACAGTGGGGTAAATCTGTGTGTCATCTGCATAACAATGAACAGAAATATCATGTATGTCACCCAAATACAGCATCTATAGGGAGAAACAATTTGGTACTGGTACTAAGAATTGACCCTTGAGGTGCATTATTATTAATATGGGAAAAAGACAACATGAAGTTGTTAATGGAAACACAAAATGTCCTATTTGACAAATATGAGAATGAGTTTAATGCTGTGCCAAATATGCCCACCCAGTGCTTCAGTCTATCTAAAAGACTGCCATTATCACTTGTATAAAAGGCAGTCTTAAGTCCAGCGGCACAAGAATTGACCAGGTGCCTGCGTCAGCATTTATTAAAATGACAGATTCAGCCAAAGAAGCTAATCTGCCAATCATTTAATTTGGGCCATATTAAATGATTTTCTGGACTTATTTTTTCAGAGCATTTGATTTATTTATTGCGGTCAAAACTATATTTCACTCAGACTATCTTCTCTAATATCAAACTACAGAGTTACAAAAAACTGAATCTGAAACAGAATATGCTCATCTCTCAGTAAAAAGTAAACAGACATTTCCTCTGTATAAGGCCTCTTATGCATGAATAGTATAATGTGAATACTGTCTGTAGAGTGTGGATACCTGAATGAAGACTTCAATAGAAGCTGACAGGGGTGTAACCCCTCTGTCTGTGGCAAAGACTGTAAGCCAATAGGAGTCTTTGGTCTCACAGTCCAGTATACCAGCAGTGTAAATCACTCCTGTTAAAGCAAAGAAAAAGATTAATGCAGTTGTTATTTGGGAGTGAGAATACATATCCATTATGTGTGTGTGTGTGTGTGTGTGTGTGTTGTGTGTGTGTGTGTGTGTGTGTGTGTGTAAGCGAAGAGGCAGTGTGGGTGTCATCAGCAGAATATATCCCTAAAAGATCTCATGGGGAAAGTCTTTGAATACTAAGTTTCCAGAGGCAAAGACACAAATTTAGAGTAAACTTTGTGTCCTGGCTTCAGTGACATTCACGGGCATTAGTGGCGTCGCTGTAGTCACCTTCAATGTTTCAGCTTCTCTACAGCTAATCACAGCTGACCAAAATGCTCCCACTGCAATTTGCTTAGTGCTAAACGTACCCTGAACTGCCCTACACCAATAAAGACACACACACAGACACTCAGACACTCATACACATTGACTGGCGTGTGTTTAGTGGCCTTAGGAAGATGAGTAGCTGACAGCTTTGTTGACCTCTTGAGGGACAAAGAGAACACTCACAATGGATGACACATGGGCGCCTCTTTATTTTCCTCTTTTCTTCTTTTTTTTTTAAATCAGTCATGCAGGACTGTCCATTTCATGACACACGTGTGAGTTCACACTCTGGGTTTTAGGGTTCATTCATGCCATTTCTAAACATTGCCAAGAGCACTCACTGAAGCACAATGGTGCAAGGTCAGGAGTGTCACACTTTATTTAAACAAGGGGACCTAACTTCAGGATAAAAACCAACACATCTATCATTTCGTTATCATTTCTATCAACAGAAAGTAACACAAGTAAATTAGAAATTAATAGACTGAACTCATTATATGGGCAAAGCAAGCGGTCATTTCTACACAGTGCATACAAACTTTCATCAAATCTCCAGTTTTGTGTTCAGTCACAGCACTTTTAAAAGCCAGCATGAGTCAGTTACTTAAACTAGCTTAAAGAACCAAAAGAGCTATGATGTACAGCATGTGTTTGTCAATGCTTGCAGAGTCTGTGCATGAATCTCTGCTTGAGTACACAAGCAATTAACCCCAAGAAGATGCTAGAGTGAGACTGGACATGTGAGCAAGCGCATTTACTTTGGCTCTTTTATGCTTACCTAAACCTTATCACTTTTTATAATTAAAGACTGGTTGATGTTGATGATGTTAATGAGTTTATGCTCTTGCATGCAAAGCCTTACAATATGTTAGTATAAGTATTCAAAATGTTAGACGTAGTTGTAGTAGCAGTAAGAGTATTATTTGGTGTTGGTTGGATGGTCTTATCATTGCAGAGGAGCCTGTTGTCTGGCCAAATTTATATTAATGAGCATTTAGCACTTCATATGTCCCTTAATTTGAACATAACCACATTGCTGCCATGGCAACAATTATTTTAACTGTGTAAGAAATGGGCAAAATAGTACAATAAGTATACTGGGTGTCAGGGTATTTTTACTCTGTACTCTACTTAACAAGTAAGAGCATCAATACAGATATATAGATAGGTAGACAGACATCTTATTTGATCAAAAACTGTGTTTCCTTAGCCATGTAGTGCACAGAGATGACCAAATCAGGCATTCCTTTAATTTGACCAAAATAAACAGGCCTATGTCGGTTACTCCAAGAGGCAGCGAGAGCCAAGACGATTCAGCCCAGACTCCATACCCCTGGGATAAACATGCTCAGTACCACTCTAGCTCGATTCTGTTCCTAAATTCGGTTAGCCTATTAAAAACATTTTTGCAGAACATCATCTAAACAATCATGAAAATATGTTGTGGTTCAGTAAAAATCCTCTAACTAGTAAACTTGAGCTCATGTACCGTGTCAGTGATCCTTTCTGACTAGATTATTAAAATATTACATAGATCCTTTCATACATATATTAATTTGTCTTGGGCTACAGGAGAATTAACTTGATTTCCTGCTGTACAGCAGATGCCTGCTGTTCCCTAACTTGGCCTTCCACTCATCCACAAACCCCACATGCCCAGGTTACAGTTATACAAACATTCAAATCAGTGACTAGAGGTTGTGACTGTGTGACCCTTTTTTGTGTACCTAAGTCATTCTTCTTGCAGCTTCCTCAGCCACATGTGAAAGGTGTTACTGTATCATGAGAAAGTGTATGTATATGTCAGATTATGACTAAGCAGCTGACCAGGGCATGCACAATGCATAGTAAAAGTGTTTTCTGAAACACATCCTTGCTCTGGCGTCCTTGACCATGTCCTTTTCAAACCACATCTCATCTCTGTCAGATAACTCGACAGAGAGAGGCAAGGAAAACAGAGCTGGCTGTTTCAAAAGCTCTTTGAACTTTAAGACCGACAGGCACTATTCAGTGAATTCAATATAAATCTGACTTGACAGCATCCATTCTCACCATAAATAACACACTTCAAAGAGTGAACACAAAAATTGAAGGGTCACGGCATATTTTTCTAATCTAGAAGTTCACAGTACACTTGGGCTAACATCCATCTGTCATGTCGGTTCAACTTCTCCATTCTTGAGAAACAGGTTTTGAGGTCCCAATCTAATTAATGCCACCATATTAAATAATCAATCCCAAGATGAATGAGGAAATACTGTGTATTTCTCTGCATCTTGAGATACAACTGAATAGCTCCTTGTGAGGCAGAAAAAAAGACATCAAAAATTTAGCTTGTTAATTTTTAACAAATGCAGAATAGATTATTTTTTTAAAATGTGTTTGCCTGTAGCTTAAAACATGCTTTTTCCTGACTGTGACAAATCCTGGAGCTTGCAAACCCACTAATAGAAGAGCAGTGGCTTCTGACAGCTGCCCAATGAGAAATTGCAGGGCTTGCTTTCCCCCTTGCCAATGACAAGAATACCAATTTTGGTTAAGTACAGGAGTGCTAAGGGTTTAAGCCAGAGAAGATCCTACTTCTTTTATGAAAGATGGCCCCTGTATTTTCCACCCATACTGGAGTAAGTAATCTTAAACATCTAAATATATAATATGGAAGGCATATTATTGGCTACTTACTTGGCTATACAAATTGCATCAATTGGGGGGGAGGGGCACAAGTTAAGACAAGCTAAAAAATGTATTTCTCACTACTTAGTTTTGGCACTAAGAGCCACAGATTGACAGGCAGTGAGAGCTGAGCCACTCAACATGGCAGCTAAATGCGTGGTGGGAGGACAGAGTGGTGCTACTCTGTCCACACCTGACAACACTAATTTCTATGTTACAAGATAAAATAAAACACTTGATAAGGGAAAACTTGCCGTGCGATTACTGTGTCTTCTAATTTTATACAAAAACAAAAAAAGCCACCGGTGAAAGACTCTTCACTTGCTTATGATATTAGGTGGAAAAAATAACAGCCACAGCTTAACAACAAACTTCCCAGAAGAAAAAATATATATAAAAGGCCTGAGAGGAAGATAGCAGTATTTTCTTCTGACACTTTTTATGTACTCCAGACTCCCCTGCATCCTCTTCCTTCCTCTCTTCGCTTCACTTCCACTCCCCTCTCCCTTCACGTTATGCTCTAACAAGCACTCTGATTTCCCCTGGAAAATTTGCACTCAATAAACTTCTTGCTGGCTGTGATGCTCCTTACTGAGGTTTTAAAACTGAGGTGAATAACAGTGGCAAGAGCTATTACAGGAGAATGTAGGGATCTATCTGTGTACTATAACACTGTTACATAGGTAATAATGTATACATAGTTATTTAGGTGAAGCAAAAGAGAGATACAGAGAGTGAGGGGAAGAGACATTCTCTCCATTTGTTCATCTGTTTTTCTCTCAACAACAGTCAATACTAATTAGCCTAGTTAAAGGTCAATACAGGCCTCCAGTGCAAGTCATGTACAGTAGGGACCAGTGTGACAAAAGGTGAAGAGAGAGGCCAGAAGAAGAACACTGTCTTTTGATCCCTAAAAGTAATCACTACAATGAACTCTACTGGGTACCACTGTAGCCACCCTACTGCTCACTACACTGCCAATTAGACAATTGACAGCAACTAGACAATTTCTAGTTGCTGAGCTAGGCCTATAGATTATTGTTGTTTATTATATAACTATCAGTGACACATTTGGCATTACATTGACATTTTTCACTTTTTACTGAGTTAGTAAATTAAAGTAAAGTAAATTACAATAAACATTAGTATTTATTTTGCTAACTAGTAAAATGTTTAAACTGAATTATATGTGGTTAACAATTTAGTAACTAGTAAGTAAGTAGCAACAAGTAACAATTAAGTAACAATTTCTCATGATTAGTCACTAGGTAGTCCCTATTTCCTGCCTAATAATCAATGTTTTGGTTAATAAGAATAAGGTATTATTATTAGATATTATACCCATTGCTGCCATGTTATGCTCATTATTAGGGTTAAAGCTTTTTTGGGTGTCTGCTAGAAAATGTTTATATGCCTTAAAGCTCAAAAAGTGTCTACTGAACACATTTTAGCTCCTGTCTCTTTAATGCCTCCCTCCCTAGGAGCCCACTTTCTCCTGATTTGCCAACTTCCTGAGGGACGGGAACTAGCTGGCACAGTGCTGCTGAATCAATGCTGAATTGATGTTTGGAGATAGGGCTGTCTATATGAGATGATGCCTCACTGATTACTGTACAAAAACACACATTTATAACTTAATTCACTGGTGTGAGAGCTATATTTTGGTTAAATGTTAATGATTTGTTTTTGGTAAAACTCAGCGAGTGGCGCTGTCAACTAGGCAGCGCCAGAGGTTATTTAATCAAGGTGCAACAGGACACGGGTTGCTGCCACTAGCTAGTAAGCTCAGTTTGCTGTGCAGCTAGCCATCCTATCAGTTTACCCGTTTGCCCATAGTTTTGTGTTTCCTCATCTCTGTCCTCCCTCTTTCTGACTAGAGTCTGGATCTATGGTTGGAAACAACCTTTTGCTCCATGTCATATTATTATTATCATTATTATTGCTATAATTTTTATTACTTTTTTTTATTGATATCTGTATTGGTACTACTACAATTGGTATTATTTCACATCTCTACGTGACTTACATTGTGTTCTCTTGTCTGTATTGGATAAAGACATTTTAAATTTGGTGAAATTTAGCTTTGTTGAGGTGGCCTGCACGTTTCCATGCACTTGACGGCATGCAATGCAATTCATGGAAGCAATAAAGTTCGCCAAGTAGTTCTTCCTGCATCCTGCCTTTTCTTGCAAGAAAAACTACAAACTACTTCAGCTTAGATTTCTAGCGTCTGCCTCTGGGTTGCCAGGGGCCATGCTCTAGAAGCCGCTCTTTTTGCTTGCATTGTAAACTAGCTAAGTACAAGTTAGCAAAACTGGCATCCCAAAATATGAGTGCAGAAGATATCATGGACGAGGATACATTTTACAATGTTTACAATGTTTCAAGCCAGAGAAGAAATGCAACAGAGAGAGGCTGCAGTTGTAACCATACAAGAGGATATGGCCAGCGGGCTTTTGCTCAAATTGCCCTTTGATGCCAACAGAAACTTAATCATTCTGCTGCAATGAATTTCAGCGTGGGCAGTTTTTGTTGGATGCTATCGCTGACGCCAACCTCGAGGAGCCCAAGTCCGTTCCTATGCATGAAAGTTTTACTCACTTTGACAGAGGTGTGCTGGAGTCCTTTAGGATTCCAAAGAAATACTAGAAAAAACAACCATGACCAGCAGGGCCGACAGGGCAGATGACCATTGAGAGAGTATTTTTGTCTCCTAATGCTGAGTTTTGGCCAACAATATAACTAAAGTTATAGGCTAGCAGGCTGGAGTGATATTGAGGGCAGTCAAGAGAAACGGTGTGAATGTTAAGTGTCATTTGAAGCCAACTAAATAACGAGAGTAGCAGTGGATGCTGGTAACTGTTTTTCATGTTGCTTTTATGGAACTCTATACTGCAGCTCTAGCTCAGCTAGCATTGTTATTATATATATAAGCCCGTTCTGCCAGAATGTGTGTGTGTTGCTGCTGTATGTACTTGATAGACATGCCTTGACTGTAACAATATTGCTACGTGGGAAAAAGAATGGTCAAAATGCAGGAATTCATTGGCTTGGTCTGTTGACACTGAGGAATATATTCCTTCAATTTACCATTAACACTGACTGGATATCCACATAAAAGGTGCCAAATTTCCTAATTAAGTTTGTAATAATGTTCAGCATTAAGAGTGACATTTAAGTTGCATAATACAATATCATGATGATGATCTTGGTTCTTATATGACTGTTCACATTTACAACAACTTAATGAGGTAAAGACAATATATGTATATATGTTCTATTATGCTGTACACAAGCCAATATAAACTAACATGAACTGTCCTATTTTCATACTTTTTATTTGTATGTATTTGATTCAGTTTATCCCTGGGTGAGTATGTCATAGCTTCTTTTTTAGATCAACACGTTTTCAGCTGCAGTTTGACACTTCAGGACAGTTGGAGACAATAACATCCTTTTTCCGGCTCCTTAAATAAGTCACAGTGATTTCACTACTTGGAAAGGATGGTGGTGCTGTGCAGGAGAGCCTTCATCAATGTTATCCACACAGCACTGGATCAGTTGTACTGAGTGGCCTGAGGCTCAACCAGTGTAGCTGCCATGCTGCCCTCATTACAGTAATGATCTCTCAGTACACAGCTCCCACATGAGGCCCCACAACCCACTGACTCTCACTGTACTTCACACACTCTTCACCTCTCTCACTCTAATACACACATACAGATTCACTCAAATAATCATATAATTGCATCAAAAATATGCAGTGATTAGCAATACAGTTGGATGTTAATATCTCACGCATGGCAGTGTAAGTTATTTTCGCTTTACATAATTAGGCTTTGAAATTGATCTTGTGTCACACCTGTGTCTTCGTCAATGGTGAAAGTGCCCAGTCCGCTGCCTCCTCTGACAGAGTACCTCAACACCCCATCTCGTCCCTTGTCGTCGTCCTTAGCGCTGACTGTCAGAACACTCGTGCCTGCACGAGAGTTCTCCTTCACTGAGCCTCTCACAGCAAAGTCGAAGAAGTAGGGTGCATACAAATTCTCATTGACATCCACCACCTGAAGAGATGTAATGGTTCACTTTAATTTTGACAGAAAAATATTGTGAAGATATGTGTTGTGTCATATGTAAAAACAGATTAGAATTAGCCCAACATACCAATATTAAATTATAACATGCAGCTATTCATGACCACTGACAACATGATTTTCTGACAAGAAATCATTTTGTAAAATAAATTAGTTACTTTGCTAATGTACCCTAAACGGTTCCTTCGACATAACTGAATTGAATTGAATTGTAGGGCAGCCGCAGCTTGATCTTAAACAGTCATTATATTTCATGGCTGTGGGTTGGTCAGGGAAGTTTCAGTGTACCTCAATCTAAATGCTGTTACGCAAGTATTTCTGTGCTGAGACTAAATATGGGGGGAGTATTAAAGGTGCAATGTGTAAGAATTGAAACTACTCTCCACCTGTCAAATTTATACACCCAAAACATAGGGGGCAGCATATCACATATCAGGTCATTACTGCTGCTAACTGACAATAGCTCATTAGTTCAGTTACCCTTGCAGCTAACTTAGCGGTCCCAGCTGTTGGGCAACAGAACTGGAGCCGGGTGAGCGGGGAACAGAACCAGGCTCAGAAGTCTCCTGAACACGGCAGGAACAGGATTGAACACAGCCTCTGAAACCAATGGAGGCCAGTTTTAGGACAAAGGAATACAGTACCAAGAGGATCTACAGCAGCTCTGACTGCGGGGGCGATAGTCAGGTTCAGGCGGGGACAGAAAAGACGCCTTTAACCAAACCAGATTTGTTGCTTGTTGGAACATTGTTAGAAAGGACTGGCTGGAGCTAGCTCAACAGCATGCTAATTTCAGTAGATATACAGTACATTAGACAAAAGTACTGGGATACCTACACATTACTTTTACAACATCCTATACTGAATCCATAGGTATTAATATGGAGTTGGTACCCCCTTTGCAGCTATAACACCTTCCACTCTTATAGGAAGGCTTTCTAAAAAATTTTAGAGTTTGTCTGTGGGAATTTTTACCCGTTCATCCAGAGGAGCATTTGTGAGGTCAGACACTGATGTGAGAGACAAGGGCCTGGCTCGCAATCTCCGTTCTAGTTCATCTCCAAGGTTTGGATTGGGTTGAGGTCAGGGCTCTGAGCGAGCCCAATCAAGTTCTTCTACACTAAACCGGCTTTATGCACAGGGGCATTGTCATATTGAAAGAGGAAAAGGCCAAACACAAACTTTTAGAAGAATTTTTGTCTAAAATTGTATGTTGCAGCATCATGATTTCCCTTAAGAAAGACCACAACATGAAAAAACAACCGCTGCCAAAAATATTGGGACAGGGTTGTCCCAGTACTTTTGTCCATATAGTGTATCTGCAACACAATACTACTGTTCTTCTTCTTGTATTCTTACACATTGCAACTTTAAAGAAATGCATAATAGTGGCACATCATCTCACATCAAATTGTGCTTGTGTGTGTGCGTGTGTGTGCGTGTGCGTGTGTGTGTGTGTGTTACGTACCTCCACCTCTACAAAAGTCTGACTGATAAGGCTGGGTACACCTCTGTCCTCAGCAAGCACTGTCAGGTTGAAAAACTGTTGTTTTTCAAAGTCCAACTCCTTCCTAATCCTCAACACTCCACTCAGAGCATTGATCTGTACAAAGCATCACAATACCTTACCTTACCATCATAAACTGTTAAAGGATCTGCATATGCAACAGTATAGACAATCCAAATCGTGTCATCACCTACCTCAAAAGTGCCATTGAAGTCATTAATTAAGGAGTACCGAACTTGTCCACCAGGGCCAATGTCTGGGTCCTGAGCCTGCACACAGGTGATCACAGCCCCTGGTGGAAGGTCCTCCAGTACTCGAGCACTGTAGCTGCTAGGGATGAAAGTTGGCGCGCAATCATTGACATCCTCCACTATTATACATAGAGTAGTCACTGACGACCGTCGAGTGCCTCTTTCAGCCTTGTCTTTCACTTCAATCTTCAATGTGAACATTGGGAAGGTTTCTCGGTCCAAGTGGCTGGCAACAAATACACTTCCAGTTTCACTGTCAATACCAAACTGAGGGACACTAGTCAACATTGTGTAGGACAGTTGTCCATTTTGACCCATGTCTCTGTCAAATGCAGTGACTGTAATAACTTCCATACCAATGGCTGAGTTTTCTGAAACGATAGCAGAGAGGCTGCCCTGATCAAACTGGGGGTCATTGTCATTTGCATCCTCAATGATCACAGTCAGTAGTCTCCAATTGGACATCTGAGGAACGCCCTGATCATAGATGGTGATATTAAGGAAATAACGATCCACACGCTCACGATCTAATGGCTGCAATACAGTTATCAACCCATTCTCCATGTTAATATTGAAGCAATTTTCTTTGTTACCATCAGATATGGAAAAGAGAACACGGCCGTTGAAGCCTGTGTCACCATCTCGTGCTCTCACCTGAAATACACTGGTACCAGCAGTGAGGTCTTCTCTCACTAGAATACTAGTGGGCAAGGCCTCAAACTGTGGAGCCTGATTGTTCATAGAGAAAAGGTCTGTATATTTCTCATCTGGTCTTGGTCTAGCCATAGCAGATGCTTTTGAGAGCATTTTTTCTGCCAGCAGCTGGGCTACTCTGGTCTCCTTGCAGTTGAACCCCCTGGGTGGCATCCTACCCCTCACCACAGATACATTCACAAATGTAGGATCAGAGAACATCTCTCCGTCTGTTGCAACTATTTTCAGGTTGAATATCCCACTTTTTAAATTATCCACTGCTAACGATCTCTTCAGAGACAAAGCCCCAGAGTCTGGATTTAAGTTAAAGTAGTCTAACTCATTCCCAGACAGTATCTTGTACTTCACCATTCCTAGCTCATCCATGTCCACAGCTGATAAGGTGATAATAGTCTGGCTGATAGGAAAATCACGGCCTATCATCCCCCTGCAAGAAACCATCTCAAACAGAGGCTGGTTGTCATTCATATTTATCAGACGAATGGTGACATTAACCTCACTCTCCCTTCTGTAGGGTGAACCCCAATCCGAGGCCCGCACCGCAAACATATAGATATCATCTGATGATTCAAAGTCCAGATCTCTTGTGATTCTCACCTCTCCTGTGTCCTGGTCTATGTTAAATGGAAGCGACTGTTCACCACTTATTGTGTGGGTTACATACCCATTCTCTCCTTTATCATCATCCACAGCAGACACTACAAGAACAACAGTGCCTACAGGTAAGCTCTCATTGATTGCAATATCATAGAAGGGCCTGTTGAACACTGGAGAGTTGTCATTAGCATCCTCTATCATAATTTGGACCCTTACTCGCTGCTGACTAATAATATCAACCACCTCCATCTCCATGAAATCCTGTGATATCCTTGTAAGCTGCCTTGTAGTCATAATAACTCCAGTCAAAGGGTTTATATCAAAGTACATTGGATCGGAGAGGCTGCTGAAGCTGTAATTGACACTCAGCGGAGCTGGGGAGATTTTCACCACCTCTACAATAGTGCCTGGGGGAGCTATTTCACTCAGCTTGACTACATAAACATCTTTCTCGAAATTCGCCAGCACTGGGTCTGGCTTTGTAACCAACAACTGAACAACTTGGGTATTGGAAAACTTTGGAGGTATACCTCTGTCTTTAGCCTGGAACGTTAAGTTGCAGCCATAAGGGAATGTATCCCAGTCAACCAATTCTGATGTTTTAACCCTATACTCATTCCCAACAGGCGATCGATCAACCACAAACTGTTCATAAGGGTCACCCTCTATGATGGAGACCCATTCTATATCCCCAGATATTCCTTCATCTTTGTCCTCCACAGTCACTATGGCATAGACTGGGTTCTTGTCCACCCATGATGGAATGACAGCAACTGCACTGAGAACAGGAGAAAATTCATTAACCCGCTCCACAGTTAATACCAGCCTAGCAGTGCTGCTAATACCATTATTCCCATAGAGTTTCATTCCTCTGTCGACCACCTGCACCTCTAGCTCAAATCGGTCTTGTTTGTCCATCCTGGGCCGACCGGTCAGAGTGATGACCCCACTTGTTGGATGAACAGCAAAGAGTTCAACTCTGTTCTTGAAGAAATAGTAGAACTCCCCGTTGGAGCCCACGTCAGCATCCGTGGCTGTTACACGTCCTATGCTGGCACCCAGAGGGGCACTCTCAGAAACAACAAATGAATAGGAGGTTGGGGAGAAAAGAGGTCGGAGATCATTGGTATCCAATACCTTGATATAAACAGTGGCTAAGGCCTCTAGGTCTCCTTGGGCAGATGCCTTAATTGTCAGTGTGTAATTGTCCTGCACTTCCCGATTCAATATGGCACCGCTACCACCGTTAGTGCGTATACGGAGGAAACAAAAATCTCCCATTACAAACTCCTCAGCCTGGAAGATTCCCTCACTATCTCCAAACTCAATGGAATATTTTATGTCTAAAGACCGAGGTGGCCCAAGAATGATGCCCATTTTGACCTCACTTCTGGTATAAGTTCTTGCAGCAGAGTTCTCAAAGATGGAAGCATTATAGGCAGGCTGGCTGAAGAGCAGCAGGCCTTGTCCTGCCCTAGGTTCTGGCAAGAACTGGGCATGGGTTGAGGGGAAACAGAGGAGGAGGAAAAAGCAAATAAATTGGAAAAGAAGAGAGAAGCTGGGTAGAGGAAACATCTTTTCCCACCGATTAGGTTTCATCTCTATTCCATCTCCCAGTCACCCTATATTTGGAAAGAATAATAAAGAAAAACAGACCTGGATTCAGTTGGTGAGTTGTTAGACATGCATTCTGAATGCTAAAAATCTGATAGAGAACTGTGAGACAAAAGTTACAAAGACATTTCAGGGGTACTGCTTACTACAGGGAAATGATAGCATATTCAATGTTGCACTCAAACAGTTTGCATTCAAACACCCGATATTGAGCCCAAAAGGCTCAGAAGCAAAGAATGACACATCTTTTAAAAAAAAACATACATCAAAGCACAGTGCACGTACACAGGCTCAGCGAAACATATCATGTCACAAAATGAAATAATAGGGATCAAGAACAATCACTGTTCCTGTAATAAAGAGTGCCTAAAAGACACAATGACTTATTATTCTGTAGTCAGTAACCACCACACCAGGCTTGTGATAGTTTCACAAGAAAAAAAAGCAACAAGGACAAGAGATAACGCGATCAAACATCAAACATCATTATGCATTAAGAGAAATTACACTACACATTAGTTGCACTTAAACACTTTTTTAAACAGTCGGGTTTTATTTGACATTATCATCAAATTAACTCAAATGCACAGCAAAAGTTTAACCCATGTAATAATTGCAAGAGATGGAAAGGAGAGGGAAAATTGGTGACCTAATTAAAACCATTTTCTTTTTCTTTTCTTTTTTTAATTACAAATACTTTTTGGCTAAATACTGCATGGGTTACTGTATACTAAATGTTGTTGCCTATGCATCGCCTTATACAGTAGTATTGTTTTGATCATTATACAACTTCAATAGAAACATTTTTTATTAAAGAACTGATGATGTAAAATTTGAGCATGTAGGTCCTATTTGTTGGACATATAGTAGCCTACATTAATATCTGCACCAAATAGGCTGTCAGAATTTAAAGACTCAGATCAACATTCCCCAGAGAGAGACTGTCCTGGGAGAGCTTGGGGTGCAGTTAACGTCCCCCATGTTGATTCTGATGCAGATCCAATGTTGCTTGCCTCCCTCCCTCCCTCCAAAATCCACGAGTTTCTCATGCTACAGTCTGTAGCTTAATTAAATATATTGTGTACAGACTTCACTCACACATCACAGCGTGTCCTACCTTTAGACGAAACAGCTGTAATCAGTGGAAGTAAATCATTTCCCATCCTCTCCCCGACAGTCATTTAGAAAAGAAAGAAAAGCAAATGCACAAAACAGTCGCGCAGAAGTCGATGGTGATGCGCGAAATGGAAAATTCATGTGAGAATATCCCGAGAGGCAGTTGTCTACTAGGCTGCAGCCATCCTCGTAAAACTAAATAGCTATTGCCCCAGTTTCATGCACCTGAATACTGTCACCCTGATAGCAGTGCTATTTTGGCTTTATCTGCTATAGTACACACAAAACTGACGTTAAAACTGCTAGGTGTTAGTTTGCTGGAAGGTTAAGGTCCGAGATAAATTGGTATAAAGACCCTGTCGCTTAACGCAAGTTTGGAAGCGGTCAGCATCAGTTGTCGCTTGTGTGGGACCGCGGTGCGCTCACAGGATGGAGAAGGCGGGCTGGGCAAGCGCCGATCTTTGCCGAGTGCAGCCGACAACATCCGGAAGTGAGACCAGTAAAGAAACGGTCAACGCTCTGCATCTTACACACACAAGCTTTTTAGTGTTAGTTACAAATCCAGCCACCTGTAGAACTTGTTTCACCCGCCGCCATGTCCGCATTGTGCTATAATAAGGGATGTGGGCAGCGATTTGATCCGGAAAATAACCCAGACGGTGAGTAGTGTCCTAGTTAACTACCGCTGTAACGTTACCCCGCATCACTCTGTTAGCAAGCTAACCTCTGATCATCTGGAAATTTCTGTAGCGTGCAGGCCTGGTGGGCCTATGTAGCTAACCTGATATTAGTTAGCTGACTGGACGCAACACAGTAGTAACTTCATTCATCAACACTGCTGTAGCCTATCTGGTAGATAACTGGTAACGTTAGTGTATTTGCTGTTGTATCACGATGTTGTTGAGTTAGCATGTTAAGCTCTTGTGATTAGCACGTTAGAGGGTAGTACTTCGACTTTGCAGAAGAACCATTGTAACCCGGGACAGGACACACTGTAAGTCAAGCGGTTAAAAGTTACAGGTAAAGAAACACACCATTCAACTTTTTATTACACGTAGTCTGCCGATATATACAGCACTTTTGTCAACGCTATCCCACAATCACAACTAAGTCATGTTACCACAAGTGTTAACGTAACTGGAAAAGTGTGAAAGCACTTTTGCTAGCAGTTAAAACCGAGTAACGTTAACTAGTCAACAGAGGGGTCCAGCTTTTAAAGAGTAATTAGATTGTATCTATTTATCTATTTCATCAAGCAATATTCAGTCCACTGGACTGGTTGTGAAGTGGTTGAAATATCCATTAGATGGCTTGTTTTCCAACAGCATTTCTGTCTGGAGATCAGATATCTCCAGTAGGAAAGATCACCACTTCCATATGGTTTGGCAAGCAACGCAAAGTTCCACATTAACACAAAAAATACCTAACGACAGCAAAAAAAGTAAATAAATTTAAGATAACAGTGGGACCAATGAGATGGGTAGGCAGGTAACTGTTTGCAGACGCCAAAATAATCACCATAACCAATCAGCATCCACAATGTAGCCTACAGCTGTAATGTCATTTAATTGTTTGTGGAACAAAATTTTTGATTGGTTAAGTACAAAGAATGTAATACCTGTTTTTGATTACCATAAGGTGAAGTTGGGTTGTTTTATGGAAAACAAAGACATCGAGTTCTTGTGTAATAAGGTCTTCATCATAGCAAAATTTTATATTCATAAGTGTGGATTTTTAAAAGCTACACCAAGTTTTAATGCATTCATTAATGAGTTAAAAAGTCAGGTTTTTTGGTCATTGAAAAAGCTGGAGAAGAATAGTGCCTTAAGATTCTGAGTTTCTTTCACTGTATTTTGACTAAATCCCCTTAATTTATGTTATTTTATTTTAATTTATGTTTATTTATTTATATATTTGTAGCTATTTATTTATTTTGCATATTTTTGCTTATTTACTTTCGGTTGTATGCTGCTTAGTTGTTTATTGAAAATGCAAATAAAGTGATGGAGGAAAAAAACAAAAGGACATTTAAAACTCCTTATGTTATGTTAACTAGGTTTGTAATTACAGATCTCATTTTTATGGCTGCCACTTCATCCTAAAGATTTGAAAGTAGGGGCACAACCTCTGAGAAACCCAAAAGAAATGGAAAGACGTCAGATGTATTCATGAGCTGATCCTTTTCCTTACTAACAGAAGGACTTATGCCTGAGGAAAGCTAAAGAATATGTTGAACCCACACTGTTTCCTGCCATCAGTCTGTGAACATGAGTGCAGCCTCCCCAGTAACCAGGGACCTCATTTAGAAATCAGGACAGATGTAGTCATGGAATGTTTACAGTGCATATTTCTCTCCAAAGCAGTGTCCAAATCCTTGATATAATGTAGTAAAAGATGCCTTGGGAGACAAAGATGTTTTAAATACCACTCATAATCATGAGCAAACAAATGATTCCCATCTTATTGCCTTTTCTCCTATTTGAAGCCACGGTTGAGTTGATGTTTATGAGGTTTGGCACACAGTTTATGGCGTATATCATCCCGTTTTTATGTGAGAAATGGTGGATGTGTGTGTTATTATTTCCTTATACATTTAGCTGATAATACATACAAATGGTATTATGAAAAACCTGCAAACCTCCGTAAGTGCAGTAACGCAACAAAACCACTAGGAAATTCATTTACTTGAGCTTGTGTAGGGATAAGTCATTGTCACGATTATTCACTTCTTGATCTTGAGTTACTTACTTCAGATAAAGTTAGCTCATGAAACCATTGTTTGTGGTCGCCATTTATCTATATTTAATTGAACATTCAAGGTGGTATTGTTGTCTGCAGCTCCCATGACAAAACCTCCGTGAGTCCCTCAATTCTTTTCGTTAGAAATGTCCTCTTCTGTATTCAAGTAATACAACATTGTGTATCTGGCAATACACGGTGACTCAATTGTAATTTCCATTTTAATCGGATGGCTGTTTTCATAAGTCCTTTAGTGGTATCTAAAAAGGTGTACGGCAATGGCATGGAAGGGTCACAGCTCAGGTTGTATTGTGAGGAAAATGCTTGATTTATGGTGTCACCCAGCCAGATTTATTTATTTAATACCACAGTGATTTGACATTTAGGGCAGTTCCAAAAAGAGGACATTTTAAAAATCATGCTGTACTTTTCATTTAAAGCTAATATCAAATGGTGATTTGTCAAACCTTCTGATGTTATCTCAAATGTGCCATAGATCCATTAGTTTAAAATTGTATTAATATAAAGTTTTCATGTGTAACGATCTTGTGTCAGATTGCCTTTTGTCTTGTTTGGCTTTTATGTTGCTCATATTGAGATGTTGCTCCAGTTTTAAAATTTTTCCTCAGAAATTATTTATTTGAAAGGAGTGTTTAATAAATATTTCCAATTAATTTCATAATGCCCACATTAATAATTTATCTATGCATTTTATGTACTGCACTTCAAAAAGACAAATGCAAATCGTTGAATTTACATCATCTATAAAAGACAGTGAAAATTGTTATTATTGTTATTGAAAACAAGTCATTAGCTACGTAAGCTTTAATTCTCTTTATCCTTTGTGTTTTCTAGCTTGCTGATTTTTCGTTTTAACCATGAATTATCCAATGTCACTTTTGGAGATGTGATCAGTTCTTGTTTTAAACACCAATGATAATTCTACTCTTTATTACTGACTAGGGTTAACTACATTTAAATATTTTTGTTTTATCCGACAATCTACACACACAACGTACATTAATTAACCTCAGCATGTTTTGTCTGTTCAATAAATAAAAATTTCTTCACACTTGCCTCAGTACAGCATGATAAATATTGTTAGGGACAAACTGGACCCCATACAGCCATCAAATATTGCTAGAATAATACATTTACCAACTTAGTGCTTGTTGAAAAACCAGTATAACTTTTTGCTATTCGGATTCTAAAATTAGTTTTGTCCAACTGTAAGCACCTTAACGGGTCATTTTGACAGGGAACACCCGGAGGCAGCATCTGACACTGCTGACCCAAGTCCTTTGAGAGGTGTACCACGCATGAAAGGAGGAGCAATTGCAGACAAGACTTCACTGTTTTTGTAGTGCTTTACCAAGAAAGGCTTGGCCTCCATCAAACGGATGAAAATGACCATATATTGTTTATAGTTGTTGATTGTCAAAATACCTCGCCACCTTCAGAAACTTCTATTCTTTAATTCTGTTTATCATTTTGTAAAAGAAATGCACTTTTTCCACAGTGAGCAAGTTAGGGTGTACCATGAAAGCTGAAAGTTTTGTGTCTTTAATGAAACTAGTATTCATTCAGAGTAAGCCAGAAAGGCGTATTCTGGTTTGTGTGTTATACAGTGCTGGTGTGGTTTACACTGTTTCCTACATCACCACACATATTTCCTCTAAATTAATCAAAGTTGTGTTTCGTTTTCACAGATGGCTGCACCTATCACCCAGGTGTCCCAGTATTCCACGATGCATTAAAGGTAAAATGCTGAAAATGTACAGTTAGCTTGTCTTGTTGTGTGGTCAAAGTTAACATCTCTCTTGATTTATTTCCTAGGGATGGTCCTGCTGCAAGAGAAGAACTACAGACTTCTCAGACTTCCTCAGCATTGCTGTAAGCTATTTGTTTTGGTTTGAATCCATACTTTTAATTCTCCATGGTCACATTTCCATTGTCTATTGTTTTTATGGGCATTGACTGCCACCACCACCTTTGCTGTGGCTATATTGGCCTTATTGTTTGTGAGTCCGACACAATGACCTTCTCCTCACAGGGCTGTACAAAAGGCCCCCACAACAAGGAGAAGCCCCCTGAGCCAGTGAAACCAGATGTGACCTCATCAGGAGGAAAGAAAGACGCAGATGACCAAAAACCAAAGTTTAACGAGTACATCATCTCCGCACCTAAACCCCAGGAGGCGATACGCAGGCCCAGGTTGTACAATTGGCTTCAGACTTAGTTTTAAAAAATATTTGATCAGTACTATACCATACAGTTATTTATGCAGTGAACACATAAGTGAAGCAAAAGCATTTTTGGGGATATAAAGATTTAACCCATATTGAACCCATATTTTATTATATCAACACTGTTTACATGGATATTATTTTTCAAATCACATTTTAGAGAAAGAAAACGGCCAAGAACACATTTTTCTCCATTCAGTACATCCACTTCTGACTTAAAACTGTATATCCATAGTAGCTCTGTGGACTACATTCAGCTCTGAATTATTCTGGTTTAGTATAAAAAGCATAAAAGGATAGGTATAGCATCAGAGGTATTAAATTAGCCTGAAATCATCTATCGTATACTGAGGATCCACGGGATAGTGAGAGGCGTTCTCTGGTCTTGAACTCTGGTGGGGGGTATTCAGGGTAAAACAGAAAGTGGACAAGCTACTGATGAGGCAATTACTGCTGAATAGTAAAGCTCCTTTCAAATACTGTATTGGTCTTAGGCTGGCTTTGTACCCAAGACCTAATTTTCAAGGCAATGTTGCCAGTAATGTATTCCTTACTTAAAGAAAAAATCCTAATACCCTTCCAAATTGTTTTCAATTAAAAAAGTGACTACATTCCCTTTGTTATTGTTTCATGCCTAATTTTTTATTTTATTTTTTATTTTGGACACCATTACAGTGCTGATGAGCCATTAGTGAGAATGCAGCATAAAGTCTCTGCTTCTCTGAAGCAGGCTCTGGAGAAACTGAAGCTATCTGAAAATGCAACTGAGAAAAATGGTGAGAACAGAACTTTATCCTCCCCTTGTTTGCCCTTTTTTACTTTTCTATGTTTCTGTTTTCTTTTGTTGTTGTTTTTTGTCCTCTGTATCGCAAACTGCCATCCACTACCATCCACGTCTTGTTATAGTACACAGGAAGGTCATGTTGACAGTTGAAGTTAATGGATGGCCGCTGGGAATTTTCCCGTGTCATTCACATAATGGCAGTGGAGTACAAGCTGACAGGGACAGGACAACTCACTATAACTGTGGATGCATTTTTTAGATGCTCTTCAAAATAAGGGTGTCAATTCTTTGTCTCTGTCTGTCTTTCCCCGTCTTTCTAGAGGAAGATAGTGACGAGATCAAGATCGGAACATCTTGTAAAAATGGAGGATGTACAAAAGTAAGTGAATATGTTTTTGTGTACTGTGGAAACCAATGTGGAATAAATTCTGAAGGTGTTGAAAAATCTGTATCGTCATTCATAGTTCTGTAGGGCTTTGGCAACATCAGCTTAATTGTTTTTATTATTTTTACTTTAAATTTATGCATATTTCATATTAAATTCAGCTTATTTTTAAAATTCTATGAACAGATATGATTAAATTAAAGCAAATCATGCTGATCCTGACAAAGAAATCAGAACACCCCAAAAGAGCTAACCACTCTGAGAAAGAGCAAGTAGATACAGCTTTTTTTCCTCCTCCTCCACATTTGCCCTGAGACAGATGCCAAGCAACTTTTTTTTCTTTTTTTTATGCTCAAGCTAATCTGGTCTGTCAGAGCAGAAACCCCAAGATTAGAAATTAAAATATTGAGGAACATTTAAAGTGACTTGGGTTTTGTAGAAGAAGGACTTGATTTACATAATTTTACTTAGTCATTTGATTGAAAGCCATGAGATATTCTCTCAAGGGCTGTCTATTTTTAGTTGATTAATCAGTTTGAGTATTTGGTAGAGTTTAAATGGGTTCTCTTATGATTTTGTATTTATGCTAATTTCCAGAAAAATTATACTTTCACCTCAGTCATTACAATAATATTCAAAAATATGTTTTATAAGCAGTAGATTTCAGGAAATCAAAAGTTGACCGTACTGAGGAAATCAGTGAAGACATCAGTTCAAAAAAACAAATTGAGTATCTATCAACTTTTTTTTAGCAATTTTTTAAGGGAAAAACATTCTCTGATTCCATCTTCTTAAAGTGAATATTTTCTTTACACCTCTACAGCAGTAAACGGAATATCTTTGTGTTTTGGACAAAACAAGAAATTTGAGGACGTCATTTTGGGCTTTTGGATTTTCTTACATTTGAAAGACCAATTTACTAATCGGTTAATCAAGAAAATAATTCACAGATGAAACGACAATGAAAATGATCATTAGCTGCAGCCTTTGTTTCAGTATTTTGAACCACATTTGTGTTACCTTCAGAGTTTTGAAGGACCTACAAGCGATTCAGATGTGTGCTCATACCACCCTGGATTTCCTATCTTCCATGAAGGGTTAGTATTATTATGATAATTTATTACCTATCATGTAGAACTTTTACAATTCAATCTTAAAAACATCTTTCTATCTCTGCATTTCACTTTACTGACATGAAATGGTAGACATTCTTTGGAAACCGTAAAAGAAGTGTGAAGAGCAACACTAGTATTTTCCTGTTTCTCATGTTTACTGGTCCTCTTGAGTGACAAGTTACTGACTTCTAAAACTCCTGCGGGTGTGTCTTTCCTGCATCTCCAGGATGAAATACTGGAGCTGCTGTAAGAGGAAAACCTCTGACTTTAACACTTTCCTCTCTCAAGAGGGCTGCGCAAAGGGAACGCATCTGTGGAAGAAGAAAGATGCGGTAGGTGTGCCTATTTGACAGCAAGTGATCTCTTATGTGTGCAAGTCCACATGAGAGAGCCTCAGCTGTGGCTCCACCTAATGGTGGACACTAGCACAGTGAAGATGATGCTTTGTGGTAGAGACAGAATGGTTGAATTTGTGTATCAAATGATCATTGCTTCAGATGTTGTTTATCTGCAATCTCCTTGTAGGGTAAGAAAGTGGTTCCATGTCGGTTTGACTGGCACCAGACCGGGGCGCAGGTCATCATCTCTATCTATGCCAAGAACGCCATCCCTGAGTTGAGCTATGTGGATGCAAACAGCACCACGGTGAGGGATACTATATTCTGTCAAATGATATCTGTCCAAATCTACAATCTACTAATTGAGTTCTTCATCTCCACTTAAATAAACACTTCTTCTGCGTTTATTTGTCTTTTCTTCTTCAGCTCAACATCCATGTTATATTTGAGGGAGAGAAAGAATTTGATCAGAAAATCAGCTTGTGGGGAGTAAGTACATTTTCACTTTCAGCATATTATACTACAGATCTATACTAGGTAGGGCTGGACAATAAAACAACAATTATCACAGTATGTTTTTTTTTTTCAATAACATAAATGTTCAGTAAAAATTCAATAAATGTTTGATTTTATTCACTTGAATCATGCACAGATTAGGACTTTAATTTTTTTTATTAAGATATTTATTTTGTTGAGGAAAAAGGACTGAAAAAAAAGCTTTTACTTCATTTTACTCATGCATATTTGTTGTCAAATATTTTATCATAATTGTTTTGAATGTTCTAAGATTTGTGAAGTGATCCACTGTTTGGTATCAAGTGTTTACCATAAAGAGTCTAAACTACAACTAACCACCAGATTTCTTCAACTTTCAGTCAGGGGCAAAAATCTAAACTAAAATTTAAACTAAATAATGATTTGATACTTACCGTGGTAATTATCGATATGAAAGGATACAAAACTTTTTATCGTGATAACATTTTTGGCCATATCGTCCAGCCCTAATACTAGAGATTGAAAATGGCAATATTTGTATCAGAAAAAATAAAAAACTGTTTTTATTTCCTCCTGAATATACACCAGTTAGTTAAAACATGACTTGCTTATAACTAACTTGTGTTTGCCAGACCAACTTGTCTGTGATCACCTTTTACCGAAGGAACTCTCTCACTTCTGTTTTGGACAAACTTTTCTACAAATGTTTCTTGGCTGCCATGTTTTTATTAATTCCTGTTTGCGGATAAGTGCACATAAGTGACACTGTAATTTTATTTGACTTAATTTGTTGAACCTAAGAGATTATCAGTTTAGAGTTTCGATCATTCTGTTGTAGGATTTCAGCTGGCAAGAAAAGATCATTTTCCGAAAATACACCCAATCGCAGCGCTAACTGGTTACATTTTGTATGATAGCAGTTCTTTTTGGTCTTTTGATAACTTATTATACCCATCTTTTTATTAAGCCATCCTTTTGTCACATCCCCTCTTTTCCTTGCAGGTGATAGATGTAAGTAAAAGTACAGTGAACATGATGGCCGCTAAGATCGAGATTGCCATGAAGAAGTCTGAGCCCATGTCATGGGCTCGACTGGACCTTCCTCCCCCCGTCGCCCCACCCAAAGAGAACGAGAAGAAAAAAGAGGAGACTGATAGTGAGGATGAAGATGAATGATGAGGAATTAAAATTAAAACATAGTGTTTATTTTTAGCTGAATCCAAGGCCACACAGTCCATTTCTTACCTCTTTTAAAGATTCGCCTCTTCTGCTGTCATGGAACTTTGGCCTCTACTCTTCAACACTGCAGTGTTTCCCTTTTCATTCGTAGTTGCCAACTTTCTTGATTTGGCCTGTTTTTCTCAAGTTTTGGCTCTTTTTTATCGCTAATCATTATATTATTGCTAATCATTATATAGGTTGGAATGCTGAAGAATCGTCCAGTATATCTTTCACCCTTTTTCACTCAAGTACTGAATGATAATGGGGGAACATGGACTTTAAAACATTCAATCAAGTCAGACGATGACACACTTGTTAATTGCACTGAAATCCCCTGGGAAATAACACCACGCACGTAGGAGTCAGCTGTGACCATGCTTCATCTTGGACCCATTAAGCCTTTCATGTGAAGTGCTCACACCGTAATGGACCACAGTTGTGACCATTTTCTATTTCACCAATGTTTGGTAATAGATTCATTCCATCCTTTGGTGTCATAAATTGTATAAATTATTGCATTGTTTTGTCCACAGGTATCACATCAGACTAAATATTGTCTTCACAGATATGTTCCCTGATCTGTGATAATGAAGCTTCTCTATGTAGTTTGAGTAAGAAATTTGGAACTCTAAAATGTCCACATTTGCATAATATGGAGTGTATTCTAAATAAACTGAAATACAGTAGTTCCTTGGGACTCTTATACTTAGTAATTAAATGTTTGACAGCTGTGCAATGAATATAACCACCTTTAGCACAGTTAAAATTGTAGATTTGCTCCAAATTTGTTATGTTTTTGTGTTGCCCATCCATTTGCCCAATTCATGTGAATGCAGTGTCTCAGGAACGCCTTCAGGCAATTTCTTCCAAGTTTGACAGAAACATCTACTTGGACTCAAGGATAAATCGATTAGAATTTGGGGGCCAAAGGTCAAGATCACTGTGACCTCACAAAACATGTTTGTGGCCATAACTCAAGAACCATTGTCCATATTTCACAGTTGGTTGGACAACTAATTAGTGACACGTTTGACTCAAAGGTCACTATGACCTCAAAATGACCTTGACAAACACAGTTTTGGCCATAACTCAAGAACCGATGGGGTAATTATGCACCGATATTTAATGGGATGCAACAGATGAACATTTTTACCCAAAAGTTTAAAAGTCAACTTCACAGTGACATCTTAATGTCCTGGAAAAAATGTGTTTTGCCATTAACATTCACATTATAACTCAGGAACTGAAGTGGATTGTGACCGTATTTTCCAGTTAGTCAGACACTGAATAGATGACACCTTTCACCCAAAGGTCAAAATAGGTTTAAGGCCATCATTAAACAATTGATTTGGCGATTTCACGCATGTTGACCTGGATGACAAAATGAATAAATAATAACAAGCACAGTATGGGCTTTCCTCCATCTCATCCACTCTGCAATACACTCGCTGCCTCATTCTGAAATTTGAACGCCATTGGAGTCATGTGACTGCAGAAAATATATTGGAGCATGCTTAGCTAATCATGATCCTGTGAGTAAGAGTCACAGTTCATAGAGAGGCTTTGCATCTAAAAATAACATGATTTACATTTACCTAATTATACCTAAAGTATTAAGATTTGCTTCCCAATGATATCTATGTCCTTATTTCTTGTCAGTACAACATAGCGCAGTTTTAATAATGAGAATGTACTGTAATGTCTGAGAATTCCAATTAAATACAAAGCATTTTGAACAAGGTACTGTATTATAAAAATGCTATGCTAGACAGCATGTCTCAAGGCTTAGAATGCATGAATGAAATTTGACTGAATGAGACCATGACATAATGGTAAAGTTATTAGGGAACCAATTTATCTTACCAAAAATAAACTTCTGTGTTGAACTGTCTTTTAAAACTGTGGTGATGTGTTTGTGTGTAATGGTTTAAATAATATTTCTAAGGAAGACATGCAGAGCAGGCTTTGTTAGTGGTATTAACTCTTGAGACTCTCCAACAGTTGGGACCTTGTGGAAAGAAACTTTCCTTTAATTAAAGTAGGTGTGACTTTTAAAGGGAAGATTTTGAACCACGGGAAACTTTGGGAATTGCGGTGACTTTTTACAAATGTCAACTTTTTTTTTTTTTTTTTACATAACTCTAAGGTTATTGAGTAAGAGTACTGAACTATGTCCTGGTGCTGTGGAGATGTCTCAGACCATGACATCTGTGAAGACATTATCACCTCTTTCTATTTCCAAAAGCACATCTGACTACATGAATCAGTTTAAATGTTGAATCAAAATGTGGTTCAGTCAACTCCTACATGAAGATAATAGAAGAAAGTCCCCCAAGGCTTCTGTTAATATATCTGAGGAGTTTTAGCACTCTGAATGGCAGTGTGATGTATGTGGGATGTTATTTTTTCAAAATAAGGGCCTGCGTACATGACTGATGCAACACACTGCAGAACCTGATTTTGAAGGTAACCCCACAGAATAAATGTGAAAAGTCATTTCTGTCATGGAAATGTTCCATGACAGAAAGCAGTAAGTCTGATATCTATCTGATGGATACGTAATGGATATGATTTGAAGTTGTGGGTGGAACAAGTTTAAAGTTTAACATGCGTTATAACACATTTCAAAAATAGAAGATGCACAGTTTTTATTACACTTAATACAGTTTAAATACATTGCCATCAACAAAGACTATATGCTCTTAACAATTAGTCAATGTGTACTTCACAGTTGTAGTGTTCTTAAAGCTAGTGGCACTATGGTAACTGCTGATATAAATCAGACTGGCATCATGTTATCAAGCGTCAAGGCCACATCCCCTTTTTGGGGGAACCGACTTACCAAGGCTTTCACAGTGAGATTTGAGGCACACATAACACATGAATATTCAGTGTGGTAAATAGCTAAATGATGCTGGTGACGGCAATGGTCCTACTACTGATGGATTGCAATGACAGTGTGTGTGTGTGGGGGGGGGGGCTGGAGGACAGTGACAGGCCACAGTATAGCAGCAGCAGTAAAGATCTACCTCAGCCTAACTGGTTGGTTATTCACAGACAAAACTTAAGCCTAACGTTAGTTATGTATAGATGTGTGGATAAGTAATGTTTTGGTATTGGGTAGTTCATTATTAGACATGTCTCTAACACAAATAGCAGTGACATACTGTATATTAAATCTTCAAATCTTGAAATCAGTTTTGCAAAGTACCCGTATGCATGTTACCGTCTGTTGTATAATACTTAATGAGAGAAAAAGATAGCAAGTATTGCCTTGGGTTAAATGTGTGCACAGTAAACTGCACTGCATTATGTTTTTCAAGCCGAGTGAGATAAGAGGTTTGTGTTAAATGTTGAGGATGTAATGTTCAGTCCTTAGGCACAAATCATCTAATGTAACTATTTTAAAGTTACATAACATAGGGTAGTAATTTGGCATTATCAGCATTACTCATATAGAAACCATTTTTTGTCATAATATGCTGGGGTGGAGTTAGAATGCACAGAATGAATGTGCAGTAGACAAATCTGCTACATCTGAATCCTTGTTGTAATAATCTGGGCTGATCTAATAGAAAATCAAGGATCCCCAACAATGCCAAGTAAATCTAGTCTTCAATACTCAGAATTAATTTTAGATCAACAGAAAAACATTTACTCTGCAAAGAGTAACACAGTGACATCTGGTGGCTTTTAAAACTTTAGCAGCCCTTCAAGACTGGGGCTGAAGCACAACACCTTGCTGATATTAATAATTTTAGTCTTGTGTGTTTTAAAAGTCCAAGTAGGCTGTGTGTTATTATTAAACCTGTTTACATTTGTTCAGAAGTGCTGCCTTAAATATAGATGTTACTGTGTAAGACTCGAGGCATGGATAAAATATCTTTGCTAATAACTCATGAATGTACCTTTCTTTGGTGTAGTTTATGATTTCAAACTTCATGGTTGATCTTTATGTAACATTTCATGTAATGGCGAGTAATTACATTCATCAAATTAGCCTATTACTTTTATTTACATTATTCACAATGCTATCATTACTTGGTATCTGGAGAAAATTATAGGAATAATAGGAAATTTCGCTATTATTTTCTTCTCTTCTTATGCCTTCCAGAGTTTAAGGTTTAGCTGTTAAAGCACCAGTGACGTTATCGGTCACATGATCACTTCAAGGTTTGAACCTGGTTTGAACAACTTAGGTAGCATTTATCAACAAGGAAGCATAAATCACCAGAACACCGGCACCAGGAGTGAAACAAGCTTCGGACCTTCGGTATCATCCGTTTATCTCTGTTACTAGCGAGATAACTGCAGCCAACGTTAGCTAGCTAGCATTACATTAGGATTAGGTAACCTCACCAACTCACTGCTACAAGTGTAACATACAGCTGTGGATTCACAAACCTGAAACATATGTACATGATTCACTTGCAGATGCTGATGCTGCTAAACCACTTTCTGTGGATGTTGGCCAGCTGAGGTTTACTCCATGGAGAAAACTTTTATCATGTCCATTGTTCATAAGCTGGTTAGATATCTAGCAAACTTGTTCACGGAGGTGACATAAGGTGACACAGACTGAATGAACCTGACACTTCAACCAGATTTTCGACAGCTTTCACCTGACAGAAACCACTTTTGTGCAAGTCCTGCCTGCTACTCTGCCTCTGATTAGCTGACCCTATAACCTTAACCAGGGCCGCCCTGACCTTAGCCAATGGAGGCAACAAGTACTAGCCTATCAGAGTCATCTATAAATTTGCCCAATAATAGAACTTAAGCCATTGATTTGCCAGTTCAGTCAGAGAGCCTGATGGAAATGAAGCTGAAGTCATTTAAAGCAATATTATGTAGAAATTTGCTTAGCCTCAAAATCATTTTGATGGAATACTGACTTGGAGTCTAACATGGAGGATGCACTTCTCTGCCATCTCCGGGCCTGGCACCTGATAGGGTACTAGCATACATTTTGGTTTTTGCTAGCCAAAATTAGCATTCCAGTGCACCTTTCTAACAAAATTATCTAGCTCCACCCACTTGTCTGAATATGGTCACTTCAGGTTCCAAAAAATCAAACTTGAATCCTTAAAATGCTAGTCCACAAACCAATGGGTGACATCATGGTTACACCCACTTTTTAAAAGAGTCTATGTATTGGACTGGCTTTTAGTCATTGGCAACAGCTTGGTGAAATAACATTTTGTGCAGAAGATGAATGTCATAGCTGAAAGACGTAAGTTTTGGCAACGAGCGCAGAGACATGATGAAACTATTGCTAACATATGCTACTGGAATAAATATTGGAAAAAGCCTACTGTGAATGCATTTCTGAAAGTTTGCTACTAGAAGATAAACTGACGCTGGATAAGGCCATTCAGATTGTCAATCAAGTGGAATCAGCCGTGCCAATGCCAGCGCACTCTCAACCAGTGAAGTGCAGGTGGGGAGATGATAGGCCTTCACTGCCAAATATGGAGGGCAATTTCATTCAAATCTCCACCCAAACTGTCCATATTTTTAGAAATATAGTTGCTGAACATCTGAAAAACATAGAGAGCAGACCAACCACAATGAAGCAATTGTTTTGATTAAAATGATTGATTGGGACAATACATCCCTACTAAATTCTATGCCCTTCCCAGACAGCCATCACACACCACCTATCCACTTAACCTTCGCAACCACCACTTGGACATCACACGCTCAACACAGTTGGATCATTGGTTCACTAACCCAAGATCATTTAATGCTGTGTCACTATCTAACTCCAGGACATTATGGAAGCTGCCAGGACATTGCATCTTTATTCAATGTTAGGGCAATGATGGGCATTGACTATGTGTCCATATGTGACAAGTCAGGAAGTGAGAACGGGTTGGGTGTAGATGCAGCTTTGCGTAGGAGTGTGTGTTCAGTAGCACAGTAAACATTTTAGCTGTGCTGGAAGATAAGTCATGTGCACTTGGCTAGCTGGTAATTGGATAGGTGGTGTACAGTTTGGGTGGGATTTTGTATGAAATGGCTCTCCATGCCAAAGAAAAACAAAATCTTTCAACCATGCAGGTAACCTCACAAAAGGTCAATTGGATTAGGTTATTATCTGTAACACAGATGTGACTCAGATAAGCATCTGGCAAATGCTCTACCACAAACAAAATATGCAAATCATGTGGAACGACTGGACACATTACAAAAGTATGCTGCTCTAGTCAAAAATGTGAGGCAAGGGGGGTTGTTATCCTTGAGTTGGCTGTGCTTTTTCTGAAGGATGCTGCCCCAGAATAGAAAATGTTACTGAGTTCCTTTAAGCCTACAGAGCTACACCAGATGCAACCATAGAGATGTCACCCCTCCAGCTCATGCATGGAAGAAGGATTAGAACTAAACTCTCCAGCCAAAGCTCACAGCTGCTCAGGATAATAAACTGAGAGACAGAGTTGCAAAGAAGCAGTTACACATGAAAACATACACTGATGTCAAGAGACATGCCAAGACTCCTTAACTGCACCCAAGAAGACTTGTACACACGAGAAACCCTGTGCATATCAAGAAAGGAAAGTCCAGTGAGCCTCTTAAAGTGACACAGCAGAAAGGACTTTACAGCTATACTCTGACAGATGGAAAGACCTCGGATGCTTCACACCTGTCTGTGCTGCCAGAGACCTTCATATACCCAGCAGAAGAACAGAAGCCTACAGAGCCTGCAACAAGTGATGGTGTATGAAAAGACGCCAGCGTCTTGGATGAAAGACTGTCACTTGAGAACACAAGACATATAATCTGTCGCTGTGAGAAAACAAATCCCAGTTTGTTTTAGTGTAGAAGTAACACTTTCTTGAAAGGGGGTTGTTGTGTTCTATAAAGCCAATCCTATTCCAGACCAATAGGTGGCACTATATCACTGCTGAAATACTAATTGAAAAGAGAAAAAGTCAAGTATATTGTGAAGTTTTGAAATGCAGGAACAGTGAATTAACAAGAAGTGTTATCATCTGTCCGGTGCTTTACGACAAATAAGTAACAACAGTGCTTCTCAGGTCATGCCTTCACATAGTTGTTTGGTAGTTATGTTGTTTGTTTTCCTCTGTGTCACTGCTGCTGATAAGTGGCTGCCTTTCTGAGAGAGCAAATAACATTTTCCACTTCCCCCTATCTAGCCGTCGTTTTGCAGGCAGTACAGCAGCAGCTATGAATATTACTACAATTCCTCCACAGAGCCCTGCAAGCAGTAGCCAGGGCCACACATCTTGTAAATCCTCAAGGTAAGGACGTATGGATTCTGTAAGCCTCTGGTCTGGAAAAAAAGTAAAACAAGCAGAGTAAATAACGTATATCTGGGTGTGCTAAATTATAATTCTGATAATAATATCAGTAATTTCCTGAAATGCAAGTCAATGTGGAAAATAGAAAAGTTCATCTTCGACAGAACTTACTAGCATTCAGCAGGTATGAATACTCATATCCAAGGACCTTGCTGGAAATGAAGTATTCTCTGTTTCTGTGGAGAGGCAGGAAGGGCACCATGTGGTATTCGCCGTTGTGCCCTATAGGAGCATTAGACTCTGGATACTCTGATGGAGATGGTCTATGTCTCCTGAGCCACTGCTCATAAATGCTATCATGGAAAAAAATAAAAACCAAAATCAGCATTGCTGCAAGTGCGTTAGTGTACTCAAATGATAAAATGCGTGTCTGTGTGTGTCTCACCTGTCAACAAAAGCGTGGTGGAGAAGGAATATGGGGTCATTTGCTGAGCCCTGCACTGAGGACATGGATCCGTTCATGTAGGCATGGAGTGCAGCATGCATACCCCTACGAGAAAAGTTTCCTAACCCAGTCTGAGGATCCCCAAATCCTGCAAGATAAAAAGTTTTAATGAGCATTGACAAAGGTGGCAGCTGCATGTAGTAGCTAGGGAAACAAAGGCTTTTTGTTGTAAAATGGAGATATTGTCAGACAGAATCAAATCAAATAATGGCATTTTTAAAAGAAAACCCAAGATACCCTAGGTCTTTTATTGGCAATATAAAAAATAAGAACATTCATGCTTGGGAAACCCTAAGTATTTAGGTAATTTTCTCATCCAAAATGGAATGTACCTGTCAAACAGGCACGTGTATGGCAATGGCAACAGTTATCCATAAAGCTCGCCTACAGTGGACTATGTTTCACTTTTAGGAAGTATGAGATATTTGAATATGTTCAGATCTCATATAGGTGTCCCTGTGAACCATCACAACACTCTATAGCTATGTTGGATATAGCATTTATTTGCATATTTCTCTTTTGATATTCAACCTGCTATTAATAGAAAATAGATGTTTAATAATGTGTAATTTAGCCTTCCTACAATGGCTGGATTTGTGCACAAGTTGTAATCCTGAAGCCATGTATAAGCTGAGATTTATATAACCTGAATATCAACCAGTTATTTGCTAGAGTGACCTGAGATTCAGTAGAAACTTTACTATAAACTTTACTTGCACAATATCTTTAGTAAAGTAAATTTCAACTTTGGACAATCCAATTGCTGGATAGTTCTTTAATTATTTGTAACCCTCAGTTTCACTAAATGTAATTTTCACTACTTTAAAATGGTTGCAGTGTTAGTGGTTATTTATGACTTGTTAGTCTGCAAATCATTGATAAATGCATTATAACAGTGTCTTATATGAAAAGAAGATGTTATAATGCATTAGTTATCAGATTATCAGCCTTATTGAATGTGGTGAGTATCCCTTCTTCTGTTATAGCCACACAGTACAAATAATCTAAATCTATGTATGTACAAATGAAAGTGCAAATAATAGCCTATGGGCATTACAGGAATAAGACATGGAGAACCAGATTAACACAGTGAGAGTGAAGAGTAGTAGAGCAAAGCAGGGAGTGATATCATATATCATATAGGACAGTCTGAATGTGTGTGTGTGTGTGTGTGTGTGCGCGCGCGCGTGCATGTGTCTGTCTTTCTGATTAAGCTTATCTGACCTTCCAGAGTGTTCCTGAAGCTCATGTTGGCACTGCGGTCCATGGCTCCGGTGTCATAACTGGTCAGACTGACAGTGAACTCCACCTCTGCTGAAGTTGGTAATCGTTCGACCACGCTACGGTTTTGGTTTCCAGGGTTACGACGTAATGGGCCTTCCCCCGTGGCATCGCATAACACGCCTCTGTCGTTGTACTCCTCAGCCTGGGAGCACAGTACCTGTTGATAGAGACACACAGGAACATATTGCAATAAAGATGAAAACAGCAGCACAGGGCGTAAGCACAGAAGTGAACACAGACATTTGTGAATTACAGTAAATTTAAATGCCCCTGCTATTAGTTTTTAGGCAATATAAATTAGCATGGTAAACCTAATTCAAATAAATAATAGCCTAATAATAAAATATTATGTGTGCAGTAGGTAACTAAGGTTACGCAGTAGGGCCTATGTTTTATTTTCTTTTTTTTGTCTCCCCTTCTTGTGAAATGAGACAGTTGATTGGAAATCACCGTGGCCATCTACGTATATGTACTGTCAGTATAAACTATAAACAAATTGAAAAAATAAGCAATACTGATAGAATCTTTTAGAATTTCAACAAATTTTTAAATGCTTTGATTAAAATATAGTATAGTTTACTGTGTTAGGGCGATTGCTGTCCAAATAAATCTCACCCAAGCATGTCGAAACGGTAAAAGCATTTTGCAATCCTGCTGATCAACAGCTACCTATGTATACTCAAGTAAAGGTGCAAATTTCCTAGTCATTTTTACATATTATTTACACAGTGTGTTAATGAGTTTCAATATTATTTTCACTGTTTGTTTTGATCTTTAAATTAATAAAAGTAATTGGTTACTTTACCCTCCAAGAAGAGAAGACCGAGCCTGGGCTGAGTAAGGTTGGGTCCTGGGGACTCCGGTCTCCCATCAGCTCGTCCGTGCACACGTCACATCTCTGGGCATCCCTCCAGTCCCAGTACGGAATGGTGAAGCTCGTGTCTCCGGTCAGCTTCCTGATCTCATGCTCCCAGTGCAGCAGGTATGCGCGGTGCCACGGGAGGAACGCAGGCGCCCAGTGGGCAAAGTCCACATTGGTCCACACATTCCCAGGACCGCCAAGCAGCGCGTTCCGGGACACATAGTAATGCATCCACACAAACACATCGTACACAGACACATCAGCGAACATCGGATTGGAGCCGTTTTCCATCTCCTGGTAGGTCCCGGTCACAACAACATAGTCCCTGCTGATTGTCTGTTTGGCCAAGTTCAGATAGGACACAAATCTGATTCTCTCGGCTCTGGAAAGGTGAAATATGTTCCTCCTCAGAGACTCTCTCCTTTCATTGCAGTTCACTCCAAAGTAGCCAAACTTACAGTCCGCGCAGTTGAAGCCCATAAAGTTACCTGCACACTGGCATGTACGGTTGTAGAAAACCAAGGGCCACTTCTCCCTGTCGTCCAACCCGGAGAAAGGGTACTGCGGCCCGTCGGGCTGGTCCGGCACTTCCACATCCTGGCAGAAGCCCCGGCCGGAGCTTGCTCCGCAGGGCGAGCCGTCTCCTTCCCAAGACGGGCAGCACTCCTTGGTGCGTAAGGCTTCCCGGGTGGCACACAGACGGGGGAATTGTTGATGGCTGGGCGCAAAACATAACGTGAAATTTAGGATTATCAGGAGCCACATTACAGCAAGGCTTTAATTCGCAGTTACCAAGAAATAAAACAAATAGGCTACACACAAAGTGAGAAAGCCCCGTTCACATGCCTAAATTCCTCAGGGTGTTCTCCGGGCACCCCCTCCTCTTTGTCGAACCACTCACATGATGAAGCTTACTTCATGTGGAGAGAGGGCAGTGGGGATTGCAGTCTAACTCCACAGGTTTTGCAGAATTTGTGCTACTCAATTAAAGCCTATTAAAAGTTTAATGGCATCGTTACGACTTAAAAATTAAAAACATCATGAAGTATTAGTATGGAGTCAGGCCACAAGAGCCTTCAGAACAGATTCAGTGCTCTAAGTCTGTGGAGCTCTGGAGGGACAAACTCCATTCCTTTACAAGATATCATACTGTATACTAGATTTATTTAATCAAATAATCTCATTGAGATCAAGAGAGATAGAAAGAAAAAACAAACATAGCCAGACATAACAAAAGGATAGCATCAGAGGCAGACATCACTAAAGGTAATTAAAGATAAAACTTCATATTTTATCAAAATGTTAGGTGTGAAACTGGGTTAAGATCTGGTGGCTGTAAAGGCTGTGGCAATTTCTTCATGTAATTTGCATTCCCACCAAACCATTCAGTGAGCCCTGGTGCACAGAAGCACCTGCATTTGATATGTTTCTCCACTCTTTTATTCTGTTTTTTCCTTTAATTTGTCTCCACTCTGTATAATGATACACCTACAAAAATATCAGCAAATGAAAAAATCCGTTAAAGTCATATAAGCCTGGAGTGGTGGATCACATGAGCCATTTCCCAGTGATGATTACAGTGATTTTCATCTGGGAATGCGTCCTGTTTTCTAGTCATCAGGGTAAAACAGGCGGGTAACTCATGATCTCTCTACAAACACACACACACACACACACACACACACACACACACACACACACACACACACACACACACAGCTAAAAGTAAAGTAAACTGTTATTCCTGGCATTATGGGATGAAAATGGCCTACTAGTAACAGAGAGAGAGGCATACAGAATGATGAGAGAAGTGTAGTACATAGCTCTACATTTACGTTTGCATATTTGTATCCTGTGTATGTAACCCTGCTGTCTGGGTTGCTAGAATTCTCCAGCCCATCTGGCCTGTTGGTATAAGCGGGCTAAAATTTCTTCTTAAATAATCTTCAATTTAACACCAACACAACAAAACAGTAGGCTACACTCTCAACATACTCTGGGGGTTCACAGCAGACTCTCCACTCTGTTGCACATGTTGCATCATGCCTGTTACACCACTGTAAGAAACCTTGTAAAAAAAAACTAATGCTGCCAGTCCATAATAATCTTGTGGAATTACTCCTCCTGAAATATATATCCTACCATTGTAGGCTATACTTTACAGCTTAATAAGCAACATACTGTAAATTATTTCACAGTGAAGTGTCAGGAACAATTCCTGTGCAATAATTCTGACTCTAATCAGCCACCTGTTTACTGAGTACCACTTATTATTTATTCATCATTCTCTATTTCAGAGCTGTTCATACTGTGAATATTGCCATATTGTATATTGTATATACTGTATACCAAATCCACCTACCTCAAGTACATAACACCTGTACATAATACGTATTTATTCCAGCTCTATGCTCCATCACACTGTGTGCATGTGTACTGTGTGCATGTAAGTGTATGTGTACCTGTTTAGCTCATCTACCTCCGGCATGTACATAATATCAATATTAATAAAATGAATATTAATATAAATATATATTATATAATATATTAATATAATAATGGTAATAATAATTTACTCCTGCATCCTTTGCACTCAGCTCATTCCACTATTGTCTCATTCTGTCTATAATGCTTTTGTTTATAGTGTGTATATTGTCAAGTAGGTTGAGATCCCAACGCTCTAAACAGCATGAACAATGGCTCAGTAACACACCAGAGCCAGGGGACTGTAAGGTACTTTCCAACAGAATAACACAAATAAATATAATCAGCTTGCTAAATGAAGGAAAATAAGAATATGATGCATTAAAAGTAACGATTGTAAAATGATCAACTGAGAAGAGGATGGCCATACAACCCTCGTTATGGACAGGTAGCTGACCTCCCATTTTCTACAAATCAGACACCACAGGTCTTGAGAGTGTTCAGGCATCTGGCACTTCTCAGTTGAGAATCAGCTGATATTTACATGTTCTGCCTGGTATAAACTAATGAAAAATAAATTCCTGTCAAATGCTTTAATTAAAATATGTTTTAAAAAGGGATCTTTAAATTGCACATTTGACAAACCATTTTTGTGAGAGCAGTCTGGTGTGTTGCCAAAGACTCCTTTATTCAACTGCATAGGGATGTGTTATTTATGTCATCACATACAGTGTGAACGCATGAAGGGACATAAAACAAAGGACTCACTGAGTACAAACTGATGGGCAGTGCATGATAAAGCAAACCATTGCCTAAGGCAAAAATAGGCCCTTGGTATTTGCATTTGTATAATGTTTTCTAGGAATAAAACTTTGATGTGTTTCGAGATGCTGTCTCACATGGCTCTCTACACAAACCACTGTGCTCCCTGACCTCTTAACCATTAGACTAATCATTATAAAACGGTTTGCATGTGATCTTAAATAACTTTTTTTTTAACAACTGGAAACACCAAGTTCTAATGAATATCACACCTTCGGTCCTCTCTTGCAAAACACCTGAGAAAAAGTTTTTTTGCATGTCATCAGCAAATATCCAGCATTCATTGGGTCATAGATGGACATCTGATCATGTGGTTGATGGTTATAAACTTCCCACTCCTATAAAGAAAATGACTCCTGTGGGGTTAAGGATCTTCAGTGGAGTCTCTTTGTGTCTGGCTGGCACCACGTTTACTGAGAAAAACTCAACAAGTTGCCCTTTTACAGAACATCGCATGACATTGAAAAGCATGGGTTGGTGCTCTGCTAAAATGAGAATCAGCTGTCTTCTCTATTTCTATTTTTTAAAGATGTGGATGTAGAAAAAACACAGTAATAAGTATTACATTATGTTTTGAATATAAATGTAATAGTTTTCACAATGGTATGTAAACATGTGCAAAATGGTCTGTAAATACACAGAGTTTTAGTGAGGGTTGAGTTGAGTGAGAAAGCAATTGAAGGAATTTTGAAAGATGTGGCCACTGAAAGTATTTTATGTCAAAGCAATAAAAAGTGATCCACAGTTTAGTCTACATTAACTACTGTAGTGCTGTGTGGAGAGTTGAAAAAGTAAACTCCCCACCAGAGGGCACCATGCGACTACTTCCAATATCATTCTGTCTGGAAATGACAGGTCATCAAGGCTACCTTCTCTTTCTCTCTGTCTCCCCAGGCAACTAACGGACCACAGTTTTGCAGGCAGAAATTCATTTTTCCTCAGTAATGAATCCCCATGTAGAAACATCCTCAATCACACATTTGACCGCCATTTGATTAGACTTTCCCAACGTGCTCTGAAAAGAGTTTTGTGCGTCACACATTTTACCCTGCAAAAACATTCCCATTGTCACCATGCTAACTAACCGTGACTAGAAATTATGTTATCTATGGATCCAGAAATTATCCCAGCATCTTATACCAGAAAGCACTGGATTCATTGAGGAAGAAATCAAATTAAAAATGTAAATTAGTTACTGTGACTGCCACGTATACTATTGCCTCCTCTGTCATATATGGATAAACTGTACCAAAATGTTTGTTCTTGTTGCTGTATGGGGGTTAGCTATGGAAGGATGTTCCAGTTCATCAACTGAACATAACCACAACAGTTTCTGATCTGGTCTTATACACACACTTAACTCAGTAGTTAGTGGTATAAAATCAAGATGCTGCATATTTCATTCCCTGTTGTCTCCATGTTGAAGCTAAATGTTCAGTGTTTGTTTTATTATGTTCATATTCTGTTGTTTCTTTCATAGTTGTCCTCTACAGGTGAAGCCAATTATCAGGAAACAACAAATACATAATTATTTTTAGGTTCAAATTGACCCCAATACTTTACACGTACACAACTGAAATTCTGAGACCAATCTGTGTCTGGCCTATTCATAAATTAACTCTTTGTCAGATGACTGTTCTGTCCTGTGCAACTTAGAACAATGAGCTTCTGGTTTGGTAAAACTGAATGTTTTGACGTTTAAGTTATTTTGATTCAACAATTAGGTCTCATAACAATCTGGAAAGAAATCCATTGAAGTGGGTGAGAGATATTATACAAAACAGAGCTAATTATGTTGGAGGGATTCTGATTTCTAAGGAGAGGGAAAGAGCTGCAGTGGAAGTGCAATAAAGTTAATTTCCGTCCAGCTCTGAAGAACCCCAACCACATCTCTTTGAACATGGAGACTGTAATGACAAATTCAATGAAAAGCCATGAAGCATCAAGCAGAATCTATAGCCTACCAATGTTATTTGCAAATGGCAGAAGTGGGGTTCGTTGTTCATTAGACATCCTGAAACTTTGCACTTGAAGGTAATTATATCGTTTCACGGGCATCATGGGTGGGTAGTTGAAACAGGAGGTGTTATACCCTCAGCTATAAGTTTTCAGTTAAATATGATTGGATAACCGGTCATTTCAAGTCGGTAATCACGGCCATATTAAAAGGGTAAACAAGACTTTAACTGCAAAAGAAAGAGAAGCCGGCATCATCAATTGATTGTTAGCTAATCGCCTACAGATAAGCTCTCACGTTCCATATTAAGCACCGCTGTTGGTGCTTCCTTCATCCCTTACTTTTCTACTTATTTCTTTTTCTTTTTTCCTATTAAACATGCCCCTGTGTGGCTCGCCTCCCGTAGATTTCCACAGTTGTACCCATCACTGTTGATGCTCCATGCTTTCCACTGTTTTGGAGTAGGAGGAGGAGGAGGTGTAGAAGAAAGGGGGGTTGGGGGGCGCCGTGTGCGTCAGTAAGTCAAACATGTTCCAATAACGGGCGATATATTATCTGCTGCTATTTGCAGTTTGCCGTATCCGGGCTCCAGACTGAGCTTGAGCAAAAACCTGCAGCGCTTTTCTTATTAATCTTCTGTGATGGAAACGGCCTCAAAAGGAATGGCATCTGCAAGACAGCTGGCAGAAAAGAGGTAGGTTGAAGTTGTCTGTTAGTTTTGGGTGTGCGGCATACACAATAATGAATTCATTCAGAAGAGATAATTGAGTGCTGTTGATTATTCAGTGGACCACCAGCATAGATGTTGCTGCCAATATCATTTCAGAACTATGGACAGCTACTTGATGTAATTTTAGGGAAGGCAGCAAAAAAGAGAGGACGTGTAAATAAACTGTGATTTGTGAATAACTGGCCAAAGCTACGTTTCTTTCCTTTTTTACGATTTGATGCAAAATATTATATCACTGCAGGCTAGCTAAAATGCTGACATGAGGAAGTCTTATAGTACATTCCTGTTTATTAAACAAAGCTCATTTGCTTCCTATCCCTGTCCTTTTTTCAGAAATCTAACCCATACTCCTGGCACTTTGAGCACCTTGCCAAAGACAACACATTCATCTGAACCTCAGCTCTAGAGGACAGAAGATGGCAAGAGGTGTGGGGAGGAACATGGGCATGGGGAATAGATTAGTATTATATGTGAGGCTGTTGGCAGTGAGTGCATTACTGGGAGCTGATCTGAGCTGGTTGGGCCTGAAAGACCAGGTTGGGGTCAATGCCCAGAACACTGAGAGAAGAGTATTAGCACATATCCCTGGTGACATCATCATAGGAGCTCTCTTCTCTGTCCACCACCAACCACCTGCAGACAAGGTACATGCTGTGTGCTTCTATGTGTGTGTGCTCACATTTTCCACGTGTGCATATGTGATAAATTTTAGTAATCCAGTTGTGTTTCACTTTGCTCAGGTCCATGAGCGAAAGTGTGGTGCGGTGCGTGAGCAGTATGGGATCCAGAGAGTGGAGGCCATGATGCACACTCTGGATCGAATTAACGCAGACCCCACGATCCTCCCGAATATCACTCTAGGCTGCGAGATCAGGTCAGAAACCAATCACAAACTTCTCATGTTGACCTTGTATAGCAATGAATTATTGGTTATCTTCACTGTTGGACTATGAGTTGACCATGTGTTGAGAAAATGAATCATGATTATAGGAAAAAAGGACTAACTTGCAACCAATTGTGGCTCATCCATTTGTATGAGATAGAGACGAGAAAGAAAAGTGTATTCATGCATGTATAAGATTGCAATCTTCTAAAATTTGCCAATTTAAACATATAATGCATCACACTCAGGGTGGGATAAGAGGTTTGGCATGAAACAGTTCCTTTAAAAGACCACATGTAAGGACTAAAGATAGACTAGCAGACTAACCAACAGAACAACTGCCTGAATTTGGCAGAGATGTTAAGCATCACCATAGTTAATTGGTTACTGGGTAATTATCACAAATGCACCCATCCATCCATTGTCAACCGCTTATCCTGCGTACAGGGTCGCGGGGACAAATGAAGCACATATTATTTAATTCTACTTTTACAGCTGGGATAGGCTTCAGCCCCCCGCGACCCTGTGAGCAGGATAAGCAGTTAACGATGGATGGATGGATGGATGGATGGATGCTTTTACATGTGCAGTGTGCTTTTATTCAATTTCAATCATTCAATGGGGCAACGTTTTTTTCTGGTCTTCTGAGACAAAGGGATTTTTTAAATCTGACAATCATAGTTAAAAGTTAAAGTTAAGTATAAAGTATTTAACTTATTTAAAAGTACTTTTAACATGGACATTCCATGCCATGTATTGCATTTATAATTTACATTTCATGTAAAGTGTTACCCTTGAAGGAGCAGGCAAACTTCCAGGGAAATTGAATAGGGCTGGCTCCAGACAGGTGAACTGTGGCTGGAAGAATAGGCCATAGGAGAAAACTGACAGTTAACCTAGAAGGGTAGGCATTGAAGTAAACCAGACAGAGTCAGACATCCACTCCTGCAGTAATTCAGAATGTCAGGTTTTAAAACCCACAGGTCACACCAACAGGACAGTCTGACCTACTGACAAACAGTGGCTCGAGATATTGCCTTACAAATCAAAGTAGTGGAAGCTAGTACAGCACTCAAATGCCATGTTGAAAGAGTTTGTCGCTGCAATTGTTCCTCTTCTCCAGAGGTGTGAAGAGATCCCTCCCAAGGACAACAGTGCTGTATGAAAAGAGGGACAAAACCCACAGTCTTGGTTCCATACAAAAATCATTCTAAAGTTCAGCTGAAACTAATATGAGGCTAATGTTGCTGGTGTTGTTTCCCAGCAACAAACCTTCATGTGACTAATAGGAAATATCTCTCTTTCTAGTTGTACTAAAAAGAATTTGGAAGATACCAGCTTGATTTGACTGGCTCAGACTGCTGAAATCTCATATTAGCTTTGGCTGAACTTTGGATTGCACTCTTCTCACTGATCCAAAGATTGTGTTAGTGAAGTGTTTTTTTTTCTCCAAATGACTGTGTACTTAAAAAAACATCGATTTGGAGACTCCAAGCCATCCTCCTCTTATTGTCACCCTGCTTGCCTAAACAACAATGTCAACTCAATCTTTCCACACCAGGGACTCATGCTGGCACTCTGCGGTGGCACTGGAGCAGAGTATCGAGTTCATTCGGGACACGCTAGTGTCCAATGAAGAGGAGGAGAACCAGGGCAGGTGTACTGCAGAGGCAGGAAGCTTGCTGGTGCAAGGGAAGAAGCCCATTGTGGGATTGATTGGACCAGGATCCAGCTCTGTGGCCATCCAGGTGCAAAATCTCCTCCAGCTCTTCAACATCCCACAGATAGCATACTCAGCCACTAGCATGGATCTCAGTGACAAGGTAAGACCAATTAACGAAAACCATCACATTAAACATTGAATCACATGGAAGCAAAAATATCTTCAGTAACAAACATGGCAGAAAATCAAAACTGAGGCAGTTACTGCTTTTGGGTTTGACAAAAATCAACATGATGTTGTTGTCAACTTCATGTCTGCTTTTTACTTATTACTGTTGTATTGCAGTGTAGACTGTAGGCAACATAATCTGACTCATCTTCTGACAAAATGTGGATATGACAACAATGAAAGCAGAAATTTCATTGTGATGCATTACCTATCTCAAGTTCAATTTTCATATCTTAATGAAAATAAAAATGTTAATTGGGAGCCAGGTGAAATACATTAAAGAATCAAAAATACCACAGCATGTATAAATTTGATTTGTAGTAAATTTCCTAAATACATTGGAATTGGAATGTACAGTGAGATCATATGGAATGGGGTTTATAATATGGATAATTGTGGATGCATGTGTAACTGGTAGACAAGCTGTCAAGTGGAAACATAAGAAGTACACTTTCAGACTTGTGAACATGTACATTCCTGTCAACAGAGCTTGTATAAATATTTCATGAGGGTGGTACCATCAGATATGCAACAGGCCAGAGCCATGGTGGACATTGTCAAGAGATACAGCTGGAGCTACGTGTCGGCAATACACACAGAGGGTAAGGCTGTGTATGCATGTGCTTTACTGCTTTACATTTGTCATTCATATTATTCTTTCATGTCTCTCTCTCTCTCTCTCTCTCTCTCTCTCTCTCTCTCTCTCTCTCTCTCTCTCTCTCTCTCAGCCATATTTACATAAATTGTACATAATCTGTATATCCTGGACACAATCTAATCTGTACAGTCTATTGTAGTCTAATGCAATAGTGCAAAATTAAATTGCAATTATTTCGAAGCTTGCAATATTCTCCTTTTACATTACATTGGGTCAGAAATGGAGAAACGAGTAGCTGCATTATCTTGGGCAGTGATTGACTCTGTTCTCTCTGTTTCAGTTCTTAGTTTGGGTAGTTTTTGAGTTTTCTGTCTAAATGAGCATTATAGAGAAGCATTATACATTTACCTACTGATACTATTATTTGAGTGCAAATAGCCTCCTGCATCCAGCACACTGGACCCAAATTAAGCCTGCATCTTCACACAAATACATTCACATATAATACATAGAGTCACTCCACTTACTATTCAGTGGAGACCGTTATAACTATGGCATGAATATGAAATTGAGATGAAATTAGCTGTGATTATATATTCTCTATA
>JALXJV020000021.1:17053549-17070042 GCA_024633595.2 Lepomis macrochirus | reverse complement strand
CATAGAATCAAAGCGATTTACAATTGCTATACATGTCAGAGGTCATGACTCTGGAGCAACAATGGGTTAAGTGTCTTGCTCAGGGACACAATGGTGGATGGGTCACTGAGGGGAATTGGAACCTGGGTCTCTTCACACCAAAGGCATAGTCTTATCCACTGCTCCATCACTCACCCCATGGGCACAGACATTTTATATGTATTTCCAGTTATTGAGTTTTTTATTGTAGTTGAGCTTTTGTAAACACTACTGCTGCTGTCAAAATGTAAACATATTCAATACTGTTCTGAATTGAATGATACTTTTTAAAGGGCTGAAAGAGGCTATAAGTCAGAGGAAGCTTAGAATTTTACCAATGTTGTACTTATTTTAAGGCACAAAGCTTTATTAAGTTATTTTAATAATCCTAGTTCAAGTGCAAAGATTTTAGTCAAATTACATAGAAAAGATCAGACCTGTCGACGCCCGTGAAACTTTTCTCCCCAAACAGAATGAAGTGAACAGAGCACCTTCGTTTATAGTGTAGAAGTAATGTTAGCTGTCGCTGTTAGCGTGTTAGCCGGCAGCTGATATTACTTCTACAGACAGGCTTAATACACAGCAATATACACATCAACTGCGCTGCTCTCTTTGCAGCAATCCACAACAACACATTGCAGCAAACCCCTCTTACCGGCGAATCGAAGCGGCATCCTGTAGGCAGAGCTGCTGAATCAGTAACAGTGTCTGAACTGGAGGGCACGCCACAGATGAGGTCACCAGGTGAAAGGTCATCAATTGGGTCATTTTATTTACTGCTAAATTATTATTAATTCATCACTGATAGTTTGATCTGGTAGGCCTTCATAAAAGGGCCTTTACAAATTTTAAAATAAATAAAATGAAGGAAATTTTGCGCTTGGAAAAGGGCACTTTGGGCAGCAAGGGTAAAGGACAGGTGCTCAAGCACCCATTGCACCCTCTGCATGTGTCTAGTTAGCCATACTATTTCACAATGTGAAATAGTATGGCTTCTTGTTACAAACAAACAGGATAGTTATTCTTGAAATATCCCACTTTTCAACCTCCGTTTTAACCAGTGTCATATTAATATGTAAAACCATTCAACCATTTCAAAACATAGATACCAGTAAAACTACAATACTCTCTCTTGCTACTGTGTTTTTTAACATGTCAATAAACAGCATGGCTCCACAAAACACTTAACATGAGAGAGAGCGAGAGAGAGGGAGGAGTGCAAGCTCAGAACAAATGCCTACAGGGCCATAAGCAAACAGCAGTGAGCTCAACACCACTGAAGTCAGCAACTATGCACCCTTTCTATAACTGCTTTCCACAGAGATCACACAATGAAAACAGAAGGACTGTCCACCAATATATGTTCCATTCCCAGCTCTGTACCTTTCATACAGTGCAGCGAACCAGCAAAGTGGCTATATGTCAACGTTATGACAACAACCACAATCTGTAGCTTAGTCTTAACAGATCCAGCACAACAATTTGCCCATGCAGGGACCAGCAGCAGAGTCAGAATGATAAGATGCTTCCCACGACTCGCTGTGGCCCTGCCGTTTGTTGTGCTGCTCAGTGGAGCATCTGTTAGGCACCAATGTTTACCATTCCAAATCCTTTCAGAAAGATGAAAATGAAAACTGTCACAGGACGTTCTCCCTGGGAGCATACTGTTAACAGCCAGTCACGCATTGTGCTGTCAGTGTTCATATGATGTTAGCTTGCTGTTAGCGATGGTGCTAACCAGTTGATATCTGCAGACTATTAGCTCTCACACACAGTTCAATACACAAAACTGTGTAGCAGAGTGACAAACTTATTAAAAACAAGCCAGGCTACTGACTAACTCTGTGCATTAATTAAATTACACTTTTCTTTCTTCTGCAGCTTGTGGGTACCTCCACAGAAAACACAGACACATTCGACACAACACCGTGTAATTCGATATGCTATGCCTGCAAGTCCCGCCTCTAACCAGTCACAATTTTAGAAACATGATTGCCATCAACATGGATCTAATCGGAGGCCCCTCCTAAAATAAGCACCATAGTCTGTCACACCTCAGGGTCAGAGGTTACCCTCTTAGTAACAGAGCCTAATATGAGAACACTTGTAGGCTACTATTCACCTTTTACCTCAAACCAAGGGTTACATAATACAGTATATAGCAGTATATTGTATATTGTATGCATATAGTCCTTGCCATGTGGGCCACCTATTTTCTTAGGGTGGCCGTTACACCCTCCTTTGATTATTGTTCTTTCTTTATATTTCTGATGGGTCTGGTAGTTTAGTTTTCACGGCTTTTCTGTTTGTTTAGTTAAGGATTGGTTAAGGGTAGAGTGGAAGCCTCCAGAGGGCTGTTTCACAAAAGTAGAATTTAGAAATCCAGGATAAGAGATAAAGCTAGGCTTGACCTAGTGTGATCAGAGCATCCTGGCTTTATCAGTTTCACAAAGGCCAAACCAGGCTCAGAAGGTGCAATTAAGTCAAGCCTGAGGCCCGCTCTTCGTACGCTGTTTAAAACATCCGAGATCAAATGAGACATCCAGGATAATATCATCGGCCTAATCATGATCTGGCTAATTGGTTCTTCAACACACCTGCCGGTTAAGATTAGTATAGCTGGATTGAGTTATCGGAGATAGTTGCGCCGCTCATGCACTGGTTTAAAAGGGGACATGTATCGATAGTAGAAACATTGATCAGCAACGCTGCTATTGGCTGTTCAACCATGGCCAAAGAGCGCATCAGTTTTCTCCGCTGCAGAGCAAGAGTTGTTGCTAGAAGGATAAAGGATACTTAGGCCTAATTAAAATGCCAGGGAACACCTCAAAGTGTGCAAAAGCCAGAAGAGAGGGCTGGGCAAAAGTTGCAGACAAAGTAAGTGCTCCATGTTATGGTTGTATCACTTATTACAGTAGGCTATATATTCTTGTATTTTAATAATTTCATAATTGCTTAATTTCAGAGCCACCTCAGGACCCACTACAACATGGGAACAAGTGAAAGTGAAATACAAGAACAACCTGTGGTCTGAAGTGGCTTGGAAATACCACAAAACCCCCTAAAACTGCTTGAGTGCCAGATACACTTTGCGTAATGACAGACGGCACTTTTCCCCAAGTTTTCTGCATCTCCAATAGTGCAAAGGAACGTGCCACTGCGAAAGAATCTCAGGGCAATGCACACAGTTTGTGCCGTTGTTAAAGATCCCGACGAGTCGAACTTTTAACGCGTGGTTCCAACAAATTAATGATGTATATGACACCCTCACGGAAAACGATATCTCTCAATAAGAATATTATCGCTGCACTAATGGATCCTGTCTATCTCGCGCAATATGCGATTAATTAAAGCTCTCCGAATTATTCTGCCACCTTCAGCAACAGGTTCTTCTCGTAAAACGGACAAGACATGGCTGCGAAAGATTTCCCTATCACCTCCGCTTAGAAAGCCGGGATCTAATCCTGTTGACATGATATAAGCCTGCTCGCGAGCAGGTTCAAGCTACGCACCTGTTGCTATGACAGCAAGTCCAGGATGAGCGCCGAAGAACCAAACAATCCAAGATCATGCCAAATCCCCAACAATCAAATCCAGCTAAGAGTTAGCTTAACGGGCCCCAGGGCCCGCTCTTCAGACGCTGTTTAAAACATCCGAGATCAAATGAGACATCCAGGATAATATCATCGGCCTAATCATGATCTGGCTAATTGGGTTCTTCGAACACACCTGCCGGTTATGATTAGTATAGCTGGATTGAGTTATCGGAGATAATTGCGCCGCTCATGCACTGGTTTAAAAGGGGACATGTATCGATAGTAGAAACATTGATCAGCAACGCTGCTATTGGCTGTTCACCATGGCCAAAGAGCTGCCAGTTTTTCTCCGCTGCAGAGCAAGAGTTGTTGCTAGAAGGATATACAGAATTTGAAAACTTAATTAAAACGCCAGGGAACACCTCAAAGTGTGCAAAAGCCAGGAGAGAGGGCTGGCAAAAAGTTGCAGACAAATTAAATGCGTAAGTGCTCCATGTTATGATCACTTATTACAGTATATATTCTTGTATTTTAATAATTTCATAATTGCTTAATGTCAGAGCCACCTCAGGAGCCACTAGAACATGGGAACAAGTGAAAGTGAAATACAAGAACAACCTGTGGTCTGAAGTGGCTTGGAAATACCACAAAACCTCCTAAAAACTGCTTGAGTGCCAGATACACTTTGCGAATGGCACGAGAGACAGCACTTTTCCCCAAGTTTTCCGCGATCTCCAATAGTGTAAAGGAACGTGCCACTCGCGAAAGAATCTCAGGGCAATGCACACAGTTTGTGCCGTTGTTAAAGCTCCCGAGGAGTCGAACTTTTAACATGTGGTTCCAACAAATTAATGATGTATATGACACCCTCACGAGAAAATCGATATCTCTCAATAAGAATATTATCGCGCTGCATTAATGGATCCTGTCTATCTCACAATACGCCGATTAATTCGAAAAGCTCTTCGAATTATTCTGCCACCTTCAGCAACAGGTTCTTCTCGTAAAACGGACAAGACATGGCTGCGAAAGATCACCTCCGCTTAGAAAGCCGGGATCTAATCCTGTTGACATGATATAAGCCTGCTCGCGAAGCAGGTTCAAGCTTACGCACCTGTTGCTATGACAGCAAGTCCAGGATGAGCGTCGAAGAACCAAGCAATCCAAGATCATGCCAAATCCCCAACAATCAAATCCAGCTAAGTGAGTTAGCGACGTACGAAGAACGGGCCCCAGGTGTAAGTAATTCAGATAAATGGGCGTCAACAACTTTTTTCAAGAGACCACGCTGTCGATCACAGATTCATTGATGCTGAAATGCAAAAGACGGTGCAGCATACTTTGTTTGCTATTACCCAATGAGTGTAAAAAAGGTTTTTGATGAAAAAATGCACATAATATAAAAAAGAAAGAAAGAAAAGTATTAAAACAGCGAGAAAAGCGTGGCAGACAATACTTATATACAATACTAAATAAGTAAGTTGCTAAAAGAATCACTGCTCCCAACTGGAACTATTAATTATAACGTTACCATGAATAGTAACGTTATGTCAGACCTTACAAGTAAGCACCGGACCTTAATATGTCACTCAGCAAATGTATTAATTACAACCACTAATCAACATACTGTCTATTCAATTAAATTTTATTTATATAGTGACAGTTCACAACAAAAGTATTTCTTTTTCTGGCAGCATTACTATTAGTACTAGTACTAGTATTGCCCATTTAACCCTATTTTGAAATAATATGTAATGCTGAAATATCTGAGTGGGGAGTCTGGGCTTCCTCCCCCAGATGTTTTTGAGCATTAAACACTTAATTTTCTGACGTCTGAAGAAATATTCTACACCAATTTATGGTGGAAATTATTTTATATAAATTGTATTTATATAAAAAGGAAACAAAATTCAGCTGGCAGGTGACAATTCAAAATATAAAAATATAATGCAGTATCAGCAGCTTGTTCAAAGTTTCATTTTTGGACAATGCACATATCTTTCTTCTATGTTTGCACAGCATGTTTTCTTATTAACCTTTCTTAAAGCCTTTTCAGTTATTTACCATTTTTTAGTGCAAGCAACATTTTTGACAAATACTTTTAAAAAGTGTGTGTATATATATACAGTAGGCTTGGCAGAGAGGCTGGAGGTCTGTCAATTTTGTGTGAAAATGGTGTACTTTTTTAGTCAATATGGATAATAGATAAAAAGTCAGTGTTGTGGTGCTCATAGAAAATACTGTATGATATCTGTAAGTTGACCCTGAGGCTGTAGTCCTACAGCACATCCACAGGTGAAAACTTCCTGTTGTGCTGACTGTTATGTGTTTTACTGTCATATGTCTGAACTGCACACGCTTGAAAAAAATAACAAAATAAAAAACAGACTTAGATATGGAGATAAAAAGAAGCACTGAAGATATTAGAAAACCAGCAACTGCAAAGAGAAGTGTATATATATCCTCCTTATTGAAGTAGGACTATATTTTAAGGGTATTATAAAATGAAATAGGAATCCTACATAGTGTGTGTGAGTTTCTTGAGTGACATATAATGTCCGGTGCTCACTTTTAAGGCACAATATAACATTATAATTATGACAGTTTCAGTTAAAAGCTGTGAGATTTTTAGCTTCTCACACATTCAGTGAGACAATTGGCTGCCACTTTCTTTCGCTGGTTTATTGCTGTACCCGTGTTACTTTTTCTTTTATTTATCCTTTTTTATTATTTTTATTTTTTACAAGTGCTTTCATTCCACGTAAACCTATAACTTACTCGCTGATGCTATTGTGTGCAAAGTATGGTGGACGTATCTTCTCTAGTTATGAAACCCAATAACCACAACCTACTATTTTAATACAGGCTACTGAAAAATATGCAGAACACATAGGCCTACATAAGAACATGGAATGACTGAAAGAAACACTTTGGTTTCTGATCGGCGTGACTGCTGACTGAACAGATAAGGCACCAGGATTAACTAAGCCTGGCTGTTAGCCTGGTCTGGAGCAGGCTAGCTGCACAGAATAAATCGCCATGGTAACTTATGTGCTACTGCTTTCGTGAAACCGAGTCCAGGCTTAATTCAGCCAGGATATCTGGACAATCCCGGCTTAATCCCTTATCTTGGTTTTGTGAAACAGCCCTCAGATCCTACGGCCCTTTGTGGGCTGGACTGGAGGGCTTCCCTTTCTTTTGTTTTGACCAGCTCCTCAGATTTGTTCTTTTGTTTGATTTAAATTTTGAACTTATTTCATGTTTTCTTGAATAAACTTGTTTTTTGCACAACTCCTGGGGCCCGTTCTTCGTACGTCGCTAACTCACTTAGCTGGATTTGATTGTTGGGGATTTGGCATGATCTTGGATTGCTTGGTTCTTCGACGCTCATCCTGGACTTGCTGTCATAGCAACAGGTGCGTGAGCTTGAACCTGCTCGCGAGCAGGCTTATATCATGTCAACAGGAATAGATCCCGGCTTTCTAAGCGGAGATGATCTTTCGCAGCCATGTCTTGTCCGCTTTTACAGAAGAACCTGTTGCTGAAGGTGGCAGAATAATTCAAGAGCTTTTGAATTAATCGCAGTATGCGAGATAGACAGGATCCATTAATGCAGTGCGATAATATTCTTATTGAGAGATATCGATTTTCTCGTGAGGGTGTCATATACATCATTAATTTGTTGGAACCACATCGCTAAAAGTTCGACTTCGCCTGGAGCTTTAACAACGGCACAAACTGTGTGCATTGCCCTGAGATTCTTTGCGAAGTGGCACATTCCTTTGCACTATTGGAGATGCGGAAAACTTGGGGAAAGTGCTGTCTCGTGCCATTCAGCAAAGTGTATCTGGCACTCAAGCAGTTTTAGGGGTTTTGTGGTATTTCCAAGCCACTTCAGACCACAGGTTGTTCTTGTATTTCACTTTCACTTGTTCCCATGTTCTAGTGGCTCCTGAGGTGGCTCTGAGCAATTATGAAGAATATATACTGTAATAAGTGATAGAACTTAACATGGAGCACTTACGCATTTAATTTGTCTGCAACTTTTGCCAGCCCTCTCTCCTGGCTTTTGCACACTTTGAGGTGTTCCTGGCGTTTTAATTAAGTTTTCAAATTCTGTATATACTTCTAGCAACAACTCTTGCTCTGCAGCGGAGAAAAACTGAGCTGCTTCGCCATGGTGAACAGCCAATAGCAGCGTTAAGCTGATCAATGTTTCTACTATCGATACATGTCCCTTTTAAACCAGTGCATGAACGCTGCAATTATCTCCGATAACTCAATTCTGCTATACTAATCATAACCGCAGGTGTGTTCGAAGAACCCAATTAGCCAGATCATGATTAGGCCGATGATATTATCCTGGATGTCTCATTTGATCTCGGATGTTTTAAGCAACGCATGCAAGAACGGGCCCCTGGACTCTTTGGATTATGTTTGACCTCCATTGTAACAAGCTTTGGTGGGGTTGTAACATAATTTGAGGGGCTGTCCAAACTAATTGTAAACTTAATGTTTTCATTCAGGTTTTGAGATCTAGATTTGGGGATTTTGGTGGCAGAAAACCTATCTAGATGTGTTTTATTTGAAGCCTTTTGTATTATGTATTGCCCTTTGTTTGTTGGGTAATTTTGTGGACTTTGGCTTTTGGTTAAATAGGTCTTGTGCTGTACTATGGGGTGCAGCAGTTTGAGAGTTAGGAGGTTTTGCAGTTGTGTTGAGGCTGCTTGATTTTTGTGCTGTAGTTTCAGTTTTGTGGTTCTCTTTAAAATAGAGTTTAAATTACTAGACCACCTTCGCTTTGAATGGATTCTGGGCTGCATCAAATCTCATATTTTTCAATACAAAAAACACACCAGAGGGCTGTTTCACAAAAGTAGAATTTAGAAATCCAGGGGCCCGCTCTTCGATACGCTGCTTAAAACATCCGAGATCAAATGAGACATCCAGGATAATATCATCGGCCTAATCATGATCTGGCTAATTGGTTCTTCGAACACACCTGCCGGTTATGATTAGTATAGCTGGATTGAGTTATCGGAGATAATTGCCGCTTCATGCACTGGTTTAAAAGGGGACATGTATCGATAGTAGAAACATTGATCAGCAACGCTGCTATTGGCTGTTCACCATGGCCAAAGAGCGTGCTCAGTTTTTCTCCGCTGCAGAGCAAGAGTTATTGCTAGAAGGATATACAGAATTTGAAAACTTAATTAAAACGCCAGGGAACACCTCAAAGTGTGCAAAAGCCAGGAGAGAGGGCTGGCAAAAAGTTGCAGACAAATTAAATGCGTAAGTGCTCCATGTTATGATCACTTATTACAGTATATATTCTTGTATTTTAATAATTTCATAATTGCTTAATGTCAGAGCCACCTCAGGACCCATTAGAACATGGGAACAAGTGAAAGTGAAATACAAGAACAACCTGTGGTCTGAAGTGGCTTGGAAATACCACAAAACCCCCTAAAAACTGCTTGAGTGCCAGATACACTTTGCGTAATGGCACGAGAGACAGCACTTTTCCCCAAGTTTTCCGCATCTCCAATAGTGCAAAGGAACGTGCCACTCGCAAAGAATCTCAGGGCAATGCACACAGTTTGTGCCGTTGTTAAAGCTCCAGACGAGTCGAACTTTTAACGTGTGGTTCCAACAAATTAATGATGTATATGACACCCTCACGAGAATAACGATATCTCTCAATAAGAATATTAGCGCGCTGCGCTAAAGGATACTGTCTATCTCACAATGCGCGATTAATTCGAAAAGCTCTTCAAATTATTCTGCCACCTTCAGCAACAGGTTCTTCTCGTAAAAACGGACAAGACATGGCTGCGATAGACTTCCCGTATCACCTCCGCTTATAATGCCGGGATCTAATCCTGTTGACATGAAATAAGCCTGCTCGCGAGCAGGTTCAAGCTTACGCACCTGTTGCTATGACAGCAAGTCTAGGATGAGCGTCGAAGAACCAAACAATCCAAGATCATGCCAAATCGCTAACAATCAAATCCAGCTAAGTGAGTTAGCGGCGCATCGAAGAACGGGCCCCTGGATAAGAGATAAAGCTAGGCTTGACCTAGTGTGATCAGAGCATCCTGGCTTTATCAGTTTCACAAAGGCCAAACCAGGCTCAGAAGGTGCAACTAAGTCAAGCCAGGTGTAAGTAATTCAGATAAATGGGCGTCAACAACTTTTTTTCAAGAGACCACGCTGTCGATCACAGATTCATTGATGCTGAAATGGAAAAGACGTGTGCAGCAGACTTTATTTGCTGTTACTCAATGAGTGTAAAAAAGGTTTTGATGAAAAATGCACATACTATAAAAAAGAAAGAAAGAAAGTATTAAAACAGCGAGAAAAGCGTGGCAGACAATACTTATATACAATACTTAATAAGTAAGTTGCTAAAAGAATCACTGCTCCCAACTGAAACTATTAATTATAACGTTACCATGAATAGTAACGTTATGTCAGACCTTACAAGTAAGCACCTTAATATGTCACTCAGCAAATGTATTAATTACAACCACTAATCCACATACTGTCTATTCAATTCAATTTTATTTATATAGTGACAGTTCACAACAAAAGTGTTTATTTTTCTGGCAGCATTACTACTAGTATTAGTGCTAGTATTGCCCATTTAACCCTATTTTGAAATAATATGTAATGCTGAAATATCTGATTGGGGAGTCTGGGGGTCCTCCCCCAGATGTTTTTGAGCATTAAACACTTAATTTTCTGACGTCTGAAGAAATATTCTACACCAATTTATGGTGGAAATTATTTTATATAAATTTTATTTATATAAAAAGGAAACAAAATTCAGCTGGCAGGTGACAATTCAAAATATAAAAATATAATGCAGTATCAGCAGCTTGTTCATTTAGCTTCATTTTTGGACAATGCACATATCTTTCTTCTATGTTTGCACAGCATGTTTTCTTATTAACCTTTCTTAAAGCCTTTTCAGTTATTTACCATTTTTTAGTGCAAGCAACATTTTTGACAAATACTTTTAAAAAGTGTGTGTATATATATACAGTAGGCTTGGCAGAGAGGCTGGAGGTCTGTCAATTTTGTGTGAAAATAGTGTACTTTTTTAGTCAATATGGATAATAGATAGAAAGTCAGTGTTGTGGTGCTCATAGAAAATACTGTATGATATCTGTAAGTTGACCCTGAGGCTGTAGTCCTACAGCACATCCACAGGTGAAAACTTCCTGTTGTGCTGACTGTTATGTGTTTTACTGTCATATGTCTGAACTGCACACGCTTGAAAAAAATAACAAAATAAAAAACAGACTTAGATATGGAGATAAAAAGAAGCACTGAAGATATTAGAAAACCAGCAACTGCAAAGAGAAGTGTATATATATCCTCCTTATTGAAGTAGGACTATATTTTAAGGGTATTATAAAATGAAATAGGAATCCTACATAGTGTGTGTGAGTTTCTTGAGTGACATATAATGTCCGGTGCTCACTTTTAAGGCACAATATAACATTATAATTATGACAGTTTCAGTTAAAAGCTGTGAGATTTTTAGCTTCTCACACATTCAGTGAGACAATTGGCTGCCACTTTCTTTCGCTGGTTTATTGCTGTACCCGTGTTACTTTTTCTTTTATTTATCCTTTTTTATTATTTTTATTTTTTACAAATGCTTTCATTTCACGTAAACCTAACTTACTCGCTGATGCCATTGTGTGCAAAGTATGGTGGACGTATCTTCTCTAGTTATGAAACCCAATAACCACAACCTACTATTTTAATACAGGCTTCTGAAAAATATGCAGAACACATAGGCCTACATAAGAACATGGAATGACTGAAAAAAACACTTTGGTTTCTGATCGGCGTGACTGCTGACTGAACAGATAAGGCACCAGGATTAACTAAGCCTGGCTGTTAGCCTGGTCTGGAGCAGGCTAGCTGCACAGAATAAATCGCCATGGTAACTTATGTGCTACTGCTTTCGTGAAACCGAGTCAAGGCTTAATTCAGCCAGGATAACTGGAAAATCCCAGCTTAATCCGCTATCTTGGTTTTGTGAAACAGCCCTCAGGCCCTAAACATACATTTATTGATCTATTGATCTCAGTCCGTAAGGGTCCACCAATCAAAAGAATCAAAATGACTTTTCATTAAATGAATTAAAGTTGAGCGGTTGGCGCAGTGCAGTGGTTAGCACTGTCGCCTCACAGCAAGAAGGTCATGGGCTCATACCCGGTTGCCCCGCCTTTCTGTGTGGAGTTTGCATCTTCTCCCCATGTCCTAGTTCTCTCCGGTGCTCTGGCGTCCTCCCCAATCCAAAGACATGCAGGCTAGGTTGATTGGTGTCTCTAAAATTGTCCTTAGGTGTGAATGTGAGTGGTGGGTTGTCTGTGTGGACAAACCACCTGGCAACCTTTCCAGGGTCTACCCCGCTTTTCACCCACTGTCAGCTGGGATAGGCTTCCAGCCCCGCGACCTCTGTTCCCAGGATAAGCGGTTGATGAAGGATGGATGAATTCAAGTTGAAATAACCATGATAACCTTTGGCTTTCATCCTTTCTATGGTAGTGTCTCTATAGGATTAGGATTTGACAAATGTGCATATGTTAATTGATTAGTAAAACACACTAAACTTCTGCTGAAGCTGCACATCTTTTTACATTTGTAATTGCTCCCTTTCAAGCCTTTGCAATCAGGAAAGCTTCTGTGAGCTTTTGATCTTCACGGATGGGGTTTCTGAAAAAGTTACACTCCATTGTTTCATGATGAGATAACTTATATACATATGGAGATAACTTATATACATAAAGATTCCAACATTTAACTTCACTGTTAAGTTCACCCAACTCTACTTAAGAGTAGCACAAACATTTGGAGAAGCATTAATTTCCTCAAACTTTGTTAGGCTTCGCTGTTATTACAACAGTGTGTAATGATTTTTTGTTAAAATTACTTTTCCAGTCTCTAGACAGAAATGTTGCACATTAATTTAATCATTAATCAATAAATTAACCCATTTAACACAACTTGTTTAACAAAATAGTTTGATAATGCTGTCTCAAGATGGATAGCAAAACTGAAACAGGAGCTTTAAACTGAAACTCAGACTGAATGGAGGTGATGCATTTTCCATCACAATGGTTTACCAGTTTCTCATTCTTCATTTGTGGAGCCTGTGTAGTTCGTCTTGTTTTACTTTATTTCCTGTCAGTGTCTTCCCTGTTTATTTCTTAATTCACCCTGCCAGCACATGTGTGGGTGTGTGCATTTGTGGCAGTATGGTGTGCTACAGCCAACTACACCACCCTGAGCTCACACCCAGAGAATATACTACCTTAACCAATAATGATAAAAAAAAAGCACACAGGTCTATTTTTACTGTGGAGGAATAGGAGGAGACGGAGACGTGTTTCACATTCAACTTACCATGGTTTATTAGCAACAATCTTTAAAAACACCATTAAGAAGGGCATAAATCTTAATATAAGGCTGGGGCTTACCAACAGAGGTGGGGAGCTGCGAGCGGGGCTCCCAAACAAAGAGAAAACTGCTCTGGTCACCACACACACGCAACTCGGAAAAACACAATACAACACACGGCAAATATAAGGGGATACCCCCACCGGTAGCACCACCTCACCCTCTGCCTTTGGCCACCAGCACCTAAAAGGGAAACAAAAATAAGATTAATAAAACCCTCCCCAAATTCAACTGACAACCCAAAGAAAGAAAAAAAAAAAAAATCAACTTAACCTAAACGATCAGAATATAGCCTATATAACAAAACAAAATTACACTAACAAATAGAAATTAACCCAAAACAAAACATGCAGCCAACAATTCAATAAGAATGTACCGCAAAAAACAAAAACAATATCCTTAAATCCCCCGACCACTCATTCTCATTAAGCTACTTTAGGCACTTTTCTGTGCGTACGCACGCTTTGTACATGAGGCCCCAGGTCTCTACGGTAGCATTTTTCGACAAGTTAGCACGTTTCGATAGAGCAGGGTGCAGCGGGTGCGCGGCTTTGCCTCACATGCAGCCGGTGTTGGCATCTTTGTACGTGGCTCCGCCCACTTTCAGCACCCTGCTGCGGTCCATGCTGTTGCACCTGTCTTGCAAGCTAGTTTTAATGAAAATTCATGTAGTTTTCTACAAAGTCAGGGAGCAGCAAGGCTTTGTGATTTATTTAGACAAAGTTAATGACTATGCAAATTTCAAAACGGTCAAAATGATGCCTTGTTCGTTCTAGTGTTATAGATAATTACCATACGTTTGAATGTTGTGGTTAAAATGACTGCTGGTGGCCGTTCTAGTGTTAAAAGTGCATGATAAGGGAACTCAATTTTCTCCCCATGTTAGGTCAAGAAAACGCTGGAAAAAACAACAATACACAGTTTTAGTTAAACGTTCAAAGCAGTCAAACGCACTATGTCAAAATCATGCCTCGTTCCAAACAGCAGCAGCAACTGGTCCGGCCCGGACCAGTTGCTGCTGCTGGTTCATTTGATGTATTATATATAGTATATGAAAGTTCTGCTTAAATTATTAGAAATTTTATATGGCCATTTTGTTTTATGGTGGTGTTTTCTTGCTTAGATTTTTTTTTTCACCACAGATTGTTGATAATTCCTGTTTTTTAAATTGAAGAGTTTTATTTTGAAATGTCAGTATCAGTGTTGAAGCAAATAAATATAAATACATTTCATTGTATTAAGAGTGCTCAGTGTTTCCGTTACATTTCAACTGTTAAAAATATTAGGTTAGATTAGATTAACTTTATTGTCATTGTACAGTACAAATGTGTACAATACATACATACAAATATAAATATATGTGAATACACTATATATGACACATGTACAGCTATGCACAGTATATACATTATACAGTACTGAAGTAGTGCAGTATTACAGAGGACAAATTACGGGTGTGGACATGGGATGGAGTTCAATTGTCTGATTGACATAAATATATGAGAATGATAGTCAAAATACCATAAAAGCGCATGATTTTATGTAAATTAATAGGAAAAAAGTCTCAGCTGTGTTTGGGGCCCTGTCAAGATTCTTTTCATGGGGCCCAAAATCCTTAGCAGCGCCCCAGTATGAGGATGGGGTAGCTGTTACTGCTCCCCTACAGGCTGCCACGGCAACAATAGTCCACCTGTTCCTGGGACACAAAAATCTCATAATAAAACCTACCATGCAAGAGAAACAAAAACATGTTACCTAGCATCATCGCGAGACTACATACTATGCTGAAGAGTAGAACCTGTGCGTCTCGGGCCGCTACTCCGCTGCCAGAGCTGGTTACCTGTAATCGAAAACACCTGTTACGCCGACACTCTGCTCACAGCGCCAGCAAAACACAAAGGCACCTACCCGCTAAAATCGGTAACTGGAGACGACTGCGAGGGGGGGTAAGGAGCACAAATGTACACGGGGGCACCTGCAAAATCACATGTAACCCGTGTAACGCATAACACCACCAAAACTTCCGATCATCATAACAAGACACAGCCCTTACCTTGACTACTGCAGGAGTCGGCGTCACGGAAGTGAGGTGGCCATTGACGTCAGAGACAGAGGAAGAAGGAGGAACCTGGCCTTTACAGAATCCTCTACTCCCTCATTGGCCAATGCTCACCCACTTCCATTTATCATACCACCCTAACTAAAAACTACACCAACCATATGGCACTACACTTCCACATATTTATTGTCTGTGTTTCTTCCTGGTCTTTGTCAGATTGTTTTCTCATATTTGTTGAGTGTCTCTACCTGTTCTAGATTTATCTTTCATAGTTGGATTACTTTTGGATTTTCATGCACTCTGGATTTCTAATTATATCTGTTCTGGATTAGTATATTCCTTGGACTGCCTGGCTCTTAAACTCATCCTAAGCAGTGGTGGAAAGTGATTAAGCACGCTTACTGTACTTAGATCAAAATTTGAGGTACCTTTACTTTACTTGAGTATTTAAATTTTATACTTACTACTTACTTACTCTGTACTCTATATACTTATACTATACTAACTTCACAACATTTCAATGGGAAATATTGTTCTTTATACACCCCCACATTTACTTGAAACTTTACAGATCAAGATTTTACATACAAAATCATATTGTAGCTTCCCCCAGCGAAAAGGCTGCAAGACGTGAAGAACAGGAAGAACAGGATGAAATGAAGAACAACAAACTTTCCCCTTAACTCTCTGCCAGTCGCTAACATGGTGCCGTGAAAAATGTGCTGGAGATATACAGTGTTTTGCAGGTGGTGAAGTAGTAGTGAGAAAAGAGTGGTCACTGAATGCATTTTGTGCGGAAGCAATGAAAAATGATTCACTTGTTTGAAGAGTGACGAAGAGTTTTCACAATATGACTTCAGTTTTGACCAGTGCAGGTTAGCAATTGAAAAAACTGTAAAATGCCATAAACACATCCCAAAATGAAGCATTTGCACCAGATGGCAACCACTTCTTTCATAATAGAAAATTTTTGAATATACCATTCACACATTGTTGTTCTAAATCTAAAGCTCTTTTGTCTTTCATAGGCTTATGTGTACATTTTCATACAATGTTCTAGAGTAAAAGTAATATGCTTAGAAGTGCTGAAAAATATATTGTAAACACCAATGCAGTATTTCGAATAGAACAAAACAAGAATTTATTTGGCAAATTACTGTTGTAACAGTAGCACTAGTGTCAGATACTAGCAGCATACTGCTGTACACAGCTATGTATAATTTTACTTTTATTGACAAAAATTTATAATTATTTTACAATACTGCACTGCTGAAATAACCATTAGATTTTTGCATACCTGTTCATAATTTCTGAAGGTTACTTTTTTTTTTTTTTTTTTTACAACTGCTTACACTCAAAATCTTTACATGTCACATGATTTTTGAAACCTCTCACTCAAA